>VZRW01008816.1:1328915-1350366 GCA_013398125.1 Aegotheles bennettii
CCGCGCCGCTGCTGGGCAGGGCCCCGCTGACCCCGGCCGCCCGCAGCGCCATGGCGCAGTTCGTGTTCGAGGCGGACCTGCACGGGCTGCTGAAGCTGGACACGCCGATCCCCAACGCACCGCCCGCCCGGTGGCAGCGTAAGGCCAAGGAGAGCGGCGCCCCCCTGCCCAGCCCCGCCACCGTCCCGTCGCCCATGAAGCCGACCAATCGCTCCCACAGCTCCAGCAAGACGCCGTCCAGGACACCGGGTGAGCGGCAGGGGCAGCGCGGCCCGGGCTGGTCGCCTGTAGCCGTGGGGCTGTGGGCTCGGTGCCGGGCTGCAGGACAGGCAGGAGCGGGTGGGTGACACTGCCCTGCTCCTGAGAGCCACCCACCCGCTGCCGGCATGAGGCTGGGGAGCTGCTGAGCCACCAGCTGAGCCTTGCTGGGACAAGCGTGGGTAGGACTTGCTGCCAGCTTCACGTGCTGGAACAGGGGTTTTGCACCCTCCCCTTATCTGTGAACTCTGGAATTGCTGCACTAGATGCAAGGAGTTGTCTCCTTGCAGTCTCTAACCACAGCTTAGTGCCATTATTCAGGGGGGCCATAAATGAGTTAGCTGTGACTGGAGGACACGAGCTCTCCGAGTCCTGCTTGTCTGGCACTTCCCTGATAGGTGTGATGTGGAAGAGTGCTGGATTTGCTGTCTCTTGAAAGCTCAAACACAGGCTGTTCAGTAGCTGTAAAGCAATATTTATGCATGTGAATGCAGGTAAATCTGGATCCAAAATCCAGAACACCCCAACAAAGGCGGGGGGCGATCGCTACATTCCCAACCGCAGCACTATGCAGATGGAGATGGCCAATTTCCTCCTAACCAAAGAGAATGACCCTGCTGAGGAGTCACCTACCAAGAAGGTGAGCATGTTGCTAAGTTACAATTACTATAGTGATCACTACCAAACACCTAATCCCTCCTGGCCTTCTACAGAGAAACAAACTAAGTTCTATCAAGTGGGCACGTGGGGCTGACAGCCCCAGCCACCACTGCTTCCAGCTCAGGGCTTCAGGAGCCTGGGATGAGGTGGAAGCTGTAGAGCTTGTGAATGAACCAATACATACCTGCTACACAGGAGCATAGCTGCTCTGTAGGGACGTTTCCCTGGGCACAGGGAAATGCACAGAGCCTTACACCTCTGCTTCCACTCGCTCTAGCCTGTGCTGCTTCTAGCAGCAGAATTGAACTTCAGGCTAGTGAGGCTTTAAAATATAGCAGGCTACAGAAACACAAAGCTGTGGGCCTGTGCAGTGTGAGACTGCTGATGGTAGCTATTCTAGGACAATGTCTACAGGGTAACTACTCTGGAATGTGTACACTGTGTTCTGAAATCTGTTTATGAAGCATTTGGTCCCTTGTGGCTGTGGCTTTCCCCACACTGGCAATGAGATGCTGAATTTGCCACTCTCTTCTATGAAAATGTGAGCAGGACAGTGTGCCAGTGTCTGAGGAACAACTACTTTGAGCTGCCTGACTGTAGCTGACACAGCTCTACACCTTCTGATCTTAGAAGGGGGTTTAGGTGTATGCTCTGCCAGCTGCAGTTTAAAGTGCAGCATGGGCTTTGTGTTTCCAATGCGTCTCACTGAGGGTGGTTTGTCTCTGCAGGAGCAACAGAAAGCCTGGGCACTGAATCTGAATGGCTTTGATGTAGAAGAGGCAAAGATCCTCCGCCTCAGTGGAAAGCCACAGAATGCTCCTGAAGGTATGACACAGGGTCTGTGTGAGCTGACTCAGCTGCAGGCACCTGGGCAGGGGAACAGCAACACAGAGGCCCTGTGTGAACATGTGAGACCAACTGGCTGCTTCTTGTAGCTCCTGTGCACGCTGGAGTCTCCCTCCTTATGTTTCCCAAGGTTGAGGGGCTGCATAACAGCTATGACGGATTTCTTCATGAAAGTTGAAGTGACTGCTAGTTGCTCACTTTGTACTGCAGGTGGCAAACTTTCCTGAGGTCCACAAAAGCTTCAAACTCTCTGCTGTGTACTCTGTAGCTTAACTATCACTAAACATAATGGGATACAGAAAAAAAACCAAGTGCTTGTCAGTTAGACTTGTTCCTGTGAACTAGGGAATTGGAGCTCAGCCTGTTTCAGCAGTACATGCTGCCAGTGACATTGCACACCGTTCTTCTGAGCCCATCTCTTCTCTCAGGACTTCATTGTAACTGAAAATGATTTCTAGTTGGATGAGCAGTGCTCAGTTGGGAGGAAACAGTAAAACGGGTTAACAAATCTGTTTCTCTGCACACAGGCTACCAGAATAACCTGAAAGTGCTCTACAGTCAGAAAATGACACCTGGATCCAGCAGGAAGAATGGCAGATACATTCCCTCAATGCCAGACCGGATTCTGGATGCACCGGAGATCCGCAATGACTATTGTAAGCAGGCTGCAATGCTGAGTGCTGGGCACTGAGATCATTCTTCTCTGGAGTGCTGTTCCTGGGACGGTGTGGTGCAAGAACTGGGGCTCTAACTGGGCTGTTTCAGTATTTTGGCAAGGGCCACTCTTGAGTGTCCCTGTGTAGCGTTACTGGGACAGTGGTCTAGAGTGCTGTGTAAGTGACTTGGGTCAGAGCTACCATATTCCAGCAGCTGGGCATGGTGACACCCATAAGGCTGCCCCTTACCTGTATCTGTGCACACATGTGTGAAGGGCAGGGCTCTCCAGGCGAGCATGGTATGACCTCCATTGCTTTTCCAAACTGTAGATCTGAATCTCATTGACTGGAGCTCTCAGAACTTCCTGGCAGTGGCTCTGGACAACTCTGTCTATCTGTGGAATCACACCTCTGGGGAGATTATCCAGCTGCTGCAGATGGAGCATCCAGATGATTACGTTTCCTCTGTGTCGTGGATTAAAGAAGGAAACTACCTTGCTGTTGGCACAAGTAATGCTGAGGTCCAGGTGAGTGCAGTAGAACTAAAGGTGTTGTTTAGGGATGGCTGGAGCTGTGGGGCCTTGGGACAAAGGCTTGGCTAGCACAAGGAGGATGCAGTGCATTCTGACATTTCTTGACTGGTGTGGAAATGTCCACATCCAGCCATGGCTGGTGACCAACTGCAGCAGCAAGGCAGAGTTTGGTGTTGGAGTTCTCTGACACCTGGGCCTACTTATGTTCTGTAGGCATGAGGTACAAATCCATCTCTGCTTCCATACTGACAAGGCTGAGTGCCAGAGCCTATGCAGTGAGGTTCCTAGGAGGGCAAAGCAATTGGGGCTGGGTTTCCTCATCCTCTGGAGAACTTAATGCTCTGCTTCTTTAGCTATGGGACATACAGCAGCAGAAACGTCTCCGCAACATGACCAGCCATTCTTCCCGTGTGGGGTCCCTCAGCTGGAACAGCTACATCCTCTCCAGGTAAAGCAGTGGGTGAAGGGCAGTCTCAGCTGTTGCAGATTCCTATCCTAGATCTGAGTGGTGCAAGTTAGGGATGGCAGAGGAGTTTCTGTCCTGGCTTGGGATTCTTACTCAGCCTGTTCTGGTGGGACTGTGGGGAGAAGGCCTCTTTTGTCTCTTGCCCTTAGTGCTGAAGTTGTGAGGAGCTTCTTTGGCCACTTCATTCACACCAACAGCCCAGCAATGCTGGTAGCACTGGTTGAAACCCAGTGGCAGGTACGGCTGTCTTGCAACAGCACAAAAATGGATTTTGGTGAAAAGGCATCAGCCTGACCCTGCAAGCCTTCTCTCTGCAGTGGGGCACGGACTGGCCACATCCACCACCATGATGTCAGAGTGGCTGAGCACCATGTGGCCACACTTGCTGGCCACACACAGGAGGTGTGTGGACTCAAGTGGTCTCTAGATGGCCGCTACCTGGCCAGTGGTGGCAATGACAACCTGGTGAACATCTGGCCATGCACCCAAGGGGACAGTGGAGACTTTGCTCCTGTACAGACCTTCACTCAGCACCAGGGTGCTGTCAAGGTGAGTGCAGAGCTGCTGTGGGGGAGGTGTGGGAACATGTCTGTGTGCAAGGCAGACATGCAGCACTGGCTGTGCACAGGTTGCCTTTTGTCTTAAAATTAACCCTTTTCTTTCAGGCTCTGGCATGGTGTCCATGGCAGTCAAATGTTCTAGCCACTGGAGGTGGGACTAGCGACAGACACATCCGCATCTGGAATGTTTGTTCTGGTGCCTGCCTCAGTGCTGTTGATGCCCATTCCCAGGTGAGAAACTAACATCAGCTTGGTGACAAACACCTTCTGGCAGGACAGCTATACAGCTGCTGGCTCCTGAGGCCCAGAGGCATGGGAAAGGACCATGATCATCTTTGGGTGGTGAGCATTAGCACAAGCAGCTTGTCTTACCTGCATTACTACCTCTTTCCAGGTCTGTTCTATCCTGTGGTCAACAAACTATAAGGAGTTCATTTCGGGCCATGGCTTTGCACAGAATCAGCTGGTTGTATGGAAGTATCCAACAATGGCCAAAGTCACTGAGCTGCGAGGTAGGCTGAGCCCTTTGCCTGGGGAAGGGAGGGCTGCTAGAGGCTGAAGGCAGATGTAATCCTTGGTTTGAGCAGACAGGTGGTCTAGCCTGGAGCATCACTGCAGAATGGCATCCAGGGGCATGCTGCTAGAGGGAGGCACTCCTGTGGGCTGCTGAAGGTAGACAGTTGATCCAAGTGCATGCCTAGGGTGTGAATTCATGCTGCTGCAGTGTGGTGTGGGGACAGCTATCCACTCTGCAAGCTGGTGGAGTTCCTGGGGTATATGGGAGCAAATGACCATTGTGGTAGAACCAGAAGGACTAGGGCATGTGCTGACCCAGGCCAGGCCAGCCCTGACTGAACACCTTCTCCTCAGGTCACACTGCCAGAGTCTTGAACCTGACCATGAGCCCTGATGGTGCAACAGTGGCTTCAGCAGCTGCTGATGAAACACTGCGGCTCTGGCGCTGTTTTGAGATGGATCCCATAAAGAAGAAGGAGAAAGAGAAGGCAAACAGTGCCAAAAGCAGCATCATTCACCAGGGCATCCGCTGAGTGCACAAGGCTGTTGTGGGAAGGGGGGAAATCTAGTTTATACACTGTACAGTATTTTAAATGTTAATAAACTGCTTTCATTGACTTTTCGTCCACCAGACTTCATAAAAAAGGCCATGGCTCAGAACAAAGCTCTTCCTCCCTGAGGTTTGAGATCTAGGCAAGTGGTGGAGCTCTTGTTCTTGAGTGCCAGTTTGTAGGCAGCCTGAGCCTAGCCCAGCCCTGATGTCCTGGCAGGATACTGTGCAATGGCTGTACCTGTCCCAGCTAAGGCAGGTGTGTCACCTGCCACATCTTAGAGCTGCACTTGTGGTCAGTATTATCAGAGGGGCTGGGGCTTGCTTTCATCCCACAGGGGGAAGCTGTACCACAGAAACTATATGCACCCTGGCCTGGATACTGGTTATGGTGTCCTGGCTCTGGTAAGAGAAAGTGCTAAGGGAGGGACAAAGCATGACTATAATACTGTCTGTGTTTGTTTTTTTTTAGAATAACAAGCTAGCTCTCTATCCTGTGTCAGTGCCAAACTGACCCTTCCCAGGGTGCTAGCCCTGCACTGGACTAGGAAGGAGTGACCCTGACTTGCCTAAGCTTCCCCAGAGCAGTGAACCAACTCTGAACCAGCTGCTGCTCCTTTGGTGCTAGCTATGGTGGTAAGGAGCAAGGCTCAACTGAAAGCACAGTACCTCTGTGTCCTCAGCTTCTGCTGTGTCCTTGCACCTGGCCAGGTGGGCCTTGCTGTGCCTCTGCAGACAACTAGTAGTTGTAGTGCCTGCAAACAGCAGTTAGCCTTTTTCTGCTACATGCAGCCTATGTGCTGCAGCCAGCAGTGCCTGCTCTTACAGGACTAGGGTAGAATAGCTGTTCTTGCAGCAAGTTTAGTGCTGAATTCAGGAGCCAAGGACCAGTGGAAAAAAAGGGGAGCAGGGGCTGGAAATATACAGCCACAGCTGTAACTACACCAAAGGCCAGAGAAAGGGGCTGGCACTGGTATGAAGCCTGATGTGAAACAAAAATAGGTTACATTGCTACATCCAGCTTAGCCAGGGCAGGAGAGTCTCCCAAAGCACCATTAACACCATGCATACATTCTTCCAGCAGTTCTGATCTGTCCTCTCCTGCTGAGGGGAAGCCCTGATGCCAAGCTGAGGCTGCACCCAGGGAAGCAAGGCTCAGCTGACAGTTGGTAGAGCCTGACTCCCCAGCACTTGGAAAATGCATTTTTTCCAGGCTGTTGTGCTGGCACAAGTTGCTTATTTGAGCCTTTACCTCAGCCATGGCTGCCATACCTCTCCATGGTGGGGCCTTCGTGCCTGAGCTTGCAGGGCTGCACCAGACCCATCAACCCTGTCCTTCAGCAGCCCCAGCACTGCCAGGGGCTGCCAGGGACCCTGTGCAGCTGATTAGCACCTTGGCTTGTACAAAGCCACCCAACAAAGCCTGTGCCTCCCATCAGCATGTGATCAGCTGAGGGTGGATTATTAGTAACTGTTTTTACCTTCCACTTAGCACAGTACCACGCTGTACCTAGCACCAGGCTCCTGCTCTGACTCCTAAGCTTTAAGCCAGCTACTGGAGCCTTCAAAGGTGGGCAGTGTTGGCACCAACTTACACTGTGCCAAGGCCAGCGACTGTGCACCCACACACAGCACAGCAACCTGTTGCTGAGATTGCGGGGGGGGGGAGGGGGTTGTTGCAGCCTTGTAAAAACATGGGGGGGTGTTGCAGCAGCTGAGCCCAGCACCATCCTAGGGGGGCTCTTGGTACATCCCTCCCCATTTAGCCACCCAGAGAGCAGGGGAGGTCCAGAGGAAAAATAGGCAGCCATCCTTCCTCTTCCAAAGTAAATCCTAAGGCAGCAGCTAGATCTAATGGGGAAGGGGGCAAGAACCCACAGCAAAGTTTGGTTCCTCCCCAGAGCTGTGCTGCTGTAGGAGCCCCTGCAGTTTAATGCTGGGAGTTAACTCAGACACACACTGTAGCACCACAGCCCACTAAGGCTTCCAGTGGTTCCTCCCTGGAAGGCAGGCTTTGCATGCCTGAAAGCTGGTGTAGTTCTTTCACTCCCATGTAATAGCAGTTTATCTTTCTCAGACAGAGCCTGTCTTGCCTCTCTCCTTAGCACATACCCACCCTGAGGAGCTGTGTATTACACACCCCTTGAAAGTCCTCTGAGCATTACTGGAAGGTGATGATAGTGCAGTGTCTCCCTTTGGCCCCATACTGGTCCTACTGCCCTGGAGAGAGGAGGAGCAGAGGAAGAAGCCAGGCACTGACCCAGCAGGCCCAGGAAACACTGCCATATAAGGTGTGAATTCAGTTCAGAGCAGCAGCCCCAACTGACCCTGACAGGGTGTAAATTACCAGCTCCTGGAAAGATCACAGCTAATAGGAACAACTGGAGGAAGGGAACAGCCCATTTTAAAATACCAAGCAGAAGTAGTTTAAAGTATTGTTACTATTTTGAGCAAAAGCAAAGACACTCCTGTCTTTACCAAGAGCCAGCTGAGGAGGGAGGAGACTAGGTGGGAAAAGCTCCATCTCAGCTGGACTGCCACCTACAGCTCCTGAAGCGATGACTTCTGAGCACTGAAGTAACATCACACGCTTCAGCAGGGACCAGAACAAGCTCTCCTGCTAGTCCTTGCCCCCAGAGAAGCAGCAGCAACTGGGAGACCACACATCCCAAGAGCACTGAGCCCTGTAAAAGTGGGGTGATGCCTATGTGCAGCTAGGCACATTGGTCACACCAGTTTAGCTCACTTGAAGAGGTTTTCCAACATTTCAGAGCACGGCCCTGAGGTGTACAGCAGCTCAGGCAGGGTCAGCAGAGCTTTTGCTCACAGCAAGCCTCACTCCAGGGCTTTGACTGGACATCTACCTAAAGCCCTCCTACACCCCAACCAAACCTACAGTGAAACTAAGCTTCTGGAGGCCTGCTGGTCTAATGCACTTAATACAGCCAGCAACCCACCCCTCTTCCCAGGCCTGAGCCAGCACCTAGGCTGGCCTCTCTGTTTAGGAGGGCCCTGGCCATAAGGCAGTGGGGAAGCCAGCACTCGACCCCAACAGCACTGAAGAAAAGCCAGACTGTCTTGGGGGTAGAGAGGGCAGAGTCCACCCAGGAAGATGCACTGCTGCAGCAGGAGCAAGGCAGCAGCAAAATAAACCTCCCTCTGACCAGCCTCATCTGTGTTCTGCACAGATCCACACTGCAGGGGCATTTACAGATGTCAGCAGCTTTGGCTTCAGTAGATGCAGAAAGCAATAGACCACTGCTTCCCCATCACCTAGGTTTGCAGGGTCTCTATTCCTTGGAACTTTCTGAATACCCAGGATTTCTGGGCAGCTGGCCCAGGTCCCAGCCCACACCCACGCTCCACCTCAGCCATTCTTACATAGGGTGGAGCCACTTTCACAACTGGAGCCTTGACACATTTCCTGCCCTCAGCAGGGCTCTACTAAAGCACTTGAAAACAATCTCCATCTGCTTCATCAGCACACTGCTATCACCCCCTCCCCCTAATACACAAGCCTGCTACACCAGCTGCTTCTCCCCATCCTGCCTCCAACTAGACAGGGCAGGACCATGCTCCTGGAACAGCTTCTGAGCACAGCAAGCCAGGAAAAACAAGAGGGCAGAGCCATTTCTCCTTCTGTTTGTTTATTTGTGATAGAAGAGCAGCCCAGTATGGCAGGGTCTGGCTCCTTCACCTCATCCTCAAGGCCACCAGCATGGTTTTGGTTACAGCCAGAGCAGGTGATGGGCACCAGGCCCAGGAGAGCTGCTGCACCACCCTGCTGTAGGGCAGAGTACACCTTCACCCAGGCCCAGTTGGATCCACATAGGCAAGAGGCACTCACTGTTACACAGCAGGGCACGCTACAACCATCCTTCACTGTGCTGATGCTGGACCAGAGCAGGGCTGGTCCCAAGCACAAGAGGCCAAGAGCCAATTCTAGGGGCAATTATTGCTCAAGTCTTGAGTTTGCAGGAATGGAAGTGGTCCAAGGCAAGGCTGAGCTTGGCCTCCCCCACTCTGGAGCAAGCCACCAGCTGCCATACAGGATCAGGTAAGTGTGGCTAAAGCACACACCAAGCACCCAGCCCAGGCACAGAAAGGGAAGGCAACCTGGGCTTATTGTGGGGGAAGCATCTGGGGCTGTCACAACCCCCGCTAGGTACGAGGCACAGGGCATGTGTACTGTACTGGGCAGGTTGGGCCCCCGAGTCCCATACACACTGCCCCTACATTCTCCACAGCCACACCTGAGCATGGATATGTCAGGGCAGGGCCCCCACCTGGGCACACAGGGACCAGAAGGGACATGCAGCACTGTGGCATAGAACAAGGTGGCACAAGGCATGGTAGAGAAGGAGTGCTCACGCTTGAGCTGGCAGCAGCAAGTAACCAGGACAAGTCTGCTCATCCACACAGACTCGAGACGGGGAAGAGGAGAGGGCACCAGGACAGGGACCGGTCTCTTCTTTTGGTCCTACTCAGAAGGAAATGGCCCCCAGGCAGAAGGGCTAGATGTAGGCACTTGGGGGAAGTTCCTTTGGAAACACTGGAATGGGACTGCAGCCCCACAGCTGTGATGCAGGCAGCTGCCTCTCTGCTCAGCAACACTGAAACAGCACAAGCTCCCCCAGGAGGGGGAGAAGTTGCCCATGGCTGCTCAGAGCAGAGGGGCTGGGCATGCAGACAGGACAGCAGGGCTGGGCACAGGGGTACAACAGTCTGTAGGCACTTGACTTGGCTAGTGGCACCCAGGAGCAGGGGAACAGGTCCCAGCTGCCTCTGCCCCGGGGCTCTCATTGGCTCTGGGAGGGCTTTGCCCTCTAGTTGGTTTTGACCTTGCCATTGGTGACAGTGCCGTTCTCATGGATGCTGCTACCATTGTGCTGGGCTGCTTGCTGAGCCACCCTGGGCAACCGTTTGCCCTTGGTGTAGGACTGGTACCAAAAGTTGGAGAAGAGGATGAAGAAGATGGTCCCATAAATCCAGATGAGGTGGATGAAGATGGGGAACTGGTACTGGCAGCTGGGCATGAAGTAGTACTGGGAGATGTGGACGGAGACAATCACGAACTGTGCCTGGGAGCAAGGCAGAGCACGGACAAGTTATTCATAGGAGCAGGGTCAGGAATCCCACCAGAGACCTTTCTAAATGAAAGCAATAGGCTCCTTTCTTACTCTGAAGTGGAGGTCCTTACGGGGAGGTGCAGTCAGCAGCAGGTGGAATGGGCAGGCACCAGTCATCAAGGCAGCATGTGCCCCTCACCCTCTCAACATGGCTGCAGCCCAGGGGCAGCAGGCTGAGCAGCACCCACACCCTGACCAGGCTGGTAGATCTATCAGAGGCCCACAGCAGGCCAGAGCTGCTAGAAACCAAGAGGCTGCAGAAGAGAACTACAGCTGCTGGCTGCACCTTTCTATATATGGGCTAGTCCGTCCCTCTCAGAAGCTGAAAGCACATGCTCTGCTCCACAGCAGACTCACCAGCTGGATGGCTGTGATATGCTTCTTCCACCACAGGTACTTCTGAAAGGCAGGTCCTGCTGCTGAGAGCCCATAGTAGAAGTACATGACAACATGCACCATGGAATTGATCATGGCATGGAATGAGCCCATTCCCCCTGTTAAGACAGATTTTCATTAGTGTAAGTCAATCCTCCACAACAATTAGCACTACAAGGATCTCCTAGGAGCCCACAAAAGCCAAAACACCCTTCTCAGCATGTCAGGGCTAACCTCACCCTTCTGCCAAGCTGTGTACCCAGACAGTTTCCATCTTACCTGGGCCAAACTTTGCTCCCCACCACCAGCTCCAAGGCAGAACAGAGTGGTGGAAGAGGTGCAGGAATGTGACCTGTTCATTCTTCTTCCTCAGGACAAAGATCACCTGCAATAAGAGCCCAACAGCATCAAGGACCTGCAGCCTCAAGAGCAACTAGAGCAGGCTGGGCCA
The DNA here is from genome assembly GCA_013398125.1 of Aegotheles bennettii. Taxonomy (NCBI): domain Eukaryota; kingdom Metazoa; phylum Chordata; class Aves; order Caprimulgiformes; family Aegothelidae; genus Aegotheles; species Aegotheles bennettii. The sequence goes on from VZRW01008816.1 coordinate 1,339,916, forward strand.
CTAATTCAGTGTCTGATCTCAGCGACACTCCCTCCTGCTCCAAGCTCACTGCCACCACACATTAAGTCACCCCACTGCTTCCAGAGCTATAACATGCCAAAAGTTGCCTCTGCAATAGCCCAAAGTGATGCCAGACAGAAGCACTGTCAGGTCAGACTGGAAGAGTTGAAGAAAGCATCTACCCCAAGTACACTGGGCCCCAACTCCCTGCCCAGCAAATAGTGACAAGGCCTCCTCAGTATCTCAACTTACCGTGTCTGTCAGTTCAATGAACTTGGAGAAGACAAAGAGCCAAGCAACACTGACCATCTGTAACAAAACAGATTAACATTAGAGACCCACCTCAGTCTGAACATGCCTGGTGACCAAGGGTCTCTACACAGTAAATCTGGTGTGAAACCAAGAGCCAGGGCCTGTAAGTCTTCTGCCTCAGGAAAGGCAGGTAGCTGTGACCTCACTGTCCAAGCACAAGCACTAAAGGCCATTGCCACTTAATGGGAGAGGGATGAGAACTCACCCTAAGGGCCTTGGGGTCCTGCGAGAAGTCCACAGGGTCACATCGCCAGGTGTACCCAGTAAGCCATCCTGCCATCAGGAACTGCAACAAGAGCATCATCAGCATGAGGCCAAACACATTGCCCACTGCACTTTAAGCCCTGCACAGAAGGGCAGGGAACAGCCTGCAAAAGGGCTCCCCCACCACCTACACAGCCTGCATGGACTGCCTTATCTCCGCCACACAAAGCCTACTGCTGACCACTCACCTCATACACTATGTAAAGTGAGAGTCCCACCAGAAAGAAGTTGTATAGCACCATGAACTTCTTCAGGTTTAAAGGCTTCCTGTTGGCCATTAGCCGGGGACCCAAGGATAGGACGAAGTAGACATATCCCAGAAGGATGCCCATCACAAGGAATGGGGATTGCATCAGTGGGTAGTCAGCGATGCGGGGGTCTGCAAAGAGAACCACAGTGCAGGGCAGTTAGTGTCCTCACCCCGACCTGCTGCCAGAGCAGAGCAAGGACATGGCAGTCCTGTGCTCCTAGGAGAGGAGTGCAAGTAGAGGGGCAGTCTGGGAACAGAGGCTGGTGAAGTCAGCCAAACTTTGTAAGATTAGAGCCTGAAGCCACACTGCAAGGCAGCCCAAGACCTCTGCCCAGGAGTGCACAAGTACTCCAAAACAGCCTGCACAGGCACTGAGGAAAGAGCCTCATAACAGGCAGCCCAAAAAACCCAGTGCTGCACCTACAACAGGGCAGAGGCAGGATGCAGCTGGACCCAGACTGCTTCAGGGGTGACAGACCATTCCCCTGTGGCAGTAAATCATGTATGGCCACCTGCCCTGTGGCAGAACCAAACACTCACCTGCTTTATTCATGAAGTCTTGATACATGGTCACAATCCCCTCCATGGTGGTGGCAGTATCTCTGTGGAGAAGAATGAGATGAGGCAGCTGTTTGCCCAGGAGGGCAGCCTGCAGACCACAGCCCTGCAGACCAGCAAGTTTCAAGCACAGCTTCAGAGGTAGTCATGTGTATGTGACCAGCACTGCTCTCAGCTGATCACACACCAGCATACACAATTCCATACACTCCCTACTTCTCCCCACTGAGCCTGGCCCTGTCTCCCCAGCTCTGCTGGAAAGCCCACCATCCATCACCAGCAGTCCTTCCAAGGCAGAATCCTAACATTTCAAGCCAGCTAGGAAAGCTTCCAACCCCAGCACTGTATCTCCAGCCCCTTTGTACAGCAGGAGCAAGACTGACTCCAACATTATCAGCCACAACAACCATGACATTACCACCAACCTTACCACTCATCCACACTCAACACGCTGGTCTGCCTGACCCTGGTGCAAGGTCTTCAAGGGAGATGCAGAGCTGGCCCACACTCTCCACAGAGCAGTGCCTTTATGATCAGCTTAGGGTTCCTGCCCACTGATGCCCCGCAGAGAAGCGACACAGCATGACTGGCAGACACACTGCATGAGGAAGGAAAGCCATCAGTTCAGAAACAAACACCAGTTTCTGATCTCCGAGTTCCTGGTTTCACATCCTTGCACAAAACCCTCCTGACAAGAGCTACCAACCCATAACCCAGCACTTCAGAGGCCAGCTACAGCCTACTTGGCAATGGCACTTCCACTACTGTTTCCAAACAAGGGACAGCATCCCTGGTTAGGGGAGAAATCAACCGGAGAAGGATGTAGGGTGGTGGGGTGAAGGACTGGCGCTCCCCACACTCACTCAGCCTCACTGAGCCCACACCAGACAGCAACTCAGACAGATGCTCTCCAGAAGAACAGGAAGGGCCCAGGCTCTCACTGCTGCAGGCAAGTTTGAAACACCCTCACCCAGTTCCCTGTGCTTCCCAACCTCTCCCCAGCCTACAGGACACCAGAGCAGCAGGAAGGGAGGCAGAACACAGGTCCAGCCTCACCTGAGTCACCCACCTGCAAGGGAGGCATTCCTCATGGCTGCTACCAAACAGGCACTCCACCTACCCCTTCCTCCAGGAAGGCACACAGAAATCACTGCCCACACACAGGCCCGGGGAAACAGGTCCCCAGCACAGCCTCCCCAGGAGATTTATTGCTGCTGACATCAGGAAGCACGCAGCCTCTCCCAGATCAGCAGCCAGGAGGCTGAAGCCAAAGCAACCTTCTTTCTAGTAAGGTCCCAGCTGGGAGTATCCAGCAGCCACTGCCACCTCAAGGCCTCACCAGCCAGCACCAGCATTGTTTCTTCAGCTTCACTGTGAGAGGAAGAGCTCAAAGCACTCTTTGCTCTAGCTGGGACCCAGGCAGGGCAGCAGCAGATACCACCAAGCACCTATGTGACAGCCTTCACTGGCAGCAATATTCAGAGGCCTGGCACGCACCATTCTGGCTCACCATTCTCTGCAGACCACTTCAGTGCAGCAATAGTGCTGGATCCGTGTCTGTCCAGTCATACCCTGTGTGCTCCTCCAAACTGGGGAGTGCCACCCAACCTCTCTGCAACAGCAGTGGGGTGGAACAGGTCTCCCCCTTCACCCCCAAAGTACCCATTCCTCCAAGCAAGGCTCCAGAGCAGCCTGCACAGCCACACACCCCAGAGACAGAGCCTGAGAAGTTTTGCTGTGCTTCAGAAGGTGGTTCCTCACACCACCTTGGAGCCAGCTGCAATAACAGGGCAAAGCCCAGTCAGGACTGATCTCCACAGCTCAGGGCCACCAGCAGCAGAACAGATGCTCACCTTCCTAACCCAGCATTTCAAGGGGTTTAATAGCAAGTAATACTCACTTGTAGTATCACCATTATACAAGTAATATTTAACATCCTGGGCACTGCTAACATTCTCCACTCTCCACATGCAGCAGAGGCTAGAAAAGCATAACAGGCACTCCAGCATCCTTGAGACACTCAAGGTTCCAGCTGTGGGAAACACACTAAGTACAAGTCCTGAAAGCTGCTGAGCATTATGTTGCTTTAATGGCCAAGGCAAGCTCTAAACTTGTCTGTCTAGTTTCAGCTTTCAACCACTACATCCAGCTACACCTTTATTTGCTAGATTGAGGAGCCCTCAAGAGTTAGCTCCCAGCACAGGTACCTGACTATTCAAGCCCTGTGTTTATCTTATCAAGCTGAATGAGTCAGCCTTACTACAGGTCCAGGGCAGAGACGAAACTCCTGCGGAGCACTTACCTATCTTGTGCAGGCTAGGATGAGAAGATCCCAGCTGCCCATGAGCTCAGAGCTACATCTCATCACACAGAAACACCCAAGCTCAGGCACTTTGTTGACGCTGATGCCAGCAAGGCTCTAGTACCACTGGTCAGCTAGGACCCCAGCTAAAAGCATTTCAGGGTCCCAGGACACCAGGGACTTGGGTAAGAAGACTTGCACTGCAGTTTTGCCCTGAGAGACCTGCTGAAGGCTGCAGAGCATACAGCAGTCATCCTGGCAGCAGCCCTGCACTAGCACAGAAGTCCCCATCAGTGTGAACAGCAACAAGTCCCTCTTACTGCCAAGTCTTGTGAAGCACCTCCAGCACTCCTACAGCCATAGACACCACAGGGAGAGGAGAGGCATTGGGCTTGTCCTGAGCATGGGCTCTGGGCAAGCACCAGGCCTTCTACCAGGGCAGAACTAGGATTATGCTACAGGCCCTTATGAAAAGGACCAATGCATTTTCTGTCGCTTCCCTAAGCAGAACACCCTGCTGCATTCAGCCAACAGAGCCACCACATCTCCAGGGAACCCCCGAGGTCTCTGCGTCTTTGGAAGACCTGGTATCCACACAGGCATGCTACATGGCCCTGCATTAGACAGAAGCTGCAGTGTGCCTTGCTCAGTAGGCAGGTGCAGCTGTCTCACCCTCCTCTCAAGCCTCGGCCACTGGCCTTGGGGAGTTGCAGAACAGGCCCAACCAAGGCCTTCACCAAGCAGGAAGATGCGAGGTGCACTGGCCTGCTTGAGCAGAGACAGCTCCATGGCAGCCTTTCTGCTGCAGACAGGGGTTTTCCAGCACTGAGCAGCAAGTGTCTGGGAAGCTGAACCTGCCATTTCCTCTGTGCACAACACCAGCACTCGATGTCCCTCTGCACTTAGAGGTTCACCACCCAGCCAGGCATCCTGCTCTTACTGCCCTCCATGCTGCACTGCACATCACACTGCAGGCAGTGACAGCTCAGTAGTTGGTACCCATCTGCTCTGCACAGGAGAGACACTGACTCCTCCTGGATACTCATCCTCTTGGGCAAGGAACTGGGAGGAGATGGGGAACCCAAAGCTGAGCCATGCTTGACTTCTCTTCAGCAGTTCAAACAGGTCCAAGCACCTCAAAGCACCAGAAACCCTTGGAGCCTACATGCACCCTGCACAATACCTAGAGACCTTGCTAAACATCTTCCACCTTTCACCAACAGGGTGTTACTTCCCCATCTCCACAAGAAATTTCTCACTATTTGTAAACCAGAGTATTGGGCCACATTCTGCCTAGTTACAAACATCAAGGATTAGATACTTGCTTAACGCCAAACAACAGATTGCATTATTTCCAACAGGCTGTACAGCTAATTAGTGCAGCTTCAGCAAGAATAGCAAGGCCCTTTACAACTAGCCCCAGCAGCCCAAGAGCAGTCAGACCGTGGCATTGTGTACCACAACACTGACAGATCAGAGCTCAATGCAGTTAGTTTTGTTAACAGCTTCACAGGGTGCATCTCTCCCCACACAGCAGCCATCTGCAACCAACAGACTCAGTTCCAGCCATCAACACCCAACACCCCATCAGCATCCGAGTCAGAAATCAGTCCTGTAACAAATGATAAAGTCATCTCCCTAATCTCTCCACTAGTTTAATTACAGATGGCGCCATAACAGTCTGGTAGGTGGCCACAGAGCTGCCACCCCAGGGAGAGCTGGCACAGGGCCCTTGCTGAACTGGCTAAAGCAGACCCTGCCCCTGTGGGGCGCCCAAGCAAGCAGCATCCCTCAAAGGTCAGGAGATCACCAGCTGGCCAGAGATCAAACCAACCCTCATCCCTGACCTACAAGCTGGCAGCAAGGCCTGCTGCAGCTTTGAGCTCCACAGCCTCTTGGGAAGAAGCATCTTCCTCTCCCAGCATCTGTCCAGCTTCCTGGAGCTCCAGAAAGTCACTGCAGGGTCCAGCAAGGCCTGCACAGAGCTCCATGCTCCCTGGGTGCATGTCTCCCAGCAGAGCTACAGGAACCCATGGTTCAGACATCTGCCAGCAGCAGCTCTTGCTGCAGAAGAGTGGGACTGACCAACCCAGGCTCTAGTGACCACAGACCAGGCACAGGCAGGGCTGTACATAGCACACAGGCTGGCACTCAAACCATCACTAAGGGCTGTCAGTCATAGCTCCAGGAGAGCTTTCCTAAGTTTATGCACCAGTAAGTCCAGCAAGACAAGGAGCACAAAACCACAACTGCCCTGAAAAACATACAAGCAGCAAGGCAGAGTTCTTTATGAACTCCACAGTGGGATCATTTTAAAAATGAAGTTTACCATGAAGCAGAAAAAAATGGACTCAGATGTCCTTCTGTCACTCTGCCCAGGTGAAAAGGAAAGGAGCTTGTCACCAGTCAGTGCACACTCACTTCACACACAGCATCCTGGGGCACCAGCTCAAGCACATGCAAGAGAGTACTCAAGAGAGCTGTATTCAAGTACACCTGCATTGCTACTGGGAACAATTTCAGCCATCTCACTGAAGACTCAGCTAAGGCACTGTTGCCTACATGCTAAAGTCATGTTTTCCCCTCAAGAGAAAAATCACAGCCTGAAGAGATGCCTGTGCACCAGCTTACAGGGCACACGAGACCAGCCTGGCAGCAGAGCACAGCCGCATGATTCAAGTGTGGAAAGCCATACCAGGAGATTAGGGCAGAGCAGAAGAGTGGAGCTCTCCTGGCCTGGCATCTGTCTCTGAGGACTCAGGACAGACTTTCTGATCAGAATTTGAGGACAACTAGTCCCAGAACTCTCAGCTCACAACATCACTAGTCTACAAGGAAACTTCATGTTAACACCAGCAGATTAATTTTCCTACTTGAATCACATCTATTTGTCCCTTCCTGTGGCTCAGATACTCCATGCGAGTGTTGAAGGACACAGCTAACAGCCTGCTGCCACATGCTCTGCATCAGCACACTCTGAAGTCAGTACAGGACTGTTCAGAGAAGGGATTCAAACCCCCAAATCCTCAGTATGTAACAGCTCTTGCAAGAGCTCCTGTGGGAGTTGCACTGGCTGGGTGCTTCTCCTGGCACACTGGCTCCAAGTGCTGAGAAGTGACCCGTCTGAAGCTGGAGTTTCCCCATCTTTGCCACGTGTGTCAATACCCCACCATTATCTCATGCAGTGGCTGTGACACCCTGAGGCCTCTGGATATCATCCTATAAACAGAGATTAAACTCTCCCCTTCCCATGCTTGCTGGATGCAGGGAGCAAGAGGAGATGCCCAGATTAGCAGGGAAGTTCTGCAGAGCCCAGGCAGTCAGTACAGCACTCCATGGGCTTTCAGGGGAAGGAGCAAGCCCCTTGCAATAGGGTATGGCAGCTTCGTACAAAAAACCAAGGCAGGTATAATCAGACTTCAAGGTCCCACAAGAGCACACATTGCAGTAAAAGGTCTAGAGGCACAACAGTTTTTTTCAGGGACAGCATCTCCCCAAGCTGCTCAGGCAAGCTGTTAGAACAGTCTTACTCCTTATCACATTCACCACTGGTGGCTGTGCACGCAGGGCAGTGGTTATCAGTACAGATGAGCCAGTGGGGAAAAAGCAGGGAAAAGGCAACATTAGGCAGAAAGTCTTGACATCACAAGGAACAAAGGAATAAAGAAGTGAAGGCAGAGGGTGAGATGACTCCAGAAGTGGAAAATAAGGTATTTCTGCTCTAAGTTAACCACACTGAGGTGTGTCCACTCCCTCATACAGCACCAGGTACAGGGGGAAGAAGAGGTAGGAGATGGCTGGGCTCCCACACTGAAGTGATAGCACCCAGCAGCCCCCCAGGGTGCACAGGAGAACACTTGGGAAGAACAGAACTAGGCAGGTGACATGAGGACAGGCAGGGTTAGACCAAGCGGGGCTGGCTCCAGACATCTGCTTCTAGATGTAGGTCAAGCCTTCCAAAGCCAAGGAACACCGAGAACTCCTATCTGGAGGTGGGACAGACAGCACCACAGCATTTGTCTGTGGTTTTAATCATTATGCAAGTATCTCAGTACAAGGCTCCACCTTTGTTACCACAGCAGTGTCTGTAATCATTACACAGTACTGATTACTGTGCTCCATCTGGGCCTGTGCATTAACTGGACAGGCACACGAAGACCAGAAAGACATTAGAAGTCTACAAAGCAAGATGAAGAAAGGAAAGACTCCCAAAAATCCCTCCAACAGCTCTGTCTGGACCAATGAAGAAGCCCAAGTGTGAACCCAGAGCCACTTCTCCTAGAGACAAGGGGTCACTGCCTAGAACTCACCATGAGAGCTGCTTTGGACTCCCCCTACCCTCTGCACCAAGGCGGCAGTGCAGCCACACAGCCACCTTCTAACAAGGAAAGGGATGTTCACCAGCAATAGTAAAGATGCCAGAGACCCCAGCAGCACAGCTGAAGCACCACAGATCCCAACAGGCCTAAGGCTTAATAGGTACCACCCTTAACAGGGTTCACAGCCCTCCACACACATAAAAAGAAGCATTAGGCCTGCTTATCTCCATACATGTATAGGCGGACCACTCAAAGCCAGTGCTGTTGCTCCTGTACAGTCCTATACAGAGAAAGCCTCTTAGTTTTACCTCATGCTACTTGTACTTAACCCTATGTATACAGAGCAAATCTATTAAACCATGAGAGCAAGCTAGCTGATCTGATCCACAGGGTAAGAGCACTCCTTGCAGCAAGGCTGAAGAACTTTCTGCCAGTGATAGCTTACCACCCTGATCCATCCCAAAGGGAAGAAACAACCAGAAGTTAAATACCCCATGCAATGCTAAGGAAAACCAAAGAACCATCAGACCCAGTTACCACCTCCACCAGTCCCAAGACACTGAAGTCTCAGATAGCATCCAGACACAGGCCTGCTGGTGGGGAGCTGGCTGTGGCAGCTGCAACCTGTCATCTCTGAGCATCAGCAGCCCCACAACTCCTGCAGGAAAGATCCCTGGATCCTGTGGACCAGCTCCTCCCTGCAGGAGCCCAGGCTGCCTCACCTGTTTGACTGGCAAGAACCAGACTTTCCAGCCCAAGGACTCCCCCCACCATCTGACAGCCAGTAGGGCACAGAAATACCGAAACACCGAAACACAGATCATCTCTTGGGACATCACAGACACCACTCCCAGTATCTCCTGTAATCCTTTTTTTAAAGGATCTCAGTCTGAGCATTAGCTGTGTTGTAATCCCAGAAGAAAAGGGGAAAGCACTCACCCACAACCTTCAAGGACAATACCAAGCCAAGCATGCAGCAATGCAACCACTTCTGATGCCAGTTTCAGAGCTTCATGTGGATACAAAGCTTTTCTCTATCAGGAGAGAAAGGCAACACTATGTACCTTAAATAAACTCACTTATGTTCACCTCCAAAGTATGATGTGAGACATCTCCAGGTCAATGTGAGTTTTTACTCTCCTAGCCTGTTTTAACAGTACTTTCTCTCATACTACATTTCTGCCCTGAAGGACCATAACACCCCCTTATCTAAATGACTTTCTGGATGTGGAGGAGAGCATACAACACAGGGCAGGACTGCAGAGGCCCAGGCTGTGTGGGTGGCATGGCTTAATCCCCACAGCAAGATGCTGCAACAGCTATCATCACACTACTTCCCAAAGGAACAGGTTGTCAGCAACAACTCACACCCATGAGCTAAAGGGTCTTCCTAGTACAGATAAGACAGCAGTCTCAGTCGAGCCTCAAGGGCTCAGACAACTTTGACTCTAAACTATCCTCAAGAAGCTGTCCAGCAGGTCTGGTGGGAAGGTCAGCTTCATCCAGCTAGGAATCTGCCCTGGCTGCATTCTGGCAAAAGAGAAGGTGGTCAAGGCACAGGAGGAATGCACTGCTACAGACAGTCCTGGCTTCTGGGAGGGGAAGATGCTCTGAGGAAAAGAACTAGCAGGGAAAGCATGCACTGTTATCCCATGCTACCCACCAAGTGTTGGAAGGGCATTCATCTCACTTCTTCCTGCCCTTAGGACTCCAGAACCAAGGTGATCAGTCATGGGGAAAGCACCTGACAGCCCCTCTGCAAGAAGCAGCCAGGCACTGAGGCATACAGACTGCCACCCCCAAAGCCTCCCCTCCTGTCACAAAGCCTGTGGATTTACACTGTCTCATTTAGCCTGCTCAGAGATCAAACAGAAGCCGCTTTCCTAACTGCCTCTTCAGTACAAGAGAGGAAGAGGCCCACACAGAGACCTCCAGACCAAGTCCAGTACCACCTGTGCAGGTCAGATGAGCATTTGGCCATGGTTATTAAACCTGCAGCTGCCCAGCAAGTGCAGTCCCCTGTGCATCACCGCACACCAGCCGGGTCAGCTTGCAGCCAGGCTCCTGCTGCCACCAGGAGGGTGACAGGGACCACCTCCTCCTCCCACCAGCGTTCCAGAGCCTGGGCCCGAGGGAGGCCAAGCACCTCCAGGAGCCGTCATTCAAAGCCAACATTGTGTGGCAGCAGCGGGGGAGGCCTGGCACCGCCACCCTGCCCGGCGGAGGGGGGAAGAGCCAGCTCAATGCTACATTGATGGCGAAAGCTGTGTAGGAGACAGCCCCGCAGCCACCGCGCAGCCACCGCCGTTGGAAAAGGCTCCCGACCCGCTGCAGGGCCGCCCCAGCACACCACGGCCCCGCTCGGCTCTTCCACCCCCGGGCCGAGCCCAGCACGGCGGCTCCGCACACAGGGCCGGGGCTGCGTCCCGCACGGGCCCCGCTCACC
>VZRW01008816.1:1352322-1374684 GCA_013398125.1 Aegotheles bennettii
TGGGGAGGCGGAAGGGGTGGAGGGGCAGCGGGGCAGCAAGAGGCGGGAAGAAATGGCAAATGGCTGGGAAAAGGCTGGAGATTTGGTCAGGGTGGGGTGTTGGCTTGAGGTGAGGGAAATGGCAGATAGAGGTGCCTGGTGTAACCCTCACACCGACCTCTGCGTTCTCTGGGGGTTGTGAGGTGGAGCAGAGCCTGGCCTAGTCCAATGCTATCCTGACATCCATCCATTCCAAATGGGACTCCTGCTCCTCCTTCGGGTTCCCCCAGGGTGCCTCCTGGGCACTCAGGCAGTGGTGCACACACCTTCACAGGAGCTCGGTGTCCTAAACCAGGTGGACTCTGCCAATCTTCTAGGAAACAACCAACTATGATCAATAAACAAGTGGCACATACGCTCCTTTTTTTCCCAGTGACACCACAACAGCTACTGGGAGCATTTGGTAACACAGGACAGAAGGACACCCCAGAGACATTAAGTCCAAGTGCATGCTGTCTCCAGCACTAATTCATTGTGTGTTGTCTTTACAGACTTACTTATCAAGCGTCATCTTAAAAGGTTTTGGCTCACGCTCATCTGATCTGAAGGCAGTTTCAGAATTCACTGTTCTAATTGTTAGGATTCATCTTCCCATTTCCAGCTTAGACTGATGCACAGCCAGTTAATATCCATTTGTTCCTGTGCCAGTGTTGTCTTTTATCTCACACAGGTCCTTGTCTTGGTGTTTGTGCTCCAATGTATTTGTAGTCAGCAATCATCTCCCTCTCAGCCATTACATGGAAGACTGAACAAGTTTTTCCAGCATTTTCTTACTAGCCAGCCTGTCCCTGCAGCAGCTGCCAGGGTAACTCTTCTGGCCATGCTACTGTTCAAGTTCCCTTTCTGAAGACAGGTGACCAGAAATGGTCACAGACTGTGCTCATCCAGTGAGAATTCCCCATCTGGATACAGCCAGGTCTACATTTGCCTTTTTCAGTCCTGCTTTGTGGTGAGAGCTCAGAGTTACGCTGTGGATGGTAACTCCTGTAACTCTTCTTCTTCAGGTGCTTGAAGCTCACAAAGTCCCTCAAATGAAGTAAAGAACTACACTCATGGTGACTTTCATACCTCTTTTTATGGTACAGCGTTCCTTTACTCTCCTGCAGTGCCAGTGTGCCACAACATTGGATCCAGCAGATTTCATCAGAGTACTCTTAATATTTGTGCCAGTCCTTAAGGAAATCAGTTTATAAGAGCACCCACAAAGTACCTCAGTAGTAACCTTCTGTGTGTCCTGATATGCTCCCTTTCACCAGGCTCCATGCTTATCTTGACCTTAACCACACCTTCCCACATGAAATGACTGTGCTCCTTTCCTCCCAAACATTACCAAGATTACCAGCTCCTTCCCTGGAGTCCTCACAGGGCCTATAGCTTCATAGAAAGGTTTTTTGAACTATCAGGTTGGTCAGACATAATAGACTGTATTTTATCTCACTTTCAATTTCCTGTCCATGTGCTGCGTTACTCTTTAATTGAATACTGTTAACATGAGACTGGCAGGCCTGCAGCTGCCTAGATCGCTCTTTCTCCCTTGGTCAGTACAGGCGTCAATCTTGTTTGCTATTCTTCACTTTTTTCTCTTTTGTTCTCTTTTGATTTTGCACCATCAATCTATTTTTAGTTGATTTGTGGTCCAGTTCAGAGGACATCTTGCTGTTTTGTTTGTCATGAAATGAGAGATCATCAGTGGATTCCTCCCATTCCCTTCTAGATACATTTCCACCCCATACCCAACATCTCGTAGCTTTCTTTAAGCATTCCTTCTCTCCCTTGGATCCACCCTTGCTGGCAGGCTTGTCAGGCTCTAATAATGAGCCCCAAATTGCACAGCCCAGCCTCTTCCTGCTATTGGAATAAATTTCCAGGTCATTCTCTTCTGCTCTGAATGAAATTTCTTTCTCCTCTCTCTTGGTCCTGGACTCTCATTCCCTGTTGCATCTGCTGTCACCACCATTTTTCCTGTGGGGTATTTGCTCTTTGGTTTTCCCTTGCTACTGCATCTTCTGTTTCTCTCCTTAATTCCCTAATGTGTCAAATATATTTTTCCATTTAATTTCTCCTCTATTAGGTTTTCTTTTCATGCTCAGCTGCTTTGATAGGTTACCCTTGTCTGCACATCTGCCTTTTTTTACTGCTTATGCTCAGCAGGTGTCTGCAGTTCCTCTGTGTTCTGCTTTCCCACCATGTCCCTGGAGCTGCATCAGCCTGAGCAGGAGCTCCAGCTGGCGTGAGGACGTTGGTCTGCTGGCACACCCTGGCTGCGGGCAAGTGGGTCCGGTGCAGTGCTGGCCCAGTTACGGCTGCAGAGTCCCCTCCTAACCTTCGGGGACAAGCCTCCAGGGAGGACTAGACTAATCTGCTGCATGTTGTGGATCTGGGTTTCTGCCTTCCGGCCTCTTTGGAAGCAGGATAGCACAAGCAAAGAAAATCTCTCAAACCCAAGAGAGAGGAGGGTGGGGGAGACAAGGCCAGAGTGGTGTGACCTGTTGTGTACAGCCTGATGTTCCCCAAGCGTCTGGAGAGAGACTTTCATAAATGGACAATCTCCTGCTTCAATCTCAAATGCTGCCAGTGTGACCTGAAATCTGGGGGAGAAGCTGTGTCACAGCCACAGAATCTGCTCTGACTACAGTCGGGACTGCTGAACCAGAGATGATCCTGTCACACGCCTGCACCAATCACTCCTACAGCAGTCAAAGCTCTATGAGGCATTGACTCTTCACCTGCAATTAAAGAAACAATCTGGCTGTTGTGCTTTTGCTTGCAGCAGCCTGGGCTGCACCAGGGTCCAGTTTGGGAAAACTTAAGCTCCTTCCTGCATTGCTTATCCTGAAGAACAACACGCCATTTCCGCTCTGGCTTTAGTGAGGGTCCTGCTGATCCTTCTCACCACAGAGATCAATCTGATGGAGTGGGTGTGAGTATGCACTCCTCCTTCCCATTGTTCCCTCCACGGGTCCTTGTCTTCTGCTTTCTCCTTGCTCCTTGCAGTGCCAGGCACGCCTCTCTTTCTCCTTCTTGCTCTGTCTTAGTGCAGAAAGCAGGTGTCCACTAATGTAACTCGCTGAAGGCATGGAGATGGAAGCCATCATCAGTGCAGAGGATTAGCAGGCTATCAGATGGGAAGGTCTGGAGGAAATAAGCACTGTAAAAGGAATGAAGGTCAGTGAAAGGCTATGACCCTAGGGATTAGTAACGATAATTTCTTCTGCAGGTGGTGAGAGATGCCAGTGCATTTGCACCTTTTCTGCTCCTGCCAGTCTTGAAGAGTGGCTTAGAGTCACCATGCAGCTGGGCAGGGATATGAATTTATTTATTTTTTTCAATAAAATACTCAAAACTTGAATCATGAGGTTTTTGTGTGGCAAAAACATTGACATTATTCAACTTGAAAAATCTAAAAGATAATAAAAAGACCAAATTAATTTAGTGAAAATAAACACACGCATACTTGGCTCTGTAATTTTTCAGTAATGCCTCTGACATGCATAGTTAGCAAATTCACCTACATTACTGTACTTGGACAGGGAAAAGATGATACCCAGATCCTCCCACCCTTTTCTTTGTGATCTTGAAAAGCCAGCAAGTTTGCATGTGATGAGCTAAAAACACTGAATGTAAATTGGCTCTCTGATGTTGTTCAACCCTCCTCCCTTTCTCCTGAGATAGGACACTAAAGCACTGTCAACATCTGCACACCTTCCCTGTGTCTCCATGACAGAAAGTGACAAACTGATTACACTGGCAGCCCCAAAACATCCAAGAAATGCTCCTACAGCGTCTCTGTCTTTACTGAGAGAATAAAGCAATGGCCACTAGAAGTGGAGACATATGACACTACCTAGACCCTGAAGGATCATTAAATGCCAGAACATTGGCTCAACATTTCAACAAATGGACATGGGCAGAGAGGCCATGCCTGAGCATGCATGCCTTGGCTACTCAGGCTGATGTGCTGCTTCCTTCCATGGTTGATACTAACATGAAGTGACTCATCTTGTGCAAACTTTTGTCTGTTATTTATGCTAGTTACATCATCCTGGCAGTAAGGGCCAATTACTCCATTGCTGTCAGTGTTGTCCTCTTCCCCTTCAGCCAGAAGATGACAAAATACCTTCAGTCCTGGAATCCGAAGTCCCTAGAAGCCCCTCCAGGGGCTTCCAGTTCCCCTACCAGAAAACAATTCACATTTCTGTAGCCAGCAGGCACAAAATGACCCCACTCAAATCCCTGCTGTAACACGATGCTGTAGTTTTACTGTAAAACATCACCTGAAGAAAGGCATATCTGGAGATAAAAGGGAAGGTAGGAGCTTATAGGCACTGTGGTGGTGTGCTGGAGCACGGATGCTTTGATGGCAGACTTTCACCCTGGTGTGTTTGATTGCTGGACTTTGCCTGCCAGCCAGGGTGGGCAGCATGCGTGACTGCGGTTTCCTGTTAGGACGAGAGTTCTCTATCAACTGCAGAGATGTCAGCAGCCTCTCCAGTGTGAGCCCTGACACCCACCTCCTCCGGCTGGCAATATCACCCCAGCAATCTGTGACACTGTGGGGTCCTCCACAGACATGCCAGAAGTCTCATGGACCGCTCTGGATCTGCTAAAGCACCCCCATTTGTTCCTCTGGCCCACAGGATAACTGTATGGAATAATGGTGTTCCAAATCCACACAGATCCTGGGTTGGGAACAGGCAGCAGAGCCATGGCTGGAGCAAGGCACCCAAGGAGACTAAAAGCCTGGTGAGGCCCGTTTTTAGTGCCTCTGCATGGCAGCAGGACCAGCTCAAGGACCAGAATGGACTGGTGGGAGGCTGGAAAGAGTCAAGATGTTTGAGGGTTTCAACACATGCGGCACAACAGAAGTCCTTGGTCACAAGTCCAAGTGTTTGTGACTGCCCACATGCAGTGTGCCATGGCAGAAGACCATAGGAGCTCTGTGACCTCTGTCTCTGGTAGGGACCTGAAAACTGCCACTTCTCAGGGAGCTTTCAAGACTGTCTCATGAAGAGAGAAAATGCAGGTGATGGGAAAGTTCTGGCACTGCTCATCCTCAGAACTTCCCTTTCCATCTGAAGCCATTTAATTTTATCTCTGTGATGCAGAGCCCACAGGAGTGGATCGGCTCTGGCAACCTGCCCCAGACTGCCTGGAGCCTGAGAGAGCAGCTTGGCAGAACCGGGTCACTTCTCCACCCCCGGCAGGCAGTTGGGATTACGGTCGGATTTGGTGACTTGACACCCACACACCACACGCCACAACTGCAGCCCAGGGCTGCCCTCTTAACGTGTGCTGCAGCGGTGCCGTGCCACGCATCTCCTTTGAGTGAACAAAGCCAGGTGAAAAAACACCTCCTAAGTGCCTCAGGATTTGCTGGAGACTTTTCTCGGGAAGATTTTGTGTTGTCCTGAAGTGGCCACAGGGTCCTGAGCAGAGGCCGCCCTAGCTGGGTGTCCGGGAGCTGCACCTCAGCCATGGGGCAGCAGGGCTGCAGGCAGGCACCGGTGCAAGCTGCCAGGCGTTGGGCTGAGCACGCTGCTGGTCGCTCTGTGGGGACTAAGCCACAGAAAGGACATTGTCAGAGCAGAGGATTGTTCTGGGAGAACGGGCTGCACAAAGAGGGATTGTTTTGCCATGAAATGAGGCCGTGTTTTAGCTCCAGCCGGGGCTGGGCTTTGCCTGCGTGTCCGAGCTGCAGGCTGGCAGGGGTCACTGCCTGCTCCCCAGAGGAGAGCCGTCCTCTCCAGCCTGCCTGGCATCTTCTCTGCTTCTGAGGTTCTCCACTGGTGCAGTCAGCAGCATCCCCTGAGACCTACAGTGGGTGGGCTGAGAAAGGAAATTGAGAGATAAGAGAACTTGTGGCTGATCCTGCCATGGGCTCCCATGCCTGCCTGGCAGGTCCGAGGGGCATGGGGGCAGGGAGAGCAGCAGTGGGGCAGCTCCCACAGTGAGGGGCTGCAATGTTTCTCCCCAGTAGGCAGGAGTAACTGTTCTTCCTTGAAAGGGCAGATATAACCAGGAGGGAAACGAGATATGCAGTAAGCTGCTCCAAGATAGTGGGAAGAGAACACAGTGACCTCCTTTCTGCAAATATTCACCTCCCCAAAAATGTGTTGATGGTGAACATCACAAGCCTGCTTGGATGCCCTCATGCCTGCTCTGTGTATGGGGACAAGCATAGGATCATAGAATCGTTTTGGTTGGAAAAGACCTTTAAGATCATCAAGTCCAATCTAGCACACTGCCAAGGCCACCACTGAACCATGTCCCTCAGCACCACATCCCTGGTGATGCCACCACTGCCCTGGGCAGCCTGTGCCAGGGTCTGACAACCCTTTTGGTGAAGAAATTTTTCCTAATATCCAACTTAAACCTCCCCTGGCATCTTGCACTCAAGCTCTGGAAAGACACAGCAGGGAGCACAGGACAAGAAGAGGCAAAGGAGGGGGAGCTGTGTGCTCAAATTGTGGGTTGGAGCATTCCTATTAATTCCTTGGGGTTTTTAGGATTCCTTATGTGAGTGAACACAAACAGTTAAGAGTGATGGTGGGCGCACCCACAGAGCCAGTGTGTGAGTCATTCCTGGCTCTGCAGCTGCCTGGGGCTGTGGGTGGGCTGCCCTGGCCCATGGGCCTGGAGTTCTGCGGCGTGGGGCTGCACATGATGTATGCTCCTCCAGAGCCCCATCGAATCGAGTCACGACCTGGTTCATTGTTCAGCTGGCTGGAGCAAAACAGGCTGTGCTGCAATGATGATGATGACTGTGGCTGATTCCATCCCTGTGATGCCCACAGGAACCTAAATATACAAAACCAAGACAGCCAAAATTATGGCTCTTCAGCCCCATGAATGCATTTCTCATGGGAGATACAAACTAGTCCCATATTAGCTACTGCTAATTAGCTCTTTAACTATTAGCTCTTTAGGCAGTGCTTTGAAGTCCCACCGTGCTACTGCAACAGACCAGGAGATAAGAGCCATCTCTCCCATCCCACACAGCAGGACCCTGACTTCAGTACTGCAAGGTCCTGCACCTGGGTCAGGGCAATCCCAAACACAAATACAGAACGGGTGGAGAACGGGTTGAGAACAGTCTTGAGGAGAAGGACTTGGGGCTGTTCATTGATGAGAAGCTCGACATGAGCTGGCAGTGTGTGCTTGCAGCCCAGGAAGCCATCAGTATCCTGGGCTGCATCGAAAGAAGCATGACCAGCAGGTTGACAGAGGTGATTGTTCCCCTCTACTCTGCTCTCGTGAGATCCCACCTGGAGCACTGTGTCCAGTTCTGGAGTCCACAGCATAAGAAGGACATGGAGCTGTTGGAGTGAGTCCGGAGGAGGGCCACGAAGATGATCAGGGGGCTGGAGCACCTCTCCTATGAGGACAGGCTGAGAGAGTTGGGGCTGTTCAGCCTGGAGAAGGCTTCAGGAAGACCTCATAGCAGCCTTCCAGTAGCTGAAAGGGCTACAGGAGAGCTGGAGAAAGACTTTTTACAAGGGCATGGAGTGATAGGACAAGGGGGAATGAGTTCAGACTGAAAAAGGGGAGATTTAGATTGGATATTAGGAGGAAATTCTTTCCTGTGAGGGTGATGAGACACTGGAACAGGTTACCCAGGGAGGTTGTGGATGTCCCCTCCCTGGAAGTGTTCAAGGCCAGGGTGGATGGGGCTTTGAGCAACCTGGTTTAGTGGGAGGTGTCCCTACCCATGGCAGGGGGCTTGGAACTAGATGATCTTTAAGGTCCCTTCCAACTCAAACCATTGTATGAGTCTATGATCTGTATCAAAAATAAACATCCACTGCACATTTCAAAGCCCACCACCTGTGGAAACAGCACATCTCCATGCTGCATGCCAGGATGGGCAACAGACATGTTCCACCAAGGCCACTTGGCAATAGGCATATCAAGGGGAGGTCTGGGTTCAGAAGAGAAACATCCTGGGAAACGCTGCAGCTCCAAAATAACACCCATAGACAGCAAAGATTCTCCTTTGGCCCAAAGCGTGGCCAGCAAACACTCAATGAAAAAAAAATCTAAAAGTACCCTTGGCCACAGTCTTCATTCACCCAGAGGAAAGGAGCTGCCATGCCAGGAAGCACAGTGGAGCCTTAGCACTACTGCTACTTCAGTGCAGAAACTGCTTGAAAACATGGGTAGCAGAGGGAGAAGCTTTGCAGCAGGCAAGTAAATCAGTGACAGGATCTGAGCAGCAGTGACAAGATAGCCGCTGCAGGGACCACAGATCTTGATCCCCTGACTCTGGAAAATACGAGACTCAGTCAGAAAAACACATGCAGTAATTTCCTTTCTTTAAAGAAACACACACAAAAAAAAACAAAAAAAAAAGAAGACAAAAGCAGCCAGCCAGCACACTTTGCATTGCTCTTACGCACACACTGGTGTGCAGAGCTACCCCTGTGGAAATTGCAGAAGGTTTCTATTAAATTCTAAGTGCAAGTTTCCACCAAGGCAATGTTCATGGATTCAGCCAGAGAACTACAGTATCATAAGGAAAATAAATAAACAAATTCTGGAGTCACGCCAGCCTGAACAGTTTTTATGGCATTTATTACAAATATACCTGATCACCCTGCCTCTCGAGCATGGACTTTTACTGCCACAGCACCTATGTGAGGTACAAAGTGGTGAACATTTTATTTCTAAGATAGATAAAGATATATTGCACTCGGTTGAAAGGAGGAGCTCCATGGGATTTTTCCAAAGTGCCTGTATATTAATTTGTAGGCACCAGCTGTCACGTAGACATGTCCTGGCCCTCCTGGGGCCACCAAGTTCATGGGGGGAGTCCAGGGGAAAGCAGAGAGCCGACCTGAAGTTACTGCTTCCATTCCTCTGCCGTTTTGCCTCTGTTCATGCCTTTGACTCTCAAGCAGTGTCTGAGCTTCTCAGTGGCCAGTTCAGATGCATGTTTTGCTGCTGTTTCCATGTGTTTGTCCCTCCTCTGTGAGCTGCAGGTGAAGCTGTTTTGGCAGCAATGCAGATGCAAAAGGAAAAGGACCTGGGGGTGTTGGTTGACAGCCAGCTGAACACGAGCCAGCAGTGTGCCCAGGTGGCCAAGAAGGCCAATGGCATCCTGGCCTGTATCAGAAACAGTGTGACCAGCAGGAGCAGGGAGGTGATCGTGCCCTTGTACTCGGCACTCGTGAGACCACACCTTGAGCACTGCGTCCAGTTCTGGGCACCGCAGGATGGGAAGGACATTGAGGTGCTGGAGCAAGTCCAGAGAAGGGCAACAAGGCTGGTGAGAGGTCTGGAAAACAAGCCTTATGGAGATCAGCTGAGGGAACTGGGGTTATTTAGCCTGGAGGAGAGGAGACTGAGAGGAGACCTTATTGCCCTCTACAACTACCTAAAAGGAGGTTGTAGTGAGGCTGGTGTTGGTCTCTTCTCCCGAATTGCTAATGACAGGACGAGAGGGAATGGCCTCAAGTTATGTCAGGGGAAGTTTAGGTTGGATATTAGGAAGAAGTTCTTTACTGAGAGGGTGGTTGGGCACTGGAATGGGCTGCCCAGGGAGGTGCTGGAGTCACCGTCCCTGGGGGTGTTCAAAAAATGGGTTGATGAGGCACTTGAGGCCATGGTCTGATGGTTAGGAATATGATGGGATAAAGGTTGGATTTGATGACCCTGGAGGTGCCTTCCAACCATAATGATTCTATGATTCTATGATTCTATGAAAACTTGTCTTTGTGCTTTTGGCAGCACACACCCCATTATGTTACTTCTTAGCATAAAAAAAAATGCTCAGGCTCCCTCAACCCAATCACCAGAAGATTTCTCCTTTGATCCTAGCTGTTTCTGCAGAAAGGTTCCATCCTAGCAGCAGGATGGCAACCAGCTCCCCAGCCAGTGCTGAGACCTTCCCGTCCACCCTTAGCTGAGGCACAGAGAGTGGAGATCTCCAGAGGTTCCCCTCCCTCAGCTGTCCCCCTGATCTTTTCAGTCATGTTTCACTTCACACCTTACGTACTTCACCTCCACCACAGAGGCTTAATGACACCCACTTAAAAGTTCTGCAGGTTAAAAAACAAAAGCATTATGTTTTCTTTTTTAAACAAGAGGAGACTCCTTTGCGTACACCTCTGCTTGGGGATGAGACAAGAGAACACACACATGGCAGATGTTAGCTGTGCTCATCAGTAGATGCAAAGAGATACAGGGAAGTGGTGGCACCACACCAAGCTTCACAGCTTCCAAAGGTGAGCCAGCCCCAGGCAGCAGCAGGACAGGCTGCAGACACCACCCAGCACGGCTGGATGCATGATACGGGCTGGGACTGTGGATAGCTGGGCAGGAAGGAAAGGCAATAAATATCTCGCTCCTGCATTTGGGAGGAAGCCAGATGAAGCATTCTTGTCATGAGGGTGAAATGCTTTCCACTGCAACAGTAGCTCAGGAAGATGTTAAACAACAGTTGCATAAGGCAAATGTTAAAAACTCAGCAGCCCAGGTATCCTGCATCTCAAAATTTTAAAAAAAATCTGTTTTAAAATATCCAGATGATTAATGCTGACCGTAAGACAAGGAAGCTTGGAGAAGCTCCAGAGAACAAGCAAGCTGATGTTGTGCCAGCATTTAAAAAAAGTAAACAGGATGGCCTTATAAACAGGTGTGTCTGCTTGACAGTCACCCCATGCAGAATAATGATTGAAAAATATGTGATTGTATCGAGAAAGGCTTAATGCAGAGAAATACAAAAACCAATCATCAGGGATTACAGAGAATAAGCCTGTTAAACTAACGTGATATTTTTTGTGGCACTCTATTTTCTTAACTATCTGAGAGAGAGCTGGCTGCTATGGTGGTGTGTGTGATCAAGGAACGAGAGGGCTGGCAACCTGGCCAAGTGCAAGGCAGCAGAGGAGATGCTCCCTGGGGAACTGACACCGAGATGTATTTCCAGCAGGGAGTGTTAAATAGTGTAAACCCAATGACCTTGAAGGAACAGAAGTCATGACAGGTAAAGCACAGGAGCTGTGGGCACATCAGCCATCTGGAGCCCTTGGGATCCCCAGGGCAGTGGGGCCATGTGACAAAAGGTCCATCCCCTGCACTAGAGCCCAACTGGTACCGAGGGGGGCCTTGGGGAGCCAGAAAAAAACAGTGCCTGTTCTCTCCATCACATTCCCACGCTCTAGCTGAGACCCAGACAGCCCAGCAGCACCTGCTGCACCAAGGCTGAGCCTCCTCCTTGCCGAAATTATCCTACTAGGAAGAGACAGGTTCAAAAAGTGATTGGACAAGGCAGGGGAAAAAGCCCCGAGGGCTCATTGCTTGCAGAGAGAGTACTCTTCCCTGAGCCCCGCCACAGCGGGCACAGACCAAGCCTTTGCCCTGACCCAGCAGGTTATTCTGATACAGTGCACCAGGAATGGTGAATCCCCATTGGACTTCCAGGCCACGGTGACAAGCAGTGGACCATGAATTTCCACCATGACTTTACGGGTAAAAGGCCTGTTCCTGTTCCCTGTTTAAACATTCAAGCACTGGCAGCGACTGCACAAGAGGTTAAAGTCGCTCTGCATTTGAAATTCCCATTCTCACAATTAGAATAGCGTGTCCTAGTCCAGTGTCCCAAAGGACACAGAGGCATAAGAAGATCTGGATGTGAGCCAAGTGGAAAATGGAAAATATGCCTTAAAGCAAAAGGGACTTTCATCAGTTCAGTTTACTATAAAAAAGGATCAGGAAAGCTTGATCATAATTTCCGACTCCTCTCCCTGGGATTAAGAACTCCGGGGCTCACTCCCTGGGCGTGAAGATACAACAACTTGAAGGGAATTAAAGGAATGCAGCCTCAGTAAGAGGTGCAATAAGAAAATTAACCTTTAGAATAACCTACCAGCCGCTGTAGCAGAGATTATCAGCTCCAGATCAACTGTTTTCCTAACAACAGTGCTCAAATTTACACAAGAACTAATTCAGGGCAGTCTGTGTCATGCAGGAAGTTACGCTGGTGAGCCGAGCCGGCCTCCCTGGCTCTATAATCTACGGAAAAAAACCCTGCTTGTATTTCCCTTCCTCCTGTCCAAGTGTGTGAAAGGTCTGGCCTGCCCCTCTGGAGGCATTTTCAGGAGAGCCAGGTTAGCACGGGTGGAAGGCAGCCACGCTCTGCCTGTGTCCCAGCCTGCCTGAATCACCCTGGCGAGCTGCTGGCCCTCGCACTCGTGCCGAGACATTTTAGCTTTATAAGGAAGCCAGTCTGAGGGGACGAAGTGAGGCAGCACCCTAGAGCTGAAGCTCCACGAGTAACAAGTACCAGGGATCTGACACACGTTCCTCTGACAGTTTTCTGCCTTCCTCCCCAACCAAAGCAGGGACATGAGATAGATCAGGGAACAGCCTTCCCCGGCTCAGGGGATGTGGGAACAGCCCTGTAGGCTCCGACTCCTCTGCCATCAGGCTCAAGGCATTGCACAAAACCCTGGCACCGGAGCCAGCAGCACACCCCAGCCTTGACACCAGCTCCCTACCACAGTCAGTGGCTCCTGAGAGCCAGGAGCTTCACTTTCTTTAGGAACTAAAAGCACTCTCATCAGTCTGGCTGGGCTGGTGCCACGGCAGACACGTGTTGGTTGTGTCGCTGGGCTCATTCACAGTGGAGCAGCTTCGCTTATCGTATAAGCTGCTTGTGCTTCCAGCTCAACTTTCTACTTCCCAGCTCCATGCTTTTCAAGGGCCAGCACATCCAAAGGGGTCAGTAACTGCCCTAGTCACAGCTTGTGGAAGGTTTTGTTTAGGGAGAATGGTTCACAGCCTCCACAAATAAGCTGGATCTGATTAGGTCAGAGGCAAGCAGTGTGGGAGCAGCTGCAGGCTCTATCTGCTGAGCGGAGATTTCCTCACCCATAAGATTGCTGACAGGTGCTATTGAGTAAATACAGCGCTGGCTTTCAACCACAAGTTGAAAGGGAAGTCCATGCAAGAGCAGCAAGAGGCATGACGGTCATCTTTAGGATAGTGCTTTATGTACTGACATGCTCTGTGGACAAGCGTTCCCCATCCTTTGCTCTCAGAGGAATCTTTCATTAGGCAGATTGTATGTTACAGCTCAAGGGCAGAAAGCAGAACAGGGATGGCTTCACAGTGACCAGCTCCAAAGAGAAATGTGCCAGATCTCACAGCCTAATTCAGAGGTGCCATGGTCATGAGCAGATTGAAATACCTCTCTGAAGCATCAAATTAATCCTGAAGTAGCCAAGAAACTTTATAAGAACCACAGAAGCAGAGAACTATGGAAGTGAAATCAGATCCAGCTGGGATTTGCAGCAGCGTCAGAACACAAAAGCTCTGTGCTTCTGTTCCTGAAATGCTGCCTTCTTGCTGTGGGCCTTGTAACAATCTTTCCCAGTACTTTGCTTTCTGGGGAATAGTCATAATGGGTTTACAATGATCAAGATGTTTACTGTTATGTCTGTATACCGCTGACTCACTTTGTAACAGCTCTTTACACATAAGCCTGCAGCTCCAGCACTGAGCCTCCAACATTTCCTGAGTATTTTAGATTGGAGCTGCTCTGCAGCCTTACTCAAAGGCAAATGAGAGTCCTTATGACCCAAGAGATGGACACCAGTGTCTCCCAGTGTGCAGGACAAGGTCTTTATTCAACAAGAGGGAGTAAAGAAAGAACATTCCGGGTGAACAAGAAGAATCGAGGAGCAGAGTGCTCCGTGCAGCTCTTTAGGTTCTGTATCAGGAAAGGGTGGGCATCCTCCAGGACAGACCTGAAGAAGACGGGATCAATATCAGAAGCAAAGTCCTCTGCTCTGACAGAACAGAGAAGTACTTGTACAAGGAGTACATGGTCACTAGCAGTTCCACACAAGCCACCCAGCACTAAATAAAACCCAGGAAAAGGCCTTGTAACTTCTAGTTCCCTGGATATGGTGTGTACAAAGGGACTCAAAAGTCCTAGAAGGAATCAATATGTGGTGGCTGCAGGACGAACAATGCTGGTAACCTGGGCCTGGTTCACCTCAGCTCATCTCTGATATGGGTGCATTGAAGCAGATTTGATGTTTGTTTTTATGCCACTTGGCATTTTTCCTGGAGAGAGGAAAAAGAAAATGCAGTGTTAAATCAGCTGCATGAGAGGACATTTGCTCAGGAGCATGCATCACAACAACCTTGTCTGGGCTTTTCCTGTTCCACTCCAGGTACCACACTAGGCTTACCTGCTTCTGACCTAGCACAGTTAATCTCTTCTACAAATTGGCATCTTTCTCTGTTGAGAAATTTCCTTGAAAATTCGTGTGTGCCCCTGCTATCCCCTCACATTCTATCCTTGTTCCATTTTAAACAAGCCTTTCTCTTTGTCAGGAGGCTCCTACAGGAGGGTGGGGCTTGTTCAGAAGTAGCTGGCAGCAGCACCCACAGAAGTACCCAGTCTGATCTCCACTTTCATTTCAGAGAGGCAAGCACAAGAGCCTGTATCCCCTTCCGTGTAGCATTATTTATGGCCAGGGCATATATTTCAATTATTAAGCCTTTCTCAGATCTCTTAATTTCTCTTAACCACATCCACCTCTGGGGCATTACTACTCTTTGCTGATACGAGTCACACATAGCAGTGACACCAGTGATACCAGTGTGTTCAAAGACATGGTACTAGCAGCCTACCATAAGCGTACAGTGCTAGACAAAACTAGGAGACTGTGTTTGTGGATATGCAGCCAGAAATCACAGGTGCCTTCTCTGTTTCCAAATCACAGTGGAAATTACTTTCTAACTCTTACATAAATACATAATTAACTTAGGATTAGTAGAGTTGCTCAAGTTCATTTCTGAACAACAGTTATTATATAGGCAAGAAAACACCAATTAGGATATCTGATATCCAAAATCTCAATTAATGTGAACATAAGAATGACAGTACAAAGTTAGGCCTGCAGGTCCCCCAGGACAAACCCACTCCTGACAGCAGAGGACATTTAAGGAGGAATACCAGAACAGGGCAAGCCTGCAGTGATACCTCTGCAGAATACCCCCTCAGCTTCCAACCAAGCCTGCCTGAGTTCAAGAAGCGTGTGAACGATGCCCTCAGGCATATGGTGTGACTCTTGGGGTGCCCTACACAGGGACAGGAGTTGGACTCTATGATCCTGATGGGTCCCTTCCAACTCAGCACATTCTATGATTCTATATTGTGGCTCACGTACATGGGGTCAGAGATGAGGTCTTCAGGATTAGTTGTCAAATTATTTTCATCCAGAAATTCACCTACTTACTTTTCCATCTCATATAAACTTTATGTACCTATCACACACTTGGCAATGCACTCTACAGTGTAATTATTTAGTATTCAGGAAAGTGTCTCCCTTTTGTTTTGAATCTACAGGTCAATTATTTTCATTGGTGCACTTTCACTGATCCTTCTGTATCGTGTGAAACAGTGAACAATCGTTACCCATTCACCTGCTGTATACAATTTGGAATTTTATAGGCTTCTATACTTTCTTCTCCCTACCCAGCTATCCCCAGCAGCAGAGATCAGAACTGCACATAATGTTGCAGGTGTGGGTGCCCAACGGATTTATGCAATGGCCTAATAATATCCTCTGCTTCCCTGTTCCTTTTCTAGCAATTTCTACATTTGATTTGCATTTTTGCTCCACGCGAACATCCAATTAATGTCTTTGAACTGTTATACCATGCATCTATTTCCAAAACATAAGTAACTAGGTTAGAGTCCAGATGCTGGACATGTAAAGTCAAAATGCTATGCCTATGTGTTTCACTTTATATTTAATACAAATGTAATCTGCTATTACTAAGTGAAGTCACTTGGTATGTGAAATCCGTCTGTGACTTTACAGACAGCTCTTGTTTTTTTCTTATCTTAAATACTCACCAAACTTTTCCACTTTTGACAGCAAAACCCTCAGCACGGATGCCTGCAAAACTGCACTGTGATCTCCCTCCTATTGATTCCTATGTTCACTAAGTCTGTTACTAAAATGGTATTGCAACATGAGCTAAGAAGCTGAAGCTGGATGGCTGGGATCCATCCAACCTCTGAACCAATTCTCAGCAGGTGTTACTCCACTGTTACAACCCTACTCATGTTATTAAGGACAGAAAGAACCTCTTATTTGGTTATATCTAAAAGATGACTGGGGGAAGGATCTCTACATCTGCATTTGTCTTTCTTGCTCCCTGCATTTCAATTGCTCTCAGATATACAACTTATTTACCTGGCTGTCCTGCTTGTGCCATCTGCACTCCTGCCAGCATTGGCTGCTGCTGAGCTGGTGCACCTGACATTTGGACCTGCTGCATGCCTGAAGCACCTGCAATGATGGCACCAGTTCCTGGTTGACCTGACTGGACAGATCCTCCAGAGCCAGGGGGTCGCCGATTTGACAATCCTTTCCCAAAGGCCACAGCTGCTACCAGTGCATTGGTATCTGCAGGGTTGAAAGTCTGCTTGTTCTGTCGTAAA
Organism: Aegotheles bennettii; assembly: GCA_013398125.1. NCBI lineage: Eukaryota > Metazoa > Chordata > Aves > Caprimulgiformes > Aegothelidae > Aegotheles > Aegotheles bennettii. The sequence goes on from VZRW01008816.1 coordinate 1,368,827, forward strand.
CCTGTAGAAAAAGAAGTTATTTTGGAGCATTTTAGCAATTTAGTCTAAAAAGTAGCATAGCTGGTCCTGAATTCACTTGTCTGGTATTTTGGTACATGTAACAGAGATCAGCTGCTAGCAAACTGTCCTAAGAGTCTCAGCAGAGTCAAAGCAGCTGCAAATTCTAAGGACAGTGGTGATGCAAGAGCTTATCCACTGAGAGCGAGGCATAGGCTTCTCAGGGAAGGAGGACAAAAGGAGCCAACTCCTCCATGCTCATGAGAAAGTTCCCACTAAAGGCTCTCCCATGCTGAATCTTATGGCAGATAACAAGTACTGTGTTTTAGATAAAAAATGGCAACACCCTTTTGGAGGCTCATGAGCAGCATGGTGTCTGCCAGTTCTTCTACCACAGACCTGCCTGGTTATACTATTAATCCCAGAAACCAGACAGAACCTGTGCTTGGGTCCCTGCTTACACTAAGTGTTTGTCAAAAGATGACCAAAAAAAATCCCACTAGCTTTGAGAGTTGTGCATAGCACTCCCATGAATAGTGACAGCTGATGGCAGAGACAGATACAATAAGGATGTTCAGCATCAGAGTCAGTCACCCCACTTCCACCCCAGTGACATACCTCCACTTTCAGATTCACGCTCCTCCTTACTGATTTTCTCCAGCAGATTTGAGCACATTTTGTTCAGACTTTGGATCTGCTTCTGCAAAACGAAAACCATCAGAAACCATCAGAATACCTCCAACCCACTACAAGTCAGCAAGGTAAATGAACAAGCTTCCTCTTCCCACTGTCTGTGTAAACAAACCAGCATTTTGGTAGCAGAGCCTAGAGAGCCCAGTGCTAATGCATGCAGGTGTGGACTATAGGGACAGGATAGCCTTCATCTTGACTGGCTTGATGGCACCTCCTGTGAATAGACAGTGGGCTGCATACCCTTGCTTTGTGAAACTTTGAGGAACCCAAACCTCAGCTAGGGTAGGCTGGAGAAATCTCAGAGAGAAAAGGACACAGCAAAAAAGAAAACTGTCAGATGGAAGAGGGAAGGAGGCGGAGTTAAAGGGTATCTTGTGCCTGAGGACTAAAAGGCAGAAGTATCAAACTTCTTCACCTACCTGTGCCACATCAGGGCTAATTCGAGCTGCATCTGTGATCAGCTGCTTCTCCTGTTCCTCCACCTCAGGGTCAGGTTTCGTTCGAAGATGGTCAGGCACTACCTCATGGCTGAACACTGGCACTCGCCCCTCTGTCTGCCGCTGCAATAGTTGGACATGACACACTCAGGGCCTCCTCCTCCAGCCCAGCACTCAGACAGCTCAAGTCCAGGCCACAGGCCATGGTGCTGGAACAAGGCTTTGTAGCATGCTGTGGGGAAACCTTGCTTTGGGGAGCATTAGGAAGTTTTAGCATTTTGACTAGGAATTAGTGCTGTGCCTGTTTAGTCAGAGCGACCCACGGGAGTCTGCAGTGCAATCCCACCAGCAGGGCCATGATCAGCTCAAATGTTTGCTCACTCAAGCAGAGAAAAAACATTGTCAGTGCACACCAGAGGTTCTGTAACACACCCAGTGTTGGTCAGATGACAAACTGCAAATCTAGATGCAGATGTCTGTCAGAAACAGCACAGCTACAGCAGAGAAAACCAGGAGCTTGCAAGGAGGCCTCCCAGTCACACAACAAGACCCAAGATCATGAAAATATTGTGTTTACTAACAGGAACACCTCCTGTAAAGTGTACCCAGTGCAAGCTCCTCCAGCAGAGCAACTCCCAGGCAGAAATACTCATCACCTTCTCCTTCCCTACACCCAGAGCTGAGGAATGCCAAGCACAAAGAATGGCAAGCTGTAGCAGGTACACAAGCACTTGCTGATACTCCAGGGCCCACACTCAGAGGGAAGTTTCTTACCATGATCTCCTCATCGCGGTCTGGAGACAGCACTAGGGGGATGATAACCTGGTTTCGCAATAGTGGGGTCTTCTCATGCTTTAGCACTTTATTCAAGGTGTTCAGCTGCCCTGAGAGCAATGCAAAGCTGTCCAGAACTGAAGGCCTAGGAGAGCAAATAAAGAGGACAGAACATGGAAAGGGATGCCACAGATAGCTTTTACCTCTTCTTTACTCACATGGCTGCGAAGTGATGAAATAACACTACTACCCTCAAATCAGTCTACTCCAGACAGTAAGCAGTAAAACCTAGGGCAGAATGTGAAGATGTGGACAAATCTCAGTTCCTTACACACAATGCTGCAAATAGCTCAGGGACTTTAGAAGCAGTACCACTGGAAGTGGCAGTTGTTTGGGATTTCAGTAATATACACAGGAGCAGTGCTTTCCTTATCAGTAACTCTCCCAGTGCGACTCTAGAGCAAGGTCTGAGAAACAATTTAACTCCTAAGCAACACAGCCAGGAGAGATAATATTTATTGCTTGGCTATCTGGACTAAGGAACAATGAAGCAAAATAACAAATAATCTTGTCAAGGAGGTCCCCTTCAGCTTGCTCTCTCTGGGCGATTCATCACCTCTCCTGCCTCCTGCAACATTAACCATAAACGTTAACTGCCTGTGAAGCTCTGCCGCAGTGGCAGATGCTGTCTAAGATACTGTATAGTTTATTAAGCTGTAGATGTAACATCTTTATGCTCCATCAGGAGGAGAATGTCACCTTGCAAGTCTCTGTCTGGTAAAACACACAGACCCAGAAAACCACAAGAGCTCAGTTTATACCAGAGCCAGAAAAAGACAGAAAGGTCAAGAAATACAGAAAGAACCATTGCTCATTTTGTGGTGTATGTGGGTCTGTAAGACATTTTGTTGGAGAAGATTCCAGTCACTTGAAGATACAAGTAACTACACTAGCTCTCATAAAGCATCTAGATAAAAAGGTATTAGCGTGATTCAACTACTATACAGCACAAAACCAATGGATTCCAAATGGTTTTCTGGTGGAAGACGTAGTCGCTCCTCCAGCAGAAGTGTGAAAAGCAAATTTAAACCTACTGACAATAGGCTAATGGTTTCTAATTACACTTTGTGGTCCTTTGAGCTGAGTCAGGAACAGCTTCAGCAGTGATTGACAGTGTCCCCAGCTCTGTGAGACACCTTACCATGTGAGTCGGTCATACTCGTTCTCCAACTTGTAGATAAAACTGCCCAAGGAGTTCTTCAGATCGGCCACCTGACTGATGAGCGCCTCCAGGGTCAGCTCCAGCTGCTTCTCCTCTCTCTAATAAAAGGCAAGAAAGAGAAGGGATGAGGACAAAGCTTGATGCCTTCCCAAGGTGCTGTGGATCCACACACATGCATCCATAGTCCAATCTCTTCTACAGAGAGCCTCCTCTTCAGGGCAAGCAAAGAGAGACTCTGGAGATAAAACTCCTGTGGTTTCAAACTGACTCCTTCCCCTTGGGTTGGAACACATAGGCAAGAGACTTGTGCCTGAAACAAACCCTTGGCTAGCTGTCCATTTTAAGATCTAGATGAGTGTAGTGAAGCCATTATCACTTATATCTGCATTTTACCACATCAGGCAAAGTTATCAAAATTAGCTCATGCCACCTTTGTGAGCCATTTAAGCTAACCCAGCTCAGAGTAGATTAGCCTTCCCTCAGCCTCTTCTGACAGCAGATGTGTGGGCACAGTGATGTCTTCATCCAAAGCAGCCTTTGCAAAGTGAGTATAAGGTCCATGGCCTAAAGACACCAGTTTCTGCCCTTCACCTCCTTCTCCACTTTCTTCCTGCCCAAGTGCCACCTCCAGCTGCTCAAGAAACTGGCAGCTCCTATTCTCCTTGTGCCTTATGGGCTGTGGGAGGCCATGCTGTGACTGAGACCCCACACAGTGACACATGCACACATCACCTCCTGCCTTTTGCTCTGGATTACATTGTTCAAATAACCTTTCCCACTGACATCCTTGCATGAGGGAGGATGGTGACAGAACAAGCATGCAGACAGGGGATCTGCTGCCAAAGACACCAAGGCACATCCGTGACTCTTGCAAATACCCTCTAGAACCTTATCTGTTCTAACTTATTCATATTAGGGTATTGCACAAAATATAATTATAGTGTCAACCCTAATGAACTGCTCATGTAAATTGACAACTGTAGGATAACAATCCGTGAGAAGGGTGGGACAAAGCAAGCGAACAATAGAAAGAGAATGCCGATTGGGAAAGCAGATAGGGTGACTCAGGCTGCTGGCATGCTTGCTATTGGGTTTGTTGTTCTGTTTAAATACGCTGGGCCAGGGTGAGCTGCACAGGAGAGATTATCATGTATCTTCCATGTTTATAAGAACACATTATTCTATTTTATTTATAGTCTGACAAGACTATAAAGGCTTTTTTTAGCAACCACTGATCAGACTTCACTTCATCGCCTTAGAAGAAACGGCTGAGTCAACTTTGTTAAAATGTGATGCCCAGTCCACAGAGTGGATGGACGGAGCGGATTGCTGGGTGTTCTACCTCGAGACAAAAGCACTCTCCTCCATCTTGTGGTGGGCCAGCCAGTTCCTGTGCAATTAAGAAATAAGTCTACAACTGTTTGTGCACACTGCGTTTGTGCAAGAAGGTTAACTAATGCCTGTATTACAAGTTGGGCTGGTAGCCAGTGTTTTACTGCCGGGGTGCCAGCTATACGCACCCACAACTCCCCAGCCCGTTGCCTGTGCTTATCTGAGAGGCCCTCAAGGAGATGAATGAAACTCTATTGCACACACATTGCTCTTGCAGCAGTGTACACCAAGCCTCCTTCTTCCTTAGGCTCTCTCCAAAGGCATTGAGAGCTGAAAGCAGACTTAATCACTGCAAAGCACGCATGCAATACAAGCGACGGGTGTTTCCACAGAACATTGTGCCTCTCTCAGGCACATGCTATATTTAAGTTGTGCTTTAAAGAGTTTATTAGCAACAACAAATTGCCTCGAGGTAGTAAAGTCTTATGGGAGGGGCTGCTGAAGGGCTTCCTGATGCAGCACAACTAAGAGGTAAAAGGGAAATTCAGAGTAGGTAAATGTAAAGCAATGCATGTTGCAAAACAAAGGGGGGGAAAAACACCCCACAATCCTGACTTTCCATACACAGTGACATTCTCTGAGCTGATACCATTATCACTCCGAAACAAGATCTGGGGATTGTCTGAGGGTAACCCATGAAAACATCTGCCCAAGGCTGAAGAAGTCAGGGAAGTAAAAGCAGTAATAGGATTTATTAGGAAAACAACAGAAAACTAAGCATTGTTCTGTCATCGCATAAATGTGTGCCTCATCTGCATCTTGAATATTACGTGTCACTCTTGTCCCTCCAACTGCAGAGGGATATAGTGGGGATATGTACAAAGGCAACAAGGATGATCAAGAATATTAATCAGTTCCATAGATGCAGCAGTCAGAAAATAGAGAATAGACCGCAAGTGCAAGGGGCTGGAGCAAGGAGGGGCAATAAAACAAACCCAAGAGATGAGGAATTGCAGGACAATCCATTGGCACTTTCTCCTCTGGTGGGACAACCAGGAGCCTCGCATGAGGCCAGCAGGCAGCGGGTTCAGACAAGCCAGGGCAGGTGGGTCTGTACAGCCTGTTAGCCTGTCACTCATGTCCGGGACTGCTTTCCCATTGGACACGTTGGATGCTAAAAATGCACAGCTCTTCTAAAAGTGACCAGATCCTTCCTCCATCAGCGAGAACCCACTCAGGCTACTCAACCCCAGGGGTGTGCTAGCAGTAGTTTGTAGAGAAGGGCGCCAGCGGCTCATGTTGCTCTCCCAACTTTTCTTGGGCATTGGCTTCTCGGCCAGCGGCACAGCCGGGCTGTGGGTGGGTGGGCGGCCTGGGGCCTGGTGACCCCTGCCCGGGCTGGG
>VZRW01008816.1:1375209-1435928 GCA_013398125.1 Aegotheles bennettii
TGCGCGGCGGGGGGCGCAGCCCGGGGACCCTCCGGGGGGCTCTGCCGGGGTGAGCTCCCGGGGGGCCGAGCCCCGTGCTGAGCCGCGCCGCTGTGCTCCCGCCGCAGGTGGAGGAGGCCGGGCACGTCTTCCTCCTGATGAAGAAGGACTACCGCATCTCCCGCAACGTGCGCCTGGCCTGGGTCCTCAGCCGGCTCCACCAGGTCATCTGGGCCGTGCCCGAGCCCGAGCTGGTGAGTTGGTGCCCGGGGCTGGGCCCGGGGTGGCAGCCCGGCTCTGTGCTGCTCCTGAGCCGCTGGAGCCTGCCAAGCATTCGTAACCCGGCTCCTTTCTCTGGCTCTCCCTTGGGCTTGGCTCAGCTTGGCCTTCTCCCGCTCACCATTCCTGGTGCTCCTGACAGAGCCCTGGAACAGGCTGCCCAGAGAGGTTGTGGAGTCTCCTTGGCTGGAGACATTCAAACCCTGCCTGGATGCGTTCCTGTGTGATGGACTCTAGGTGACCCTGCTCTGGCAGGGGGGGTGGACTAGATGATCCTTCGAGGTCCCTTCCAACCCCTAGGACTCTGTGATTCTGTGATTCTTGCAGGTGAAGTCAGAGAACGAGCTGGATGTGCTCAGCATCCTGCCCAATGGGTGGCAGCCCGATGAGCCCGTCCAGCCCAGGCCCTATCTGCTGGTGCCCTCCACGCGGGTCACCTTCCTGGCCCGCCAGTACCGATTCGTGATAGAGCTGGATCTGAGCCCTTCCACGGGGATTGTGGTAAGTGCAGGAGTGGCCCCTTTGGGGTGTTAAGGCTTATTCATCTCTCTGTTATTGTTCACCTTTGCGGAGGTCTCACTTTTCCCAGACACAAAGCATGCAATGCACCTGCTAGGCAGCTTCATGGCAGATCTTGTTTTCTCTGCTGGATGCTCTGTCTGTGACTTTTGTTTACAGGGAGCTGTCATTTGAATCCAGCCGCCACTGCAGAAGAAAGTTTGCTCTTGGCTCTACGTGGTGGGGCAACCAGCAATGAGACTGAAGGTCCTAGAAGATTGAAAAGCTGTTCCCTTTCTCTGTTTCTGCAGGATGACTCAACAGGGGAGATAATTTTTGATGAAGTGTTTCATGCCCTTTCCCGATGCTTGGTGGGATTGCTAAGACCCTTCCGTATCCCTGGTTCGGACATTATCTACCAGCCAGAGATCTTTGTCACCATCCAGGCCTATTCCTCCATCATTGGCCTGCAGTCGCATCAGGTAAGGTTCAGTCTGTCCCTTGGCACGGCTCAGGGTGTGAGCAGCTCGCTGTCTGGGCTTTCTGTGAACACAGAGGAACACAGGGACGTGCAGTAGCTGGACTCTGTTTTCTCTGATGCTGCAGACTTGTCTCGTTAGGACATGCAGCCTGGTGTGATGGGGAAGTGTGTGTGAGCAGCTTCTCCTTTGTGGGCAGAAAGCAGAGGTTTCTCCTGGGGAAGCAAGGCCCAGCAGAGAGTGCTGCCCACAGGCAGAGTTGGGCCACAGAGAATATTTCCCTCCTGTCAAATATGTGCTTCTTCTTGTTGTGGTTTTGTTGGTCTTGTTGTTTCTTTTTATTTTTTTTTTTAATTTCTGTTGAATTCCTTTTTGGCCTGTTACAATTAGCTTGAAGCGTTCAAGAAGAGCTGATGTGCCCAGAAGCGTGTCTGCCTGCTCCAGCTGTGCAGCAGTGGTTTATTCAAAGATAATTGCCTCTCCTTACAAACCTGTCTCTTTTTTAGCACTGGTATGAATATGTTTCTCCTTGCTGGAGAGAGCAGCCAGCCCCAGTACTGGCATTATCAATGAGATTTCACTGGAGCCAGGGCAGATCTGTTTAGTAAATTGAAGTCTGGTTTATGTTTTTGAAGGGATCCTTGATCCCTTCCACCTCAGAGTATTTTCACACTTTTCACATTTCTGATGGTGCATGCCATCCCTTCGCTGATACCAGGGAGAGTGGGTGGTAGCTGGAGGAGCCTGTTAGTCTGTGCTTGTTCCCTCTCTCTCTCTCCCTGGCCCACCTCTGCCCAAGCCTTCTGTGAAGCTGCAGCCTGTAATGGTCTCTATCATGTTTAAAGAGCACAGCCCTTGTTTTCATCTGTTCTTAGGTCTTACCAAAGTAGGCATAGCAGGAATCTCTCCATTCACCAGTGATGTTTTGTGTGTCATCTTGTCCAGCTTCCTGCAGACACCACCATGCTTTGCCTCAGTATCTCCCCTATTTACACTAAATTGAAGCACTCTGAAATTGCTGTTTTTCTTCTTTGGATCTCTCTAAAGACCTGTTTGTTGTGTGAGGCCAGGAACTGTAATCCCTGGGTACAACTGGACAAGCTTTATGTTCCTTTTATGGAGGAAAAGGCATATATGTGTATGACTTATCCAGGAAAGCCTGTCTACACTGTAATCATTCACTTTTCCGTGTCACCGTGAAGTCCGCCCCATCTGAGGTGTCTTTGCCTTCTGACTGTGGGCAGAGATTGTCTGTACAGTGGTCACGTCTGTAAACACAAGTGTCATGCCTGCCAGCCTGGGGAGTTTCTGTGGCTCGCTCTGCCACATCACTCAGCCTCCTCTGTAATGTCCAGTCTAATTTTTTCTTTTCTCTATTTCAATTTGCTGTTCCTTTATCGAGCCACTTACTGGGAGACAGCTGGATCAGTCAGTTAGATCAGAACAAACAGGCCTTCCTTGGAAACGTCAGACCAGAGTTAATGGCTTCTAACAAGGCTCCCACATTGCTTTCTTCTGGCAACTGCTTGTTCTGGAGGAAGGCAAATGAGGTGGAAATTTCTTGGCCAAGAAGGAGATTTCCTGAAGAGTGAGGTGAGCATCTGCTGCAGAGTGCAGTGCAGATGCCACAATACACCGCTGCTCACAGGCAGCTGGCCCTGAGCAGGAGTAGTGAGCAGAAGCCTGTGTTGTACCTCTACTTTGCCAGGGATGTGCCTGAACTTCACCCTGCAGGACTGTGTTCCTGTGTACCATTTTGGGGGCTGGTACTGTAAAACTTAACTTGATGTGTGTGTTCTTGGGCCAGGTGCTGTTCCAGGGCTGTCAGCTGGATGAGACAAAGCGAGAGGCCTTTCTGCACCAAGTTTACACACAGTTGTGTGCTTTTGAGAACAAAGTGGCAGAGATGCTGCAGCAGCAGTATGAACCCAAACCACAGGTAAGGAGGGTGGAGGTGGTTGGCGTCTCTTGGCTCCCTGGAGATTTGCACTCTGAGGCTGCTCTGGAGTTGGGTGGCAAGAGGAACAGCAGCGTAGGCATGGAGAAGGAACAGCTAAGGAGGTAACTTTGTGGGGTCCAGTAATGAGATGTGAGCAGTGAGGAAAACAGAACCAGTGTTTGGAAGAACTGATGAGAATGATCACCTTCCCCAAGATTATTGTGCAGCAAGGCAGCCTAACTTCTTGCACGTCATGGGACAAACTGTAGGATGTGCTTTCTCTCTAAAGAAGATGGTGGGAGAGGTGATTATGTGCGTATCATTAATCTATAAATAGCTGTGAATACGCCCTTGGCCCTTGTTACATTTCTTGAATGAAAATACTCGTTACCAGGAAAACTGACCATGAAACTGAATAAACAGCTGGTGCATTTCTAATACTTCTTGAAATCTGTGGCAGATGCTGTTTAGTTACCACGGATATGTGTATTAGCATGTTAATGATAACACTATAAAATACAGCTTAGAATGAAATTAAAAGTGAGGTTCTGTAGGGATTCAGAATGTCTATGGGCTTCTCATCAAGGTCATCTCTCCTGATCTTGGGAATGAAGAATGTGAAGGTCACATTGTGATACTGCCATGTTCACATGGCAGTCACAATCATATCTATGGGCTCCCTTCTTACAGTCAAAGGCATTATTGGCCTGGCTGAGGTTAGTTAGTCCTTATTTAGCACTAGTTGTAAGGGTTTGGAGAAAAAGGAAAAAAAGGCCTCAAAATCAGATGAACAAGAGGCTACTGGTGGCCTGTTGCAGCTGCATATCTGAAATGCTTCAAATCTCATATTCTAGCTGAAATTTGTATCTTTGAATGCTGAGATCGTCAGTACTGGAACAGAAACAAGACTGCAGGAAGTAAATGCCTTTACCAGTGTGTCCAGCTGGTGTTTTTGCAGTGCTTTGTATGCATTCCTGCTTGCTGCAGTGTTTCTCTCGTGGTGAACTACCCTATAACTTCTTCCATGCAAATGGGGGAAAGAGACGCGCTTGCAGGCGAGTCCTGCCACAGGCTGTGGGGTGGAGGTGGGAGGCCTCAGGGGAAGGGCAGGGACTGAAACTTTTTTTGCTTTTGAAGTTGCGTTAGCTGTATCATTGTCAACATGTGTCTGAATTTAAGGCATCTGGCAAATAAAAGTGATGGATAGTCAGGTGTTTTGCTGACAGCCACAGACCACTCCCATTCGTTCAGAACAAGAGTTTAGATAGTTGTGATTTTCTTTTCCCAGTTCCAGTCATCTGTAGCTTTGCAAGGGAGGGTCTCGCTCATTCTCTGTATTAGCAGTAAAATTGAAGCAATAGTTTATTACAGGGTTGAACTGCCAGAGCCTTCTGGAGATGAGGGGACTATGAGCACAGTAGGTTCCTCACCAGTGTAATTATACAAATTTCAGGCTTTGCCTGAGGGATATTTTTCAGAGAAGATGCAGGACAAGCCTACCTGCATTTGATTATATTAGCCGTGCATAACGAGTGCTGTTTGAACAGAGTTAAATATATAGGCACTAGACTTTGTCCTTATGAGGCTCCTTTACCCCCTCTGCTGCAGTGCTTTGTAAGTGAGATACAGCTGTCTCTGCCTCTCCAGCATTTCTGGGCTTTACTTGAGTAGAACATAAGGAAGAACTTTTTCACTGTCAGAGTGACAGAACACGGGGCCAGGCTGCCCAGAGAGGCTGTGGAGTCTCCTCCTCTGGTGACATTCAAACCCCGACTGGATGCATTCCTGTGTGACCTGCTCTAGGTTGTCCTGCTCTGGCATGGGGTTGGACTATATGATCTTTCGAGGTCCATTCCAACCCCTAACATTCTGTGATTCTGTGAGATGCTGAATAGCTGCAGCTTCTGCTACATGATGAGGAAAAAAGAGGTATTCACCATTTCTTTAACTGGGAACTGCTTTGCTGTGCTTTGCTTTGATGTGACCCCAGTGTCTCATCTTTCCCCTCTTTGAGAAATCAGCTTATAATAAAGCTCTGAGCATACTGTCCCCTTCCTCCACACCCAAGCAGCCTTGCCTAGCTGTTCTAAGGGACCCAAGTAACCAGAACTTTGAGGGCACCTGGAAATTAAAGCTAGAAGTGGAGCCTGCTGGAGTGCTCTAGGGCTGCGGTATCATAGGGCTGCTAGACTGAAGGCTGTTGGGAGAGTGAGAAATAGAGCTAGGCTGAAGCCTGACCCATGAGACCCTGTGGGGTTTTTTTGATTCTTCCAGGTGGATTTGTCACCCCTGAGCCAGGAGAGCCCTGGTGATGTGCAGGAGTCATCTGGGAGGAAGCCCAGCGTGTCTATTGTCACTGCTGATGTTGGCCTCGTCAGCATGGTCCGGCAGGGGATCCTGGCGCTGCAGCTGCTGCCCTCCAACTCCAGCGCAGGTTGGCTTCGTCCTCTGGGTTAAGGTTTGCCCAGTTGTTTGCAAGGGGTTGTATTCCTCCTGCCTTAGCCTGAGATTAATTTTATAAGGGCTGGTGTGTGGACCCTTCTGTCAGGGATGAAATTTCAACAGCAGGTTTTGGTCCACACTCTGTGGACAAATGGTGGTCGTGGGAATGGGGAGAACAACACTGCACCACAGGCAGTGTTAGGGAGTGTGTGAGGAAGCACAGCTGTGGCTGTTGCTCAGGACAACCCAGGGTGTGCAGCTTTGTGCCCAGCCTGAATGCTTCACTGTACCTAGTTGGGAAGCTTTCCAGCTCCAGAACACCTTGGAAGCTCTAACCAACCTCAGGATTTCCCTCTCTACTTTCACCCTGGCTAAGTTTGATCTCTGGTGGATACAGCTGGAGAGCGGTAGCTGGTTGAGATGGAAGATGCACTAAGATACTGCCTTGTTTGCAGGTATAATAATAATTACAGATGGTGTGACCAGTGTCCCTGATGTGGCTGTGTGCGAGACTTTACTCAACCAGCTCCGCAGTGGCACAGTGGCCTGCTCCTTTGTACAGGTATGCCGTTNGCCAGGGGGTGGAGGGTGGGTTGCTGTCGGTGGTGTTCACCTCCAGAGAGGAAGAAGAGACTTCTCTGCCTGTTTGAGGCCTTTACTGGTCCTCTGCCTTCTCCTCAGCATTGCTGTGCTCTCTCAGGTATCTTCTTTATCCATCCCATAGGTGGGCGGTGTCTACTCATACGATTGCAGCTTTGGACATGTTCCCAATATGGAACTGATGAAATTCATCGCCATGGCCACTTTTGGGGCTTACCTCTCCACGTGCCCTGAGCTGGATCCCCTGAGCCTGGATCTGAATGTGTATCACAAGGCATTCCTGCTGTACTCCTTTCTGCGTACTGGGGAGTCCCTGAATCCAGAATACTACTGTGGTGAGGAATGTGCATGTCCTGCTTCCAGCAGATGGATGTCTTACAGCACCTCTCTTTGGGGTGACTCCCCCAGTCTTGGTTATGCTGATACTCTCCCTTACCCACTCTGGGCTGTGCCTTCTGTGGGCTCTGGGCACTATTGGACCATGCAGCCTCATCTGTGACTCCCCTCCTGGTTCCAGGAATTGGGTGGATCAGGGAAAACTAACGTCCCATTTTGCACTGTTCCTGTTTCTGTGGACTTCCCTCAGCCAGCTGCAGTGAGGCTGCTGTGTTGGAACTTGGAGGGGATGAGAAGCTCTGGTCCAACCTTTCTTGCCCACTGGTTAGCTCACAGATGGGGATGTTCTGCAGAGCTTGTCCTAATTGGGCTAGCAGATGGCAGTTTGGATTGAAAAACTAGATCCCAGGGAACCGTCTCAAATGCCTCTCTTGGTTCTTATTTTGTGAATGTTGATGACTGTGAGTATGCCAGGAGAGATTACTTACCAGTAAAACATGGAAACGCCCTTCCATGCCCTGGTGATGTGCTGGTGCCATCTGTGCTTTGTGTAGTTTGGCAGCAGAAGCCACATACAGTGACAAGTTTGAAGGGAGCTGGCCTGGGTCTTGGAAACGTTGAATCTTAAAAAGATCAGGTGTTAGTGGTTTAAATTCAAGGGTTCCACATCCTGATACCTTTCAGAAAGAACCTAGGAGTTCAAGGTTTTCCAGGGAAAGGGGTAGAGCCCAAAAGCTTGCTGTGTGACTGTTGCAACTGCTATGCAGTTTCTGGCTGTCTAGGCTAGATGTGTAACTCCAACGTGTGCCTTATCACAGAGGCTGTCCCAGAGGAAGCAGGGCCTGGCACCCCACCCTGCCCCTCTCAGGCCTCTTGGCCACGCTAGTGGACCTACTTTGCTTCATTGCAGATTTGGGAGTGGGTGTGAGCGGTGCTAGAAGGATGTACTGTTCTTCAGGCCAGTGAGTGTTCCTGGCAGCTTTTGTAAAACACTTTGGGAGGGCTGTTGCTGTAGGATGAGGAGCAGCAGAGTTGCTCCCTCACAAACCCCACCTCTGCCATTTGCAGTGTCCCAGCACAGACTGTTCAACGAGCATCTGGTCTCTGCAAGCAGCAACCCTGCCCTGGCGATGAGGAGGAAGAAGCACACTGAGAAGGAGGTGCATGCTGACCTCGTGAGCATTGTCTCCGTCCGGCTGCGCGAGGGCTACAGCATCCGTGAGGTCAACATTACAAAAGGTGACTGGGCTGCGTTGGGGACGGGAGGCTGGGGCAGGACTCTGTTCTCAGCTGTTCAGGGGGAAGTGCAGGGCCTGGCATCTCAACAGAGTGGCTGGTATTGTGGAGGAAGGAGCCATTTTCTCCAGACATGTAAGTTTGTTTTCATGAACAATTGCCTGATGCAGGACTGTAGAAAATTGATGTGGACCTGCCAGGCTCATCCTCTGTGACTATAAGTGCCTGGGGAGGGACAGACAAACTGTGCCCCTTTGCATCTTGGAAATGAGTCCCCACAATTGCAGGGAGACAAGTGACGGAACTTGAGGTTTTGCAGAGTTTTCTAGGATTTCCTCTGTATTTCTCCTTTTTTCATCTCCTTTGCTAGATGTGCTCCAAAATACCAACACAAAGTTGAACCCTTTGGTACAACAGATTTAATGCCTGCAAGCTGTAGTCTTCCAAAGGAAGAAATGGGGGAAAACAAGGATATTGTTAGGTGAAAATGCCAGATCAGTCAGGACCAAACTTGCTGTATGATTTTTTCTATTAATTTACTGTGATCTGCCTTAAAACCATATAAATATCTTAAGGCACTGCTCTGCTTGGAAGATTGTCTCCGAGCTTCATTGCTCTTCCTCTACCTTCCTTCCTACACTCACTCAGACCAAATTAAACCTCTGTGACTTTATGATCCTTAATTAAGTTTATCCTCCTTCTCTGACATTGCACAAACGTATTTAATAACAATGCCTTTCTCCTTGTAACCTTCCTTTTAGCAGGTTAAGCAAGCCAATGTTTCAGCCTCCTTTTGTAAGGGCAGTTTTTCTGTTCTGTGTATTCAACTTAATTGCAACCTTTTGTTTGGTTTTTTTTTCCTCCTCAGCTGTTTACTTTTCACGGTTTGGTCTCATATTTCTTGAAACAGTTGGTAAGAGTGTTTTAAATGTGGTTTTATCAGTGCCTTGATCAGTAATGCTAATACTGCCCTGCTTCTGAAGTAAAATACCATATCTGATAGACCAGGAATCACATGAGCTTTCTCCATGGTTGCCTTGCATTGTTAGTATGGAAATCCCTGCGTCCTTCACACACCTTTGCTTCCAGCTGATGCATCCTTAGGGGTGTTTTATTGGTTTTTGTTTATTTGTTTAGTAGTCCTAAATATGTTATTCTTCACATAATAGTACTCTTAAGTTCATCTTACTCAGTTCAGCTCACTGTTCCTGCGTGATGACTGGGGAGCACAGTTCTTTTGGCTTGATGCTTCTTACAAGCTGAATGGATCTAAACCAGCTTTTTTAGGGAAGGTTGCTAACCATCATATTAGGCGGGTTAATTTCTGAAGATGGTCTTCTAGGAGCATCCCTAATTTCTTGTTTCGGGAGTTTTGTATTAAAAGAAAGAATCTGCTAAGTTTCCCATTGAGACAGCTCTTCTATCAGTGTCTGCAGGTTGCTTTCACTAATCTTCTGGAGGTGTGGTGTGAGATACTGCCCTTAAATCGAGACAGACTAGGTCCATTGCACTCTCCTTTTCTAGGAATGTCTATGAAACAGTCTGACAAGGCAGTTCCTGTCCAAACTGTGCTCAGCATTGTGTCTTTTATCTTTCTGTGTACTGGTGTACTTACAGCTTGGACAGTGCTGGAGAGCCTTTCTTTAACCTGGCAGCAATGGTGAAGTGTTCTTGGTCACTGTGAAGTCCTACATAGTAATGCTGTAAGAAGTAGCAGGTGTGAATTGTTCAAAAAGCAATCAGACGAGTTCACATTGTACCTTTTTGCACAAAGGTGTAGCTGTGGCCTCTGGCTCAGGATATCGTAAAGCAGCAAATTCCTTGATGCTGAAAGAACATATCAGAAATATCACCACATGTTCTCCGTGCTCCTTGACCGTTCCTCTAGGTATCTTCCTGCTGCCTTTTAGCCCTTGGAATGCTAAATGGATTGGTCTTCCATTTTTACAAGAGCAGAGAGCAGAAGAGCAACTGCATTGGGTCAGAGTTACCTTCGATGGTGAATAGCTATGGGCAGGTGCACAGGGAGGAGTAAGAATAGGGTAAAAGTACACAATATCTCCTTTCTCCTTCCCTTTTTTCTTCCCTTTGAGCACTCTATAGCTCTTTGCAGTGCTAGGAGCTCCCTGAGCCAGAAATACTTTGTGTATTTTGATGAACTTATTTTAGAGGTAATTTAAAGGTGGAATGTCTGAGCTATCAAAAATACAGTGTGTATTTCTATGTCAGCCTCCAGAATAGTAGCAGATAATGTTACTTATACTTTGGAAAGGCTAAATGCTCTGGGGAGTTGCTGGCTGTGATGAGAAAAAAAGTTGAACTAACATCTTAAAGTAGAATTTACAAAAGATGAAGGCATTTAGACATTCATCACTGCCTCTGCTAAGGAAAAGCTTGTTTGGCTAATCAGGGCTCTCTGGGCCGTTCTGGAGAGAAGTTTATAACAAAGAACAATTCATTAACCTGGATTGCCAAAAGCTTTTGCCAAAACTTGCCAACTAAAGGCTGTTAAGGAGCCAACTGGCTGTGAAGCAAGAGGAAAGAGTGCAGTTTTGGACTTTGACACTGTCACTTTTCTGCTTCGCTTTACCAAAGGCAAAATAGAATAAATACCTGGCTTTGTGCTCAGAGTTGCCTGGAGAGGTTGTGATATTTATAAGTGCTCTGGTTACCCTCACTGTTTGATTTTAGATCAGGCGTTTAGGAGGCTGCTGTGGTTAGGTAGGAATGTAGAAGTGCTTGCAAAAGGGGGAGGATTGGAAGGTATGGAAGGAGAGGAGCTGTGTCTGAGAAGCCGTGGGGCCATGGTGTATAATGGAGCTTAGCTCCTATCCTGTTTCTTTCTGGGACAATGTCAGATTGCCCCCTAACAAAAAAAACATAAATTCTTACTGACCATTTTGTATTGCTTTGTGTTGAGGAGAGCCTGGAGGACATTTTTCAAAACCTCATCTTCCTCTGTGAGTCAGTCCAGCACCAAAAGTGGCTGGACATGAGCTAGCCAGGGAGAATGACAGTTCTCGGTGTCAGGAACTGGGAAGACAAAGTGAGTTTTCTAAAAGCCAGAGTTGGACTTTCTGAAAGAAATCAAAGCAGCAAAAACTTCTATTAGCTCTAAAGTCAAGAACCAGAAATAGATTATTTTGCAGTAAGAACAAGCTAAAGATTCATCTGGGTATTACTTCAAACTAAGCAAATATTTTGCCTGTGTTTTTAATTTTGTTTGTGTTGGATTTTAGGAGTGAAGCCAAGATGACTAATGGAAACACAGGTGGAAGTAGGAAATATTTATGTGAATGATCTAGGTAAAAATGTAGGAATTTACTTATCATGTTTGCTGTTGATGAAGTAGAAAGATTTTGTTATGAGAACCAAATTATTGTGCAGAAAGCAGTGGATGAGTTGTAAAACAGTAAGAGTGAGGTGACAGTAGGAAATGGAAAGAGACAAATTTATAAATTCTTGTTTAGCCTCATAAACTAGACAATCTTCATATGGAAACAACAAATGGTACAACCCTGGCAAATACGTTTATAGTAACGCAAAGCACCCATTGTGGAAAATAATAGTGACCTTAAATAAAATCCTAGTAGTCCCTCAGGTGAAGTTCAGGCAAATTATAGTATACACCTTAGATTATCTTTGTTCAGGAAAGATGAGTTCTTGAGGTGCAGGAAGGTCTGGGACTGTTAAGGAGAATGGATATTCTGTCATAAGCTGATGACCATGGCTTGGTTTAACCTGCACAGTAACAGCTGAAACTGGGTAAGGATTTCTTTCCCTAGTGCACACTCCTTGTTAATGTTAAGGGTAATTAAATTTCTCAGAGTAAAAATAATTTACTCAAAAGAGCAACCAAGCATGAATTTTGTATGTACTCTGGAAGGTTTGTTCTAAACTTTGTCAGAGGAAGGGTACTCTGAGGGGGCCTCCTGGCAGGGACCATGGGAGCAAAATGCAAGATGGCTTTAAAATGGAGTGTAATCAGCCTGTGAAGGGGATGGCATGGTGTGCCTATGACAGCAGCAAATACAACACTGCATGAAACATAGGATCCAGGCTGATGACCTTTTCGGACTGTTTCCAGCACATCCAATCACTTACCTCACAAATGCTGCGAATCCGGCAAGCTATAGAGCAGGCTGGACATCAGAATAGATGATTAAGCAGTTGAAACAGCAGTGTGGCACTGTTATAGAAAGTCATGTGCTTCCCTGGGTTGTTTGATACAAATACACATGCCTAGTCAGCAGGAGCGTGACAGTTTTCTGCCTGTCTGGCTCAGTGAAGCTTGCTGTCAGGTGTTTCTGTTGATCTTGCTAGAGATGCAATGGCCCGCGTAAAGAAAAAGGTAAAAATGTACAGTTTGAAGAATGTACAGGTAAAAATGTACACTACTTGGCTTTTGGGAGGAGAATAGGGTAAACCTGGTGGGAAGCTTTTGATGCTTGAAGCTCTAGATTGCATGAAATACTGTCTGTGCAGGAAGAACATGGACTTTAATTCAAGAATTGGGCCTCACCTTCCAGGTTGTTTACGGTCTGGGCCCATCATGCCCAGATGTCCATGTTTCTGCAGTGCATTAGATTAACTCTGCAGAGTGCAGATGAGAAAACTTAATAGCTTAAATGTCATGCTCTTCTGTGCAAAGCAGCAGTTTTCTTAGAAACAAAGACGAGGCTGTGAAGAGGAGAGCCTATTGCAAATGTCAGTACCGCCTCTGAGTTTCATTCACCTTCTCTAGTGTAGATAGTACACATACATTTAAAGAACTATACATCAAATGCTGCTCTGTAAGCAAAGCCTCCCTCTGTTGGGGAGAAGAGAGAATTACTTCAGCTAGAGCAAACAGTTGTTAGATTACTTTGTCCTTCTCATAGGGATCAAATAATCTCTTGGTACTGTATCAAACAGTATCTCTTGGTGTGTATCAAACAAGCATGTGAACTTATTCCATTGGTCCTGTGCAGGTGGGTCTCAGCTGGAGGTGAAACTAGTGCTGCTTTGGAAGCATAACATGAGAATAGAGTACTTAGCTGTGACACCCTGGCCCCTGGACCCATCAAAGCGCAGCACGTGGGTGGAGGTGACGATGGAGGGAAGCTATGACATCTTGCATGACATCAGTTGCACCATGAGGAAGCCCATCACCAGTCTGTACCGCACTACAGTCATCCGGCGCTTCTGGAACACCTTGCAGAGGTGAGCTGGACCATCCCCAGCCGTTCCTAGTGTCCAGTACAACCAGGAAGCTCCTTTCTTGGCACTCTGGGGCATGGGTTATGCAGGTGGCTATGCCAACCCAAGGTGCCAAAGGAATGTGCTCTGAGCAAGAGGCATGACTGGCAACAAGCTTGCCATCTAGCCAAGGGAAAGACTCAACTGGCCTGTGACATAGATTGCTTCACAGTGAAGGTATTTGCTGCCCCTGAGTCCTGATCCTGTGATGCAAACCTTAACTCTGACTGCCATCCCATGGAGGCGGCGTGTTCTTACAACACAGCCTTGTGGCTGTGCTGCATGGTCACACCAGGAGCAACACCTCATGTCTGTAGGCCTGAAGGGCCTGTGGGTTGCAACAATTTCCTGGCCTGCATGACTGTTACTCCCTGCTATTTGCAGATTCCTTTTCTAGCACTTCATTCCCAACTCTGATCATCCTCCATATATATTAAGCTGTTACACTTGAGCTCCCTTAACATGATGCAATCAGGCATTGAATCCCAGCATTGTCCTAGAAGTCTGTGTTGGTGTAGATGGGCTCCCAATACGTAGGGAGGGCTGTGTGTGCAGGCACTGGGCTGACTGGGGCAGCAAGGGCAAGAGCTTGGGCTTTTGTGGCTAACTGCCCTTTCTCTTTCAGCATCAACCAGACAGATCAGATGTTGGTTCATCTGCAGTCTTTTGACACAGTCCCAGAACACTTTACCATTCCTGAGAGCACCAAGAACGGGGTGCCCCTCTTCTACATCCCCCCAGGCTCCACCACTCCGGTACGTTCCCTCTCTCTCCCATTCAATGTGGCATAGGTTGTCCTGCCTACCTGTTCTGTCTTGTACCAGGGGATGTTGAGTCCCAGTAAGGCAATCAAGATCCTCTGTAACTCTTGGGCTTCACCTCTTGCTCTTCGTCCTGCTCAGTAACAGTTCAGGTGCAATGCAGTGCCTGTGGACATCCCATCCCATACTTACTCCCCCCAAGACCTCAGCCTGTGTCTTTATTGCTGCAGCTATACCTCTAAGCCCCACAGCAAGTCTAAGTGTGCTGTGAAGCCTTCTCCTGTAGTGATGTGTGAGACAGATGGGGAGGCTGGCACACTTATTTTTGCCACGCTTTTTCAGTGGATACCTCATATGTGGAGTTGCTGCTGGCAATCTTGTGCCCTGGTGATGCAGCTCAGCACTGTCAGGTGAAGATATAGGATGTGCTGAATAGTGTTTTTTAATAGGCTCACTGCTCTGAGCACTCATGTGGAAGGGTCAAGAGGGATGCTTGTCATCTGCATAGCAGAAAGTGAACAAAATATAAGCTAATAGTTTCCAGTGCAGAATTCAGACTCGGTGAAGCGCACTGAGCAGAAGTGCTAGCATATTAGCTATTCCCTGCTAGCAGTGTCCTTGGCATTGGTAGAAGATGATTAGCAGATATCAAAGCTAGGGAAGCTTTAAGAGAACTGTCTCTTTAATTTTATTGCTAAAGCCCTTTACTTCAGGTTTGCCTAGTAATTTTTCCCTCTGTAGGGCTGTGTACCCCGCAGTGTATCTGGAGCGTCCCATCTTATGGCTAACCACCCCTTTTATTTCTGTGTCAGCAGAGTTGCTGTAGTTGGTGGACTCACAGTGTGCCATAAAAACATGTTAGAGTTGCCCAATGCCACCCATTACTGGTACCCTATTTGCATGAGCACTCTCAGATGAGTTATCTCAGTGTTTAATTGCTCTGCTGACACAAGTCATATATCCCCCTCTCAATCAGAAAGCACACCATTGCATATGCCATATTTTCCGTGGTTGATTTACTTGATGTTAAGTAGTTAAATTCCTAATTAACTTGACATTTCAGGGACGTAATTTATTTTTGCTTATATTGTACTGCCTGTTTCAATGTGAATGCCCTTAGTTACTCTGCTGAGAGGCAGTTACTGAAAGCCAGGGATGTGGCTGCCTTCTAGGCCTGCCCAGCTCAGCCACTAGAGAAATTCTTGCTTTCTCTTGGTGGAACCAGACAGTTTCTTGCTGAATATTGCTTTATAATTTTTTCAGGTGCTATCCCTGCAGCACAGTGGGTCTGACTCGAGCCATTCCCAGTTTGCCTCCTACTGGAAGCCTATCCTTTCCATGGATGCCAACTTCTGGCAGAGGTGGCTGCACATGCATCGTATAGTCCTCCTTCTGGAGCATGACACGTATGTAACTGGCAGGGCTGAGCTCATGTGCACAGTGTGGGCCAGCCTGGGGAAGCAGGGCATCCAGTTCAGTCGAGTTGCAGAGTTGCAGCTGTCTTGCAGGTGCCTGTAACCAAGGGAAGGGCCTCTCTAGTGAGACCTGGTGGGTAGTGAGAGCTCATTTATCTGAGAGAGGCTGTGAGTTGGGAAGTCATCTTTGCTAAGAGAGGAGCTGTTCCCATGTGCATAAATTGATTCTCAAGTCCCTCTTAGGTTTGGATTTCCTGATTGCAGGGAGTGTGGACCATCCAGTTGGAGCTATCCCACGTGTTTTTGTTTGCTGCTGGAAAACACCTTCCCCGAAAACATTACTTTTCAATGGCTGGTCCTAGTTGCAGAGTTATGTGAATAATAACTGTATATTGCATGGAGGGAGATAGAAATGATACAAGGATGTGCTCTCTGCAAGGTGGAGAGCAGGACCCTGTGTGGTCAGGGAGTGTGGCTCTTGCCAGCAGGCACAGGTAGGGGAGGTGCTTTGGTATTGGTTGCTGTGGAGGAATAAGGCTGGTGTAGCAGTCAGAGGATGAGTTGGAATGGATGTAGCAAAGTCTCCCCAGGCTTTGTGGGAAGACGAGAAACTGTGGTTCTAAAATGACTTTCTGCTACACCCTGCAGGCCCGTGCCCAAGCACCTGCACACACCGGGCAACAATGGCCGCTACAGCACCATCCAGTGCCGCATCTCTCACTCGGCGCTCACCTCCCTGCTGCGGGACTGGAGCAGCTTCGTGCTGGTGGAGGGCTACTCCTACGTCAAACTGATACACGGGTGAGTGGCTCTGGAGCAGTCCTCTGTGGGGAATCAGGCATATGGCCAGACCAAAGATCCAGTTAGACCAGTGTGCTCTTATGGGCCAGAAGCAGATGTCTAGAGGAAAGGATAAGAGCAAGACAAGTGGTTACGAAACCCTGCGTATTCTAAGCTGCTGCCACTGTGTTCAAGGCATGGCCCAGAGGCAGAGGGAAGGCAGCTGGGGGGTTTCTGCGTGCTAGAACTGATGTGTGTTGCTTCCAAGTAGTGTGAGCAGTTTGAGCTCTTCAGGGTAGGACTCCATTTGGTCTGACACAACAGGCCAACAAGATCCGTGCTATTTCAGCCCTGTCTTAATCCCTCCTCCCTAGCTCTGAGGATCCCACACCTTCCTCGTTTTATGTGGTGCGGATCATCTCCAAAGCTCCCTGCATGGTTCTCCGGCTGGGGTTCCCCATTGGCACACCTGCACAGGCCAGGAACAAGGTGAGAGCTGGCTGGCTGCTTCCTGGGGTAGGAGCAGAGCAAGACGTTCTGGATGTGGTGGGTATATCACTGGCGACACTGTGGATGGGTGCCCTCCAATAACTAACTACTATGTTAAGGCTTAGGTGGGTGTGATAGAATCATAGAATCACAGAATGGTTTGGGTTGGAAGGGACCTTCCCACTGCTTAATTCAACTGTGGGGCTTGAAATGATCAAAGGTTATCTCCTCTATCCTTGTGACCAAAGCACAATCAATACTGTCTGTTGGTAACAGCAGATATGTGTCTGACTCATCTGTAAAGACCTCTGTGATGGATGTACTACGTGTTCCCAAGGCTATCTGCTTCAGTGGGTGGTGGATTGTGTATGTATATTGTATCATTCGGGCAAGGAGGAGTTAGAGTTAAAATGTGAACAGTGCCCCTCATGAGGGAGAGAAAAAAATGTAATACCCAGAAAATGTTTTAAAGAGATGCAAGTCTGCTAGGTAGACTTTTAGTAATCTCTTTGTATCAAAAGAAATGAGCTGTCCTAATCAGATGCAAAAGTTAGGGTTACTGTGTGGACTATTTCTCCAGCTCTAATGACTGAGACAAGTTTAAGTGTTCCTAGGTAAAGCAATAAGTATGAGAAAGATGTCCTGCTATTGAGCTGTGTGAACCTTTTGTTATAAACGAGATTTATCATTAAACCTTCATCGTTTGTCTCACTTAGCTTTAGAGTTAGGTTAGTCTGAGGAGAAGCTGACAAATATGGGAAGAACCATCTCTTTCTGAGGTGGTGAACCCAGGTAACACCAGATGTTCTGGCACTCTTGATGATCTGCCCTTTCAAGTCTTTAGATGATCCACGCTTTGGGCACTGGCTGCTGGGCCAACACGTAGGCTGGTAATGCCAAGTGACAGATTTTATGACGGAGTTCCCTCTGGCAGGTGTAAGTTAATACCTGGCTGATGAAGAAAGTGTGAGACAGGCACCATACCCTGCAGCTCTCGCAAGCTCCAGATCATTGCAATAGGAGCTGTATGTAGGTCATAAATTGTATCATGTGCAATCTTTTCTTTTTGCCTGCTATAGGGCTGTTAGCTATCTAATGTGGAGGATGGCAGTAGGACTTAGCCTGCCTTGTTTAAGGAGAAGGGTTTTTTATGTTGAACTATTCAAATTTCCATTTTTTCAGGGAAGGAAAGCACCTGGTACAGTCTGACTTTCAAAAGGCTTTTGCTGAGACTCCATATAGGGCACAAGTGTAGAACTGGAGTAGGAATGGGGTGTCATAAAACAGAAACTGTCTTAGGGAATAAGGCGGGGGAATGGCAAAAGTGCTCTGTTCTCATCAAAGCAGAAGCTGTTTGTGGTTTTCACTAGCCAAAGGGTAGGGAACTCACCTGCACGTAGGTAGCCGGCAGTGAGCTGGGAAAGTCTGCAAGTGATACAAAGCTGTTTGGTTTTCTGTGCCCTATCAACCTATGTGCTTTGTGGATGCCTGAGCAGCACAATGGTGGCTGGAAGCCAGTATTGATAACTGCAAAATCAGGCACCTTGGATTTTGGATCTTAAACACCATCAGTGATTCTGTGTTATCAGTATGAAGCCACGAATGGGACCTACATGGCATTGTAGTGCAGAAAAGAGCTCTGCTTAATGTTTGGGCTTGGGGACACTCCTTTCCTTGAAAAAGACATAATGATAATGGGGAAAGTTGCTGAAATACTTAGTGTTGAGAAGGGAGGTGGAGAGCTGCTGTTCTCCTGTTTGCCTGCAAGGGTAATGGAAATTAAAACAAGTAGAACAAAGCTCATGTAAAGAAACCTAACCAAGGAAATTTCAAAGAAAACACTGGAGCATTGTGGGGATCAAATACTGCTGTGGGTAGAACCATATTCGGAGCTGCTAAGAGCTAGAAAGTGTAATCAGGAAGTAATTTTGGAAGTATCTTGGAAAAAATCAGCCTAAAAAATAACCTAAGCTCAAAAAGTTTGACATATGAACATGATAGCGGGGGAAGACATCAGCTGCAGGAACAGTCTGGCTCTGTGGCTTGTGCACTAGTCTACATTTACTCCAGGCTGTTGAGGAGAGGAGGGGAGGAATGAGAGTGGGTACTCATACTGCTTCTGTGGAGGAACTGGCACACAATTAATTTGTTTTTTATCACAGTTATGAAAGGCGATTTCTTCAGCCTTGAAATTGTTTTTGTATCTTTCTTTTGCTTTTAAAAATACTTGTAGTTGTTAAAACATGGACTTAAGAGCCTTGAGTCATCTTGATCTTGGTCCTGCTAGTGCCTCAGAAGTAAAATGACCTTTAACTCTTGCTCGTCTGTACATTAAAGCAGTGTTATATTCTTTTTAGTCAAGCTCTTGTTCT
The DNA here is from genome assembly GCA_013398125.1 of Aegotheles bennettii. Classification (NCBI taxonomy): domain Eukaryota; kingdom Metazoa; phylum Chordata; class Aves; order Caprimulgiformes; family Aegothelidae; genus Aegotheles; species Aegotheles bennettii. The sequence goes on from VZRW01008816.1 coordinate 1,394,053, forward strand.
GGAAGCTTAATTTGAGTACCTTATGTCTCCAGACAAAGGTGGTCATGTTTACCTTTTGCTTTTGCCATGACAGATAGTAGAGGAGTTACGGGACCGAATCTTGCAGCTGCGCTTTCCCCACAGGGTCCAGAGCAAGGAGGCAACTCCAAAAGCAAAGAGGAAAATGTTTGGCAGTAGTTCTCCCGCCAAGTCTCCACCTGTGGCTGGAGCCCAGTCAGCCCTCTCAGACAGACCCTGCCTTGTTGTGCTGCACAAACCATTGGAGAAGCTACTCATCAGGTAGTGATGGAGATCCAGGCCATCAGCACAGCCTCCTTGCCCTGGGAAGTGGGAGAGAGGAAGGTCTGTGGATGGTGCTGACAGTTACAGGATGAGAATGCTGTGGAGCTGGTGCTTGTTAGGGTGGGTTTGGGTTGTATGGCTGGGAATGGCAGCTGTAGCCTGGGAGGGCTGTGACTTGCAGCAGGGGGCCTTGTTGGACAGGCAGATTTGTTACTCCTGACTAATGTGATGCAGAAGTAAATTAGGTTACTGCTGTCTGAGCAGGATCCTGTGCTGGGCTAGCCATGTTCTGCTGATGGAGGGCTCTGTCCTGGGCCCAGCAAGTGGGCTGTGAATTCAGACAGCTGTGAGCAGAGCATTCTTTCCACCGCAGTGAGCCACACTTCTGCCCTCTTCTAGGTATGAGAAGCTGCCTTCTGACTATCGAGCCCCCTTCATTCTCAATCTGGAGCATCCCCCGGTGTCTGGCCCGCTCACCATGGTGGCCAATCGTACTGCCTCCTCCACCCTGGCCTCACTGTCCCGCTACTTCTATCACCAGCGCTGGATCTGGAGTGTCCAGTCGGGGCTGGCGCCAGCTGTGCCCATCACTGCTGTAGCCCAGCTCCTTTCCACACTCACAGAGTAAGTTGCACACCTGAACAGAGCATGCTTTCTCCAGTCCTAGGGATGCAGAGAAAGTAGGGTGGATCTGAGGTCTTATTATAGGTAACAGATGAAGCTGCTGTGCGAGGGTTTTGGTCCTGTACACAGCTTCTAGAGCTGCTTGGGCCAGGGCTTTACCCGGTTCTGCAGCTGCAGTTGAGAAAGAGGAGAGTCCTGGAAAACGTACAAAAGGGCAAGAGGTGTTACTGTGCCTGGAGTATGCTGATCTTCACACAGGCTGTCCTGTTGCATATCCCCATTCTCTGTGTGTAGCTCCCTGCCTTGGGAAGGAAGGTGTTATGGGGTGAAGGGTACAGTCGTTCTTGTATTTAAGGCTTGCAGTATGGGTAGAGAAATCCTCCATGTCTGACTTCCTCTCTGTTGCCAGGGTTCGTCTGTCAGAGGGTTTCCACTTTGCATCCAGTGGGGATGGAATTATCAACATGGTGCTGGAGCTGCCCATACAGGTGTGTGTGGGTGCTGCAGTGTGGACACAATCCTTCATTGCTTCTTCTGAGGTGGATTCACCTTCCTGTGATGGGATTTCCTGTCTGCTTCTAGCACGCACCCTTGACATGTACAGGGAGACCTGCCTCCTCCCCTGAAGTAAAGCAGCTTGTGGGTTGGGCATTTTCCTGTTAGAGAGCTGCTTTGCTGGTTGGGACATGCTGTGCTGGAGAGGTTCTTGGGGTTGGAACAGGCTCCCTTTCTCCACAGCTGCCAGTGGAGCTGGGTAATGGAGCTGTGTTGAGTAGAGGGGCACTGGGTAGGTGTGGACTGTTGCTGCTGGCCAGGCTAATGCAATGTCTCCCCTCCAGATTCACGGCTCGAGTGAGAGCAGCAGTGGCAAGGAGAAGCACACCTGTGTCGTCCAATACATCCTCTTCCCACCCCACTCCACCTCCACCAAGGACAGGTGAGGCTGTTGCCCTACTCCCAGGGAGGGCTGGCAGCAGAGTCATGGCTCCAGACTTGCCCTTTGCAGGCACTGTGGGAAGGAGGGAGTCCTCCATCACCTAGTACAACTAGCTGTCATGGATTGATCACTGGTTAGCTGGGCCTTCACCTGCAAACCTGGGGTTTATGTGGCTGCTCTCATGGCTCTGAGAGGAACAGCAGTGGGCTGATGGCTCTGTGCCATCTTGCAGGACTTGCCTTATGTCTTTCCTCCAGCTTTTCCACAGATGATGACAATGATACGGAGGTAGAGGCCATTGAGGTGGACACAGAACTGAACCTGGTCACTGAGTGCTGGGTAGAGCCGCAGAGCGGCCATGTCCACAGTACTGCTGAGAACTGGAAGCATCTCCATGGCTTGCCCTACCAGAAAATACCTAAAGCGGTGAGTCCCTTCAGGCACAGGGGCATGGGCTCTTTGTGTAGGAATAAGGGCTTATTGCAAGTACACTGCAGGTGAATTATTGAGAGCCAGAAGAGATGGGAATCCAGTTAACAAAAGAGCCTGAGATTTCTAAAAGAGGAACTGAGCTACTGGACAGAAAAGGTTTCTGGATTGCAAGGCAGTCGATGCTGTGCTGCTCTGAGATAGGTAGGAAAATACAAATTACTTTGTCAATAGCCATTCCACTGGAAGGGAGCAAGCTGGACCAGAGCAGGGATTGCAGGCAGTACTGCTGATGTACCTCTGGAACAAGGCAAAAAGAGGCTAAAGGGCTGGTGGACAAAGAGGGAGCAATTAGTGAGAATAGGGCAGGTTGAGGGGTCCAGATTAAGGGTGTTTCCTCTCCTGGCTTTTAGGCTGTTTTCTCCTGCATTTGGGGGTAATAATTGTATTGCATACAGCTGAGCCTTGACTGCTTATTGCAGCTCTATCCCCGGGACCTTGCGTGCATTGCCACCGTGCTGACCTTTGAGTACATCAGCCAGTTGTGCCAGAACAAGGAGTGGGTCTGCCCTCCTTCAGACACCAAAGCTACTGAAGGTGAGTCCAGCATATGTTACCTAGCAGGTTTGATGGATTAAAAGGCAGCTATGCCTTGACTGTCTCGGGGCTCATTAGAAGTTTCTGGAAGGTGGAACAGGTATTTTGACAACAGCTTTCTAGACTTTGATGGCTGTGGGTCACTTTGCACTTGTGCTAAGCTGCCAGAGAAATTACTTTATCCTGGGAATGCCAGAAAAGCATTGATGCTTTCTGCCCAGGCTGGAGGCGTGACTAGGTGACCCTGCTTGAGCACAGGAATTGGACCAGATGACCTGCAGAGGTCTTTTCCAGCCTCAACCGTTCTGTAATCCTGTGAGAGGGGCTGACTTCTGGAGCAGATGGAAGATGAATTCACCTATACAGTGGTGGGCAGGCTATGCTTGGGCAGATGGCTGCGTGGAAGTTGTAAATATGTGAAGGAAGAGTTTGTCTGTCCTCAGTTACAAGACACAGTTTCCAGAGCAGTCTGTGGGACGCTTGCTTTCTGGTGGTCCTGTTAATCTCTGGATGGTCTGTGAATGCTCTGTTAGCCCACAAAGAAAGGGAAGGTGATGTTAGGAGGCCTGGTCTGTCCATTCAGGACAGGATTGTGTATCTGATCATCAGTTAGGGCTGGCACCATGCATGCAGAGGTGGCCTGGAAAGCAGGGCTATGTGGTGCCCACAGGCAAGTTACATTCCCACTTCTTGTTGCAGATCCAGACATGGGGGCTGGTTTTCGAGTGCATGAGATCCCGTTCCAGTTCAACCTCATGAAGCTGTTGCCCAGGTGCCAGCAGGTTGAAATGTTCTTCCTAATGCTGACGAAAGGTAGGTGCCTCTTCCACCTGCCTCCTCTTGTCCTCCCTCTGTGTCTGTGGCTATGGGCACCCTGCTCTGTGTGCTTGTCTCCCTGGGCAGCAGGTGTGTGAGAGCTGCCGTGCCTCTTTCAGTAGCTCAGTGCTGTTCTTCCCATCTCTGCAGCCCCAGGGCTGTCCACGCATATTGCTGGCTTTCTGGGGATGGTAGTTTTGAAAGAGTTGCTTTTGAAAACATCAATTCCAGACTGTTACTCTGTGGTGGTGGTCTCTTGTCTTTAGCCCCAAACATCTCCAGAACAGTTACGGAAGTAGGGTGAGTCAGTGTAGGGTAGCTAACAATACCCTAACTCCAGGACTTTCTCAACACCCTCCAAGTCAGTCTTGAGGAGGTGCTGGAGGAAACTCCAGGCTGTGTGGAAGTGTCGCTTTGCAAAGGGTTGTCTCCTGGGGGCCTGGGCAGGTGGTGGCTGTGGAGACACTGTCTCTGAAGCTGCCATGGTTCTGTTTTGGAGCAGAGAATGAGGAGGTGACCAAGGACTCTTCGTCTGTGCCCAATGAAATGCTACTAAACCTCTTCCATGGCTGCCTGCAGCATGACCTCAGTGACCGGGAGATCCCCATGGCTGATGCTGATCATGTGACTTTCATGGAGCAGGTTCTGCAACGGGATCGTGATGGTCATCAACCCCCCTTCACACTCCCTGTGATCAGAGGTAAGGGCCAGGAGCATGGCAGCAGTGACACTGGGAGCCGAGGTGTTTCAGGAGCCTTGCTTTCAAGTCTCTTCCTCAGCAGGTATTTCTCAGGTTGGTTTCTCTGTGCTCAATTTCAGAAGAAACCCTGAAAGCCTCTGGGACCCTGGAGCAGCAGGATGCTTCTGCATCCTATCATCTTGTTGGCAGCAATGGCACCAGGGATATGACTGGCTCCACGAGTACTCTGCAGGTACTGCTACACTGTTGTCCTCCTCCTAAGTCCTCTCTGATGGCAGGGCAGCAGCTGTTGAGGAGCATGAGAGTTAGTAGAAGGTAGAGAATGGATGGAAAGGCTTGTGTTTTCCACATGCTTGGCAGCAGTTTAAGCCATATCCTGTGGCTGGAGTCAAGCAGTAATCTGGTAGGTGTGTGGATGGTTGCAGTCACCATGGTACTGGCCTGTTACAGCAGCACTGATGCTGTGCTGGAGGTTGCTCAGAAACCATGGGTAGTCAGTGCCTGGAGATCAGAACAAGCCCCAGCAAAGCTGGCTAAGCATCTGCTGACTCTGTGTGCTGTGTTTCCTGGAGCCAGTCTGCTCTGAGAATGGTGCAGGGGGTGGCCAGGGGAATTTCAGTGCTGTGCTGACTAGTAGTCATGGAGGAACTTGCTCTGTGTGGTTGCTACGTACCTCAAGGTAGGCCTGTGCCATGTGCTATGAGCTTATCCAGCTTCTGCTCTTTCATCAGAGCCTTGGCAACACAGAGCTGCCTGAGGATGACGTGACCCTGAGTGACACGATGGGGCCCTTTCCCCCACAATGGCGATGTTATGCCAAGCTGGTCAACCCACAACATGTGTTCCTGACCTTCCTGCCAGCCACCTTCTCAGGTGAGGCCACCTGTTGTAGGGAGCAAGAGGAAGTAGCAGCCCCAAGCACCTCCTCTGGAAAACAGCAAAAGCAGAATCAGCTCGGGTAGGATGGAGAGAAAATTGAACAGCAGAGTCTAGACCCAGTCATTTTGCACCATATGGGCAGGAGTAGAGTAGTGTGAAGTGCTGAACGTCTTGCTCTTCTCTCCTTGGACATGGTGCTGCCCACATAGTGTCTTCAGGCAAGGGGTGTGGCTTTGAGTCATTTGCTGGCTGCAGCCATTGGACGTTTTTTCCAGTAGGGTTGTTAATGAATGGAGTAAGGAGACTGCTAATGAGATGGTCTGGGAGAGTCCCCACTTCTGGGCATTGGCAGTGGTCTGGCTTCCACTGAGCTGCTGGCAAAGGCTGCTAGGCTCAGCTATAAGTACTCCATGAAGCTGCTTCCACACACAAAGAGACAGCAGGGACATGTGCCCTCCTGGGAATGTAGATGGAGGGGTTAAACTGTTCTCACTGGATGGCGGGTAATTTTATTTTGTTTCCTTCCAGACGTGCAGAAGCTGGTGGCTTGTGGGTTGGACAAACCTCCAAAAGATGAGAGTCGATCTGGGGAGGATACCCTGGGACCTGTCTGTGCAGAGCAAGTCAGGGCTGAGGCTGAAGAAGGGGACGCTACAGTGCCATTACCTACCCTCAGCATAACACCAGCCCATGGTACCACTCTCAGGACAGAACCTTGCTTAATATTAGTATCCTTGCTATTCCTGAGCACCCTGTTGGGCAGATGGAGGTAGGAGGAATAACAGGCTGCTACAGCCTGTCAGCTCCTGCCTTGCAGTCAGCAGTCAGAGTCAGGACAAGGGGCACAGTGAAGCCTCAGCCAGCTTTCATGATGTTCGTAGGGGGATGGGGGAGCGTAAAGTGAGCTGAGTGCACAGGGCCCAATGCTGGCTTCTCGTGGGCAAGGAGGTTACAGGTGGATGGAAGATATTAGGAATAGCAGTACTGGGCTGTACTGGAAAGTCAGTGACTCTTGTGTCATGATCCAGACTACCAGCAGCACATGGTCTTGGGGTATATGGGATTTGATTGCGCAACCAGGCTGCCCAAAGAAGGGGGTCAGTGTGGCCAAAGCACAGGGCTGAGTGGTTGGGTGCTGGGGGAGGAGAATGGCCCCTGAGGTTTGAGTGGTGAGAAGCTTGTAAAACCATTACCTACCTGTGGGTGCTGCTGTGAAGTCTGTGACCTCTGAGACCAGGAACAGGAGCCCATCAAAGGCTTCTATCTCAAGACTGTTTCTTTTGCAGAAGCGAGCCGTGACCCTGGAGAACAGAGTGGCCCCTCACGGAGAGATGTTCATATCTCCTTCTGTCACCAGAACTCACAATCTGAGCTAGGAGAGTGCCGCCGATTCCGCTGCCCCATTTACATCTACAGCTGCTCTTTGGAGCTGTTACGAGAGCAGCTTGTCAACCCACGGTCACATCGTCCTCCCCGGGACATCTTTTTCAGGTAATAGCAACCATATGTGATTCCTAGACAGGAAACAGAGGAGCTTCCTTAACAAGAGGCTGGCTCTAGCCCTGATATTTTCTCTTGGCTTGGCCTCTCTGCCTTGTGCATGCCCTAGGGCCCTGCCTCTGGCCCAGCAGATCACAGAATCACAGGATGGTGGGGGTTGGAAGGGTCCTCTGGAGATCATCTAGTCCAACCTCCCTGCATAAGCAGGTTCACCTAGAGCAGGTGGCATAGGATCCCATTCAGGTGGGTTTTGAATGTCTCCAGAGGAGACTTCACAACCTCTCTGAGCAGCCTGTTCCAGTGCTCTGTCACCCTCAAGGTAAAAAAGTTTTTCCTCATGTTTGGATGGAACTTCCCATGTTCAAGTTTATGTTCATTGCGCCTCGTCCTGCCACAGGGCACCACTGAGAAGAGTCTGGCCTCATCCTCCCCACCTGCCTGTTAGCTATTTATAAGCATTGATAAGATCCCCTCTCAATCTTCTCTAGGCTAAACAGACCCAAGTCTCTCAATCTTTCCTCATCAGAGAGATGCTCCAGTCCCTCCATCATCTTTGTACCCCTTTGCTGTACTGTCTCCAGTAGTTCCTTGGGTTTTTTTGAACTGGGGAGCCCAGCACTGAACATCATACTCCAGATGTGGCCTCATCAGGGCAGAGCAGAGGGTGAGGAGAACCTCCCTGGACCTGCTGGCCACACTCTTCTTACTGCACCTTAGGGCACAAGGGCTCATGGTCAACTTGTTGTCCACTAGGACTCCCAGATCCTTCTCTGCAGAGCTGCTTTCCAGCAAGTCAACCCCTAAACTATACTGATGCCTGGGGTTATTCCTTCCCAGGTGCAGGACTCTACACTTGTCTTCGTTGAACTTCATACAGTTCCTCTCTGCCCAGCACTCCAGCCTGTCCAGGTCCTGCTGAATGGCAGCACAGCCTTCTGCTGCATCAGCCACTCCTTCCAATTTGATGTCATCAGCAAACTTGTCTTTATGGTCTCAAATGTGCTTCCTTGGTGCTAAAGGCTGCGGCTTCTCTTTTCCAGGTCCCAGTCTCTGGAACGTCCTCCTACTTCTGCTTGGCTAGACCACAAGCATAAGGAGTTGGTGAGTTACTGCACACTGCTGCAGGAGCATTCCCACCAGTGCTACGTGAAAGGTGAGGAGCATTGTGATGGGAGCTGAGACAGGGTTGGGGCTGGACCCTAGATTTTCTTTTAAGAAAGCAACGTCTCATTTTTCTTGTGATCTTACACTGAGAAAGTGGAGGAGCTGTGGGACTGATCTCCCACCAGGAGGGATTTAAAGATGCCTCTGTGTGTTCCCTGTGGGCTGTACATAGGCTCCTCCTGGACCTGTGCAGTGCTGGGTAGGGGATTCCCTTCTTTGACTTTTTCCTCTCACCTTCAGGGTGGCAGATCCCTATGCCATCTGGAATGACACAAGCCCAGCCTAACATGTAGCCTCAGGCATCCGGACTGAGTCTTGTCTCCTAGCACCTGCTCTGACTGCAGCTCTGTGTTGGGAGTTTGTGAAAATCTGAATGTGGCTATTGCCCAACTCCCATGGTCTTGCATCCTTGCGACGGGGTGCTCAGGCACTGTGTTTCTTCTGTAGGGCTGTTCAAGAGCCTTCAGCAGTCACACAGCATCAGTTCCCAGGACCTACTTACAGCCATGGACTACTGTGAGGAGCTGCTCCAAGAGATTGACATCACCAACTTCCTGCTGACGGTGTGCAGCCATGTGCGCTCATTCCGAGAGAGCCACCAACATTTCCGTACACACTCCAAGGCAGCCAGCTTCCAAGTGGGCAGCGTAGAGCAAGAAGAGGAGCAGAGCTCCAGGGAACGGGGTGTCTTGGTCTCTGAATCAAGGTAGGGGTCCACCTTGGTCTTGCTTCTGTTCTTAGCATCAAGCCAGGACAGATCTTTCATCAAGCATCTTCTACTGCCTGCTAGAAGGGATGTTGAGGGCAGGGTCTAACAGCCACATGTATGGACTGATATTTTCAGTGGGATGCCCATCTGGTACAGTGTCCATCAGGACCTCTCTTTTTTATGATCTCTGGTGACATCCATCCTTTCGCTTTCTGTTGTAGCCTTAGCTCATTACTGTCCCATCTGTCCTGAGCTGGAGGGCAGTTTGTCTGCAAGTAGCTCTCAGACTTAATATTTCTGGAGAAATTATGCATCTCCTGCTGCTTGATTCGTTTGAGTTTGCTGTAGACTCTGGTGAAAATAACAGGTTTGTTATCTTTTTCTAATCAATAAAGTGTCTTTTTTTTTTATGAAAACTCTGGGGAAAAGAAATCACAAGAGAAATATCAAGGCAGAATTGGAATACGCTTGATGCTAAACTTCTGTCCTGCTATTCCTTAGGGTATTTCTGAGGTTTGTATTGCCTCTGGAAACTTAAGGAGGGAAAAAAGTACTGTACTGTGTCTTAGTGCCTGTTGAACACCCTCTTTAGGTCCTTTGTCCTTGGCTATCCTCAGTTCCTGTATGTGAAATCCCTAGCATTTGTTGGGAATGTCCAATCCTATTTCTTCTTATACTGTAAGTCATCGAGATGAGGCTGTGGTTTTGAAGAACACTCAGTGTTTGGAAAGTCAGGTGACTTCAAGTGCTGCTTTCCCAGAGAAAATCCATGGGAGTTTTTTTTGTTTATAAGATAACATGAATCACCTGTCCCAATGGAGATTGTATAAGCATTACTGAAGGACGTGGAGCTTGTGACACATTGCACCCAGATCTGTCATCTGTATTACTAATTTGAATACCGGGGGAGTACTTTCACCAAATGGCATTCCACTCCCCAGATTGCTTTTTCTGAGTTTTAGGAACTGATTCTGTCATGGAGCTGCTGAGTGAGCATGGCCCTGAGCTTTGCGCTCTGCTCTGTGCTGCCCAGACATGAGCAGTGCTGGTGCAGTGCTGTTTGCTGTGAGGTGCCCTGGACTGTGTGGTGGTAGTTCAGATTGCTTCAGGGCTATCCCTATACTCAGCCACGTGTCTCTGTTTCCCAGGGAGGGTGTGTAGTGTGGTGTAGAGTACCTGGCCACGGGATCAGCATGGTTGAACTGCCTCTGGCCTGGCTTCAGACAGCCTGAGCGCTTATCTGGGTTGGTGGGTGGCAGGAGGGTTTCTGGGGCTGTAGGGGTGGGGGCGGTGTGAGTCACATTGTGTTTACACAGATGAGGTGTGGGGAGCTGTGAGGTGGGATGCTTGCAGGGTAGATAATAGATACAACTAATCTCATTTCTCGATTTGCTTGTCTGACCTGTCCACAATCCTGTCAGTGCGGAGATGGAGGACTACAGCGAGCAGGACTCCCATAACATTGCTAGCCCCACAGAGGAGCCAAAGAGCAGTATGGGTGCCAGCTGCTGTTCAGAGTTTCCCCTCTCACTGCTGGAAATTGGACAGCCCTGCCAGGCGCACCCTGACCTGCATAAGATTATCCAGGTGAGGAACATGGGAGCTCAGCTTGGCTCCTGCCGTTAGGATAGGGTGGAATGTCTGCTTCACATTTGGAATTTCTCTTTTAGGAAAAATTCCTGGAAATTGGAAGTTTACATTTCAAGCCGGTGCCATCAAATCCTCACTATTTTTTCTATTGCCCACCATCAGCCAAGAAAGAGGTAGGTATGGTGCTGCCTTGGCAGGCATCTAGTCCTCGTAGAGGGAAGTAGCTTTGCTTGTTGTCATATCTGGATTTGGGGCTGGCAGACCCATGAGTAGACTGAGCCCCTGGGGGACCATCAACAGCCTGCTTCACTGTCTGGCAGGGTTCTAGTATCTGCCCTTTTTCTTTCCATCTCAGGAAGAAGCATCTCGGGATCAGGCAGACAGGAAAGGCAGTGAGGACATTGAGGGGTCAGAGGCAGAAATGGCAGCTGAAGAAGGTAAAATTTGCTTACTCTGGCCTGGAGAAGGAAGTGTTTGTAGTCTCACTGTGGTGGTGCCTTGCAGAGCTTGACTGCCTGGTGGGGTCTCTGGGGATGTGGGCCTGCTTTGCTAACAGGGAACCTGTGTCAACAGGAACTGTGTCTGGGTGCTGCATTGCCACAGAGAGTGACCCAGAGCTGGAGGTGGAGTACCGTGAGAAGCTGGAGCACGAGTTCCCAGATACAGATTCCCTCTCAGACTCCAACACGGTGAACCAGGATGATGACTCCTTCAGCGTGCTGGGAGGGGACTCACTCAATGAACAGGAGTTCCTGGAGCAGGAGATGCCCCCGCTCTTTGTACATCTCACCTGCTCAGTGAAGCTGCGTAGCCAGCACAGCTCCATGCCCGTGCAGTCCCTACCGACTTGTCTAGGTAAGAGCAAGCCTTGCTGTAAGGTTAAAGATAAACAGGGCTTCTGTCAGGTACCTGCTGGGTGAGAAGTCCCTGGAACAAGTACGCTTTGTCCTAAGCAGCAGTCCTCCCTGTACAGAGCCCCTAAGGTCTCCCAGCATCAGACAAGGGCTTTTTCACCGGGTCTCCCACTTGCTGTGGGTTTGGTCATGGAAGGGTGAAGGGATCATGGAGGATGGTGGCCTTCTTGAGCCTGTCCAGGTGTGTGGGACAGCCACCTCTTTGCAGTTTCCGTACTTGCCACTAGGCCTGTGTATGTGTGTAAGCAGAGCTGTTTGTTGCTTGATTCCCTTAGTCTGTGATCTCTCCTCAGGGGAAGTTCTGGGCTGCCTGGAAAGCTGCCAGGGATTGAACACCATTGATTTGGGGGACCTCTGTGTGACCCTGGACATCTTTGTATTGACATTGCCCCTGGAGATAGAAGTTGTGAACGCAGACATTCTCCACAACAGGTAGGTGGGAGGAGGCCCAGTCACTCTCCATGTGCTGAGACTTGGGATTCTCCTTCTCACAGAGCTTTCCACAGCTCTTCAAAAAACTAAGGTTTTTCCAAGATGGGCTCACCTTCTCTAGAGATCCCTTTTCCCTCTCTGGAGCCCGTGTGTGTTTATCCTCTCTGGCTCAAAAGCTGGTGCTCAGCCTTCTCTCTTTCCTGTGTCAGATGCACCTCAGAGAGCAGTGTGTCCTTCACACGCTCTCCGGGACAGCCGTCCTCTTTCCGCTCTGATGAGGATATCATGCACAACTTGGAACGGCTGCCATCCACAGGAGATGAGAGGTATGGCATTGCAGATAGAGCAAGCCTCTCATGGGCTCCCTTTGCTGACTGGAAGCTGCTCTGTTGTGGCTGCGTGAATGGGAATGACTGGTTGTTTCTCCTTTTCCTCCCTCCTAGGCATCCTGCACTCTCCAACCTCCCCGGAGTGCACAGGCAGGCTATTGAAGCCACCATGAATGAGGTAAGCCAGCCTTGCCTACTTGCTTCCAGCTGGAGCAATGTGAGCACAGCACACAACTGCTGTTCCACACTTCCAATCTTCAACCTCTGTCAACTGAAATGACTTTCAGGCCTTGCTGGTATCACACAGGCCACTGGCCTTGTCCTCCCTGGAAGTGTGCAATTACCCCGACAAATTGTTACTGCAGTTATGGTGGGACAGACAGACCCCTCTTCCAAAGACCTGTCCTTAGCTACATTCAGAAGGAGATGAGGGGGTGTAGGTTATGAGAGAGGCTGCCCTCATCCTGCTGGGATTTGGATCAGAATCAAGGTAGCCATGCAAATGCTGGTCACCTAGGTCTCACTCTGTGTCCTTGCTCTGCTCAGATTCGCTGGCTCCTGGATGATGAGATTGTGTCTGCGCTGCGCCACTCGCAGGTCATCAGCACCTCCATCCTGCACCGAGTGGCCACCCATATCTATAACTCCAAGGGGCGGCCCAGCTGCCACAGTGAGGTGGTGCTGCTTCAGTTTGTCTTTGGACCTGAGCACTCTCTGGAGAAGTTCAAGGAGGTAAAGAGAAAGCCCTGAGGCAGCGTCACACACTTAGCTAGCGGGATGCTTATTCTTCCCTGTGTTGCAGGAGTTCAGAAGAATGGCTCTGCCAGGCTACGTGCTCAATGCAGAAGGCAGTGACTACCACTATGTCTCCATCAGCCGCTTGCACTCCAGGCGGGCAGCTCCAAACCCTTCAGGGACACCCTGCTTGCAGCAGCCAGCTGGAGGGGACACCAGGACAGCCCTGGGCCAGGCAGGCCAGGAGGGGAGCAGTGAAGCAGAGGCAGAGAGCTCTGAGCTACACCACACAAGCTGTGTCCTCCCAGAAGAAGCCCAGGGTCTCTGGGGATGGCCAGAGAGTGAGACACATGTTGTGCCAGACACAAGAAACCCCATACGCGGAGGCAGCCACGCACAGGATGAGGTGAGAGACACTGAGGTGGGCTGTTGGTTGGAAGGTGTGGCTCACTCTGGTAACAGAAAGTAGAAGGGTGCAAGAGTACAATTGGACCTTTTCCAGTGGCTGTTTTTCTGGTTAGTTTTGCAACCTTGGCTTGTGTGCAGGTCCCAGGAGAAGTGCTGAGTCTTGAGCAGAGTAGAGCACCTGGCCATGATTCCCTGGAGGAGACAGCTCTAGAGACAACCATACAGTCACTGCCATCCTCGTCCTCTGAAAAGGGCAACAGCGAGAAATCACCATTGGTGACACCATCTGCAGCAAGCCTGGCTGACTCTGTAACACAGGGCAGGGAAGGTAGGAGCTGTGAACCTGGGCACGGTGTACCTCAGCCTCAGGAACTTTTAAGGGAAGGGCCCCATTTTGACTGTAGCATATGAAACATGACTGCTACTCCTGTTCCAGTCCCTGAACACCAGAATTGGTGGTGTTGCACTGTTGGTCTCCTTCTTGCCAGGGTACTGGCAATTCAGTGCTTAACAGTACCCAGGGTACGAGGCTGTGCTGCCATACTGGTGTCCCTACTGACATGAAGTTCCTGGTGACTCCAGTAATGGCTGCAAGAACTCCATTCCCCAGCACGGTCTCCCCATGGCCAGCATTGCCTGGTTGTCCTGTGGTGTAATGTTTCTCCAGCAGATGGGTTATATGGAGGGGCTTAGCAAGTGCTCTCATGATCATAGAATCATAGAGTCATTATGGTTGGAAGGGACCTCCAGGGCCATCAAGTCCAACCTTTATCCCATCATATTCCTAACCATTGGACCATTAGACCAAGGCCTCAACCCGTTTTTTGAACACCCCCAGGGACAATGACTCCACCACCTCCCTGGGCAGCCTATTCCAGTGCCTAACGACCCTCTCAGTAAAGAACTTCTTCCTAATATCCAACCTAAACTTCCCCTGACATAACTTGAGGCCATTTCCTCTCCAACCCTTCTTCTCTTTGCAGGCTCCAGCAAGCAGCGTCCCAGCCGCGTGCAGAGCCTTGTGTCGAGCCAGGGCAGCATGGACTCTGACCACTTGGGTGAGTCTGCTGGAGCAGTGTGCAGGCAGGCACGCACTGGCAGTGACAGGAGAGCATGAGGGCATGGGGGACTGTGTGTCTGCACTGGGGTGAGAGGACAGGGCTGGTGAATGGCTCTGATCTCCTAGAGCCCGCTTGCCCGCGGAGGAGGCTGCCTTGCCCAGCAGTGTGGGGCTGAAGCAAGGATATATTGCAGGTTACGATGGGGGAAGCAGTGACTCGGAGTATGAGGAGGCACTGATGAGCGACCAGGAACCCAGGTGTCCCCTCATGCCGGATTTCTGGCTCATCATAAAAATCCAGCAGGACCGAGTGGAGGTCTATTACCACACACGGTAAGGAGGGTCCCACTGTCTGGCCATGGTTTCTTTGTACCAGGACCTTATTGCCACTCCTTCATCTCTGGACAGGATCTCCTTCCTGCCCCATGTGTTTGAGGAGCTAGACTGGTGCTTCATAAGGGGAAAGCAGCCACCCTTCCCCCCTGCGTTCCTGCTCCCAGCGCAGGGACAGGCACTGTTCATGTCTTCTGCTCACTCCTCTCTCCCCTTCCCTGTAAAGCAGCCTGAGTGTGGAGAAGGCAACATCAGCAGAGGCAGAAAAGGAGCAGCCAGGGGAGTGCCAGAGTCTCAACCAGGTGCTGGTGAAGAAGATCAGTGAGATCTGCAGGGTTGTCAATCAGGTAACAAATCTGAAGAGGGCAGGGGCAGAGTTGCAAGTCATGAGATGGGTTGGATGAGAAAGGACCTCTGGAGTTTGTCTGGTTTGGGCCCGGCTGAGAGAAGGGCCTGGGGAGTATCTGGAGTATTGTGTCCAATTCTGGGCCCCACAGTTCAAAAAAGACAGGGAACTGCTTGAGAGAGTCCAGCGCAGAGCCACAAAGATGATTAAGGGAATGGAACATCTCCCTTATGAGGAAAGGCTGAGGGAGCTGGGTCTCTTTAGCTTGGAGAAAAGGAGGCTGAGGGGTGACCTCATTAATGTTTATAAATATGTAAAGGGTGAGTGTCAGGATGATGGAGCCAGGCTTTTGTCAGTAATGACCAATGATAGGACAAGGGGCAATGGTTGTAAACTGGAGCATAGGAGGTTCCATGTAAATATCAGGAAAAACTTTTTCACTGTGAGAGTGACAGAGCACTGGAACAGGCTGCCCAGAGAGGTTGTGGAGTCTCCTTCACTGGAGACATTCAAAACCCGCCTGGATGCGTTCCTGTGTGATGTACTCTAGATGACCCTGCTCTGGCAGGGGGGTTGGACTAGATGATCTTTCGAGGTCCCTTCCATCCCCTTAGATTCTGTGATTCTGTGGGAGCCAGTTCAGCTGGTGGAGTATCAGCCTGGAGGTCAAAGGAAAAGGGACTCTGTCCGGCCATAAGCCCTTCTCCATGCTGTCTTCTGTGGGCTGTGCAAGCAACAGAACCAATCTTCTCTCATCCTTTGCAGCGCTTGCTGCTGCAGGACCTGCATGACAGCCACATATGCAACTCGTTACTGGTGGCAGAAAGTGAGGAGGACATCTGGAAGAGTGAAACGCCCTATACTTCATACAGACAGCGTGTCATACCTACAGATGGTATGAATATGCCCTTGGCCATGCCTCAGCAGCAGTGCCACTGCTTGCTCATGGGTGACTAAAAAGATGGTGACTTCCATGCTATGTCCTATGTTCTTTGCAGATTACTCTGTAGAGGAGAGCTACCAGCCCCGGGACTACCTGGCTGCCACCATGCAGTTCATGCCAGGGCACTTTGCTTGTGATGTTGTCTGGAGCACACTCATCCATGTGCATTCGCGCCTCAAGATGGGCCCCAATATGGGTGTCTCACGAGGTGTGTAAAGCCCAGGTTCGCCCTCATTTTGCATGTCAAGAGTCTGGCTTCTGGCTGGACTGGCACACCAGAGGAGGGCGTGTGAGGTACCTAACGTCCCATGTTGCCCACAGCTATCCAGGCTCTTCGCTCGGTGCTCAACGCCTTCTCTGTGGTGAACAGGAAGAATATGTTTGTCTACCAGGAACGTGCCACTAAATCTGTTTTCTACCTCCGGTAAGAAGCCAACATGACTTGTTGGCCTGACCTTGCCCTGCTACATGCATTACACCAGACTGAGAGCTCCTTGGGGCAGAAAGTGTCTGCCCAGCCTCAGGTACCCTGCTGTAACCCAAGCAGCAAATACCTGATTTCTGGTGAGTCACATCAAGCCAGGCCCCTCCTGCTCTCTCTGCACTAGCCTTTACATGGGAGGGAAAAGGGTGATTTTTTTGAGGGAGCCAGAGAGCAATTTTTCCACAAACTCCAAATCATAAGGACTAATCCTCAGAAAGTGCACAGGGGAGAGCAAGGAAGATGTGGATCTTCTGTGGAGGTATGATGCTGTCATCCTTGGGGATGGAGGCTGACATGTCTTTCTTCTGTATTCAGACTGACTGAAACCACCTACAGTGGGAAGGTGTGGGAAGCAGAGAGCGTCCTTAGCCCAGCGTCTCGCTCGCTGGCACTGACACGTAGCCAGGAGCCCATTTACACTGAGGATCTAACGGTGAGTCTGCTGCTCTCAGGGCATGGATGAGTGGAGGAAACTCAATAGTTCCATTAGCTTGGATTTTATGTTGGATAAAACTTACGTTGTAGTTGTGTGGAGTGGGGCAGCAGTGGGTGAGTTCTGCCTGACCTTGCTGACAGCCCAAGACAATGGTGAATCTTGAATTCACATGGAAACTGTTTGTGTGGCTGTTTTTGCTTCTCCAGGGTTCCCGTTCCTCTCTGGACACAGCCTCATGTCGTAGTGTGGACTCTACCCGCCCTGTGGGACAGGTAGACAGGCACATCCAGCTGATGGTCCATGGTGTTGCCCCAGCAGGTAGGTGTTACAGCACCTGGCAGCAGATGGGCTGTGCTGATGCAAAGCAGAGGAACAGAGTGCCAGTTCCTGCCCTCTTTCTTGAAGAGCGGAGAAAGTATCTCCCTCCTGAGCAAGCTGCTTTTTCTTAGCCCAGAGGTGCTCTCCTTTCCATCTGGATGGGAATGTGAGGAAGGGATCCATGGTACACCATGAAACTTCCTGCAGACCAGGTGGCTTATGCCAACTTTCCCTGTACAGGAGTGCTTTTGTATTTGCCTCGCTGTACCAGCAGTCTTTTGTGATCGTGAAAGGGTAGAAAAGGATGCCTGAAAAAAATGATGGTGGGGAAAGACATGTTCCTTGTGGGAAGTGACTATGGGAGTGGTACATCCTGAACAGGCAGGGGAGGGTTGGCTGTGGTCATTCTTACTGGATGGGATGAAAAAGCTGCTTGTACCTCTGCTTACTTGTCAGGGCCTGAGATCACAGATGAGCTGGTGAAAGTGCTGCGCAGGCGCCTGGATGAGGCCACCCTGGATATCATCACGGTGATGCTGGTGCGGAACTGCAAGCTGACCCCAGCTGATGTGGAGGTACCTCACTGGCCATCTGCTCTGCTCATCCCACAGCCCATAACACTGTTCTACTTTTTGACCTGTCTCAGCCTCTCCTGCCCCAAGGCAGTTTGCTGCATTCCATTCCCTGCTCCAGTGGTTGCTCAGGCTAGTGTTCACCAAGGTGTGGTGTGGGTGGCAGGGTAGGTGGGAGATCCCCTTTGCTGAGGTTTGCAGCATGGCAGGGCCTCCCTGTGAATACCCCTGGAACATCTGCCCACATCTGTCTCAGGGTGCTGTCTGTGGATCTGGGTTGTGCCCACTGCACACTCCCCTTGCATAGCCAGCTGGTGTAATTTGCATCAGTATCAGAGCCCCGGGGCATCCTGCTGCTCTCAGCTGAGTTTTAAAATCTTGTCTCTGCAGTTTATCCAGCCCCCTGGGACGCCACCCACAGAGGTCCTGCAGTTTGCACTGCCACCCTCTGCCCTACCTTGGCTGCATGCAGTGGCCTATTATCTGCGCCAGAACCTGCTCATCTTCTTGCACACCCCAAAGTACACGGACAGCAATGTGGAGCACCACTTCAAGGTAAGGAGGGGGGTGAGTTGGGACAGCAGTCTGCCCAGCTTCTACCTGCTGCTGGGGCATTTGTTGGGGTAACTCAGTCATTATGTTCCGAGCTCTGTCAGAGAGGAACTGACACTGAATATTGAAGCCTGGAGGAGTTTCACAGGACTAGGAGCAGCTCCTGTTTGGCCCAGTATAAACCTGGACAAGCTTTGCTTTTATACAAGTGGTCACTTGCTGTGCAAAAAGCAGCAGCCACAAAGTTCATGCCCACAAACTTCTCTGAGGAGCATGGGAGAAGACCCCCTTGCAAAACTGAGCTTGACTTGTTGCATGGCTCCCTCAGAAGCAAGGACTGAAACACTAGGGCTAATAAAAGTTTGGGGGCAGACACCACCCCGTCAGCATGGCTATAGCAAGGACAGAAGGTGAGGCCAGATGTATAGTGTCTTATAACCCTGCACAGAGCTGTAGAAGTGCCCTTTTGCCCAACAGTGGCCAAGGCTGTGTTTTGAGTAGGTCTGGATTGCTGTCTACAGGTCTGGGGATGAACTCTGCACACACATGGGCCTCTGCTTCCAGTTAAGACAAGTTTTCTAGTCTCTGTCACTGTTCTTTCTTGCTCTTCTTAGCACTACTTCAACCACAGTGGGAGCATCCCTGACCAAGACCTCTATCTGTACAACAAACCAGGTGGCCAAGGCACTGGCGGCAAAGGTACCACACTCAATTAATTTCTTAAACTGGAACTGAGGCTGTGTGTTGGAGAGCTGTTTCCCACACTGGAGAGCTCACTGAGGTGGGCCAGTGTCAGGGCAGCGTGTTCCTCCAATGGCTGGGAGGTGGGCAGAACGTGTGCTTGTGGGACTGCATGCCCTTGCATGTATGGTGGAGCAAGCCAACTCCCCCACGTTGCAAGAGTAACTTGGTAAACTTGGCCTGTTGCTGTAAGAAGCAAGTCTAGGTTGCAGTAGCTGTGGGTGCAAGATGCAGACACCTCAGTAAGTGTGGGACAGAGTGGGGCTGGAGTGGGGAGCATGGGCAATTATTGCTGGAGCCTTGCTGCGAAGGTGTAGCTGAATGCTGTGTGTAACTAAGCATGGACTGTGGGGGAGATATCCTTGCTCTTTTCTCTGGACTATTGGAGGAGGGATTGGATAGGGCCCATCCTGTAGCAGGCTGTCATGTCATGTTTTGTCCAGGCCATGTGGTCTGTCACCTGGTCGTTGTGTGTCTCATGCCCCTCATGCACCGTCTGAATGTTCTTCTGTTATGTAGGTACCATGTCGGACCTTGTGCAGCACCTCTTCCCACTCTCTCACTTCCAAGGTAGCACCTGTGGCTCCAAGTATTATTCCGGTTCCCTTTCCTGTGCAGCTCCCTGGCCCCTCTGGTCCCTGCTGTTCTTGTTTTCCTTGTGTTGTGGCTTCAGCTCTGACTCCTCTGTGTGATTGTCTATGTGTGTCCATTTAGCTGAGCCTCCTCTTTCTTCCTGGCTGGATGAATGAGCAAACAGAACCTGCTGCCCTGAGATGGCAGCTCTGCAGTCCCCGGCTGCTGATGGTCCGTGTGCTGCCCTGTTAGCTTGCAAGCAGTAAATGCCAAAAATCCTTCACCCTTTTTTTGCCACAGGTCCAAACAGGCAACTCCTCCCTCAGGAAGATGAGTCATGATGTTTCAGCTGTGGTTTCATGCTCCAGGGTGTAGCATCATCACTCTCCCAGTGTCTGTGTCCTGGCATGGGGCTTCCCTTGCATACCAAGGGACCGGAGTGTCTGGGCACCACTAGATGTATACTTTGTATTTCAGAGAACCTGAGTCAGAGAGGGCTCAGAGTCCCTCGCAGGTAGGGAGGTAACAGCTCCCTAGCACCCCACCTCTCCATGGGATGTCAAACTCCAATGCACCGAGCAGTAAGGTCCTTGGCAGCTCTTGCTAACTTACCTTTTCCCAGAGCTCAGGTCTTGAGTTTCTTACCTGTGGGTGGTTGCACTTCAGCTACTCTGTGCTCCTGTAACAAGACTGGAAGCCTTGTTTCCTGCGGTGGGGAGGCCTTTCTGCTGCTGGGGCAGGGTCAGCCATCATCTATCCCCAAGGGACTGAGCCAGCTCCAAGGTGTTGAGTGGTTGGCACTTCCTTGGCAAACCAGCTTTGTCTCAGGGAGCACATGCAAATAAGGATTCTGCTCCTGTGGCTGCTGACCTGGCCTGCTTGAAAGCATTGCCATGGATGTTCCCTCTCTAGGACATGGGACACTGTGCTTGATTGTTCTTGTCCTCACCTGAGATGGACTGAAGCAGAGTGGAGCTACAGGAACGGATGTGATAGGGAAACCTGCCAGAGAGGGGGAGGTTGAAGGGGCCCGGTGTGGAAGTCTAACTGGGAGGAGAAAAGGGGAATAACTACATCTTAGCCTGCAGTTACCCACATGAACATCCACTGCCATTCTGGTGGGCCCGGGGCTGTCAAGCCAGACAGATGAGGAGTTTGTGCCCTTTACTGTTTGAAGAGAGAAAGTCTGCTTGGGAGAGCTTGTATGCATTGTCATGTGGGGTAGATTTGCTCTTCTGGGTGAAGTCCTGGTCCCCCCTACATTTGATATTGAGGAAATTATGAACTTCTCCATAGTTTGATGGATAAAGGGTTGTTCCTGTGCCTGTCTGGGGAAGAGACATGTCAGAGCCTGTTGCAGAGCACCTCTGAAATAAGGCAGCTCCCGTACTTTTCTTCAAGTGGAGGGGTGCTCACTAGTGTAGAGTTTCCTTTCATCAGTGTGAGTGCAAGTGAGCTGCCCCTTGACTTGAATGGCCACCTCTCTCCTTTGGGAGCAGCTCTCTCCATCCCAGTGCCCTCTCCCTGGCATCTTGCATGTCTTGGAGGAAAGGTTGCTGCAGAGCTTACGCTTCATTAGGAACGATGGAGACCGAGTGGTTGTGCTGCTGATTACACCCAGGCACAGTCTGCTGGGACTGGATTTGTCTCAGCCCAGGGAGGGCACCCATCTTCCACGTGGTGCTGTGGATCTAGAGTGCAGTTCGGTCACTCTGCAGCAGCAGAGTTTGGTGTCACTCCCATGCTTGCTGGAAGGGAGGAGGACAGAGTATGGGCTCAGCAATGCTGTGAGTCTGAGGAGGTTTGCATCTGGACACATCATCTTTTGGCAGCGTTGGGGCAGCTTTGCCATCCAGTCACCTGAGTGCTGGCTTAGTCAGGGAGCTATGAGGGGGTGGGAGCACCTAGGGTTACAGCGTGGGCTTTGGACCTCACAACTGCATCCCTGCTGCTGCTTCCTAGTGCCCTGGCCAGTGAGCTGGGCCATGGGGAGTGAGTTTCTGCTTTTGCTCTGGCCTGTGTCAGGGCTTCTTCTGCGAGGCCTAGGGCACGCAGTACGTGGGCTGTGCAGCAGGAACCACGCTGCTGCTCTGCATCTCTGAACTGGCCTGTGTGCACTGGCCTCAGCTTAGGGAGCCCACAGCCAGGGCCTGAATTTTACTCTGCAGCAACTCCAGGCTAATACTACATGTCAGCCTGCTTTGTTCTCAGCCTTGCTGGTAGGACTGTGTGGAGAAGGCCTCAAGATCAGATCTTGTACAGTGCGGGGGCACGGGACATGAGTGTGATTTGCAACAAGGTGTCATGTATACAGCCTTCCTCTGCAGGGAGTCGAGGTCCTTCATAGCCTGGAGAGGGTTCCTGGAGAGCTTCTGGGCCCCATCCTGGATCTCTCTGTATAAAGGCCCTCCTGGGGCAAATGGAGATACTTTTCCCCTTGCATATGGGGCTGAACATCCCAGGAAGCTCCTGCAGGACAAGGCAAAAGCTGCTGTGACACTGCAGGAGAGAGATTCCTGGGATGATGGGGACAACTTGTGCCAAACACCACGCTTCTTACCCTGGCTCCCCACGGGTCCACCTAGCCTCTGTTCCCCTGGCTGCATCCCCTCCTGCGGGCCCTGTCTGCCACACAGCACTGTGCAACTCCAGTGGTGACACAGTGGTGCCAGGCATGGGGTGGCAGGCTGCAGGCAGGGCTTGCAGGGACATGCTGGGCTGACAGAGCCTGTCTCGGGACTCTCCCCCACAGGCATTGCATGCATTGCACTGACGTTTGTGGATGAGCATGGCAGCCCCACCTCGCTGCCCCACGGGGAGAGGCCTGACCCTCTGAAGCTGCCTTCCTCCTCGCCCATCGTGGGGCTGCTGCAGGACGCTGACTTCGAGAGCCTCACTGCGGTCAGCAGGCACCAGCCGGAGCCCAGCACCCTGCACTCGGGTACGGAGCGAAACTGGCCACGAGCTGCCAATTCCCTGCTGCCTCCACCTCCCCCGAGTCACTGAGGAGGGTTGGCAAGTGTGGGGGTGCAGAGCCATGCAGGACTGCCCTTTCCCTGCAGAGCCCTGTGTGCTGGTGCGCCTGGATATCTGGGAGAAGGGCAACATCAGCCTGCTGCAGCTGTCAGAGAAGCTGCGCGGGGCCCTGCGCCACGCGCTCTGCGATGCCGTCATGGAGTTCCTCGTGCTGCCCGCCCCGCTCTGCGTGGAAGCTGCCTGCCCCCTGGGTGCCACAGACCTGGAGGAGCTGAACTCTGCGGGTGAGAGCCTGGCCGAGATGGCCACCCCAAGCCCCCAGCCAGCCTTGCTCCTCCCACATGGCCGGTGGGACCCGGGGCTGAGTGGGCTGGGAGGGAGGAACCGCTATCCCTCTGCCAGCTGCACTGTGTGATGTCTCAGGGAAGAAGCATTATAGAAATTAGGGTTGGAAGAGATGTTTAAAAGTCTGTCTGCTCCCCAAGACTGAATTTACTTTGCTGGGTATTGCTGAGGGCTCTCTTCCTTCTCTCCAGTCAGGCTCTGGCCAGCCATGGTGGGGACACCAGCAGCGTCGCAATGGGAAACTCTGGAAAGTCTTTATTTGCTCTGTCTCCACAGGAGGCCTAAGGAGGACCATGTCAGAGACTAAGGGCTTGGCTGGTGGGGCTGGCAGGAGCTGTCCTCCACCCTTGCAGTTCACTTCTGCCCCTTCGCCTAGCTCTGGGGAGCCAGTGACACCCACAAGCAAGCTGGGACGCCGCAGCTTCTGGGACATGCTGGTAATGTTGTTGAGGGACCAGTGGGGAGCAGTGCCTGTAAGTCCTCATGGTGTCTCAGGCCAGGAGGAATGGAGAGGAGGGATCTGGCTGGATTCTGAAGGCCAGGCTGGTAGCAGGGATTTGAGATCCAGACGCTGGCTGAGCTGTGCATGTGCACAGCCTTAATGCTCTCACTTCTCCCTAGAGCAAGACGGAGTCCTCGGAGCTGGGCAGCCCCAAGACTACTGACGACATCGTGCTGGAGAGACCAGAAGAGGCTCGCACAAGGCGGCGGCACAAGACTGAGAGCGTCAAGCAGCATCTGAGCCAGGATCGGGCCACAGCCACAGCTGAACTGGAACAGGCACAAAGGCAAGCACAGCCTGCAGGCCGGGCAGCCGAGGTGTTGTTCCCCTCCATCTGCTGTACAGCACTTCACAGCCTGATATCCTGCTGGCTCTGTCTGCATCTTAACCCTCTGGACCACATCCTCTTTCCTTGCAGTTTCTTCCTTACACAGCCAGTTAGGGGAGCTGCTTTCCACACACAAAGCCTCAATCGTTGTTGCTGGAGTGCTGCTCTGAGCACTGCTGGTTCTCCCTGCCAGAAATCCCTTCACTGCATTGTGGGGCCCTGCGCAACACCTGACGCCCCTATGGCTACTGATCCAGAGGGACCCAGCTCAGGGACTGTGACAGCCCAAAAAGGGGGCTCCATGTGCTCAGTTCTGAAGCTGGGTGGGGAGACACCATTGCACCTTTGTGCCTTCATTGCTGTTGACTCTGATCTTGCATAACTGTGCTTTCTTTTCCTATTCCCAGGCGCCGAGCCTGCCAGTTGGAAGAAGGGGATGTAGGTACAATGCACCCACTCTTCAATCAAACCTGCCAGCAGTGGATGGCATTCATGAACAACTTGGGTATGCATCACAGGTCCCAGCTCCTCCAGATGAGCTTGGGATTAGCCTTTCTCCCTGGAGCTCTGAGGGCAAGTCCTTATATGGCACCAGGCCATCCACCTTCATTCCTTGCTGGTCTCTACCCAGTTACGCACCCTGTCTCTCCCCAGACCTCACCAGAGTCCCATTGGTCTCCGGGCCAGCATCAGCATTACAAAGCTGTGGCAGGAGTCTGGACATGTATCTGTGTGCACCTGAAAAAACCTGCTAAGGCCTGTCATTGTGTCTGCCAGGCTCTAAGTCCAGGACTTGCAGTAGCGAAGATGCTCCCGATGTAGCAGGGAGGGAGGACCTGAGCCTCTGCAACATGCTCGGGGGCTGTGAAGCTGTATGGGAGACCCCCACTGTGGCAGAGAGGGAGAGGGGGAGGATACCCTTCATATGGTGGGATTTAGGTGTGGCTGCCCTGTTGCTGCTTTCTGGATACTTCTCACTTCCATGTTTGTACCTCCTCTCACACCTTCTGCTGGCAAGGTAGAGCTGTCCCCTCTGATGAGAAGTAAGCCAGGGAACAAGGAATAAGTGGGGGAATAAAGTGCTGTGCTCAGGGCAAGCAGGGAGTTTGGTCCAGGTCACACGTAAGGCCAGAGCCTGAAACCAAGGGTTTTTTCAGCCTTTGTCTTCTCCTCATCCATATAAGGTCCTTGTTCTCTAGCTCTGCCTGCCTCAGTCCCTGGCAAGACAGGAACTTGGCCTGGTCTGGGCAGAAGACCTGCAATGGTGCTCCCTTAGCCCTCTCCACTGCCCAGGCAGGCAGAGCTTGGCTCTGGGGCAGCTTGGCACCTTGTCCTACAGTCCTTCTTCCATGCAGGGTGCCCATCGGTGCAGCAGTGCTCATTGGAGATTGTATCCCGCTTCCTTCTGTCCTCCATCCTGGTGGAAGTGGTGAGCCTGGTCACTGCCCTGGCGAGTGACACTACTGTCAAGGTGTTTGAGCAGATCTGGTGAGTTACACAGTTCATAGGGAGCTGTTTGGCACAAAAAAATGCCAATCAACTGTGCCAGCCTCTACTTCCATGACTCTACTTGTCATCCATCTTTGGTTCTCTTTGCAGCTGCCATCGGAGCACGGCCTTCCTGCCCTATAAGCCCAGCCAGAGCGCCAGCCCTCGCCCTGCAGCTGTCAGACACTTCATCCTGCTGGGACGCAACTTCCAGCAGTGGCGTTGCAGCACAGAACAGGGTGAGTGTCCAGCCAGGCTCCACAGGAATGTGTGCTGGGGGCTCTTGGGGTGGGAGGTGTATGAGCAGGGTTCCCCTCTTTGCTGGGACAGACTGCTTGTGCCTGGAGATGGGCAGTGGGTTGTCTGGTTTCAGTTCCTGAGAACTTTTTCTCAAATTTGCTTATAACTGCTTATTTCAAGACTCCTGTCATGCCACCTTAATGGCATGTGGGGTGTAAGAGTGGGATGAACTGGTCTGAGGGTCATAACTCTGCCTTCTTCCAGCTCACAAAGGGCTCCAGCGCTTCGAGGCTATGGAATTCAGCTCAGCTGAGAGAGGTTCTGACCCAAGCCTTGTTGGACGAGACCTGGCACCTCGGCAAAGGTTCCTCTTCATGGAGATCATTGACAAAAAGGTAGTGGTGATGCCTGTGTGATGTTGTGTCCTGAAAGCCAAGCTGTTCCCAACTGGCCCAGGGCTAGAAAGAGGAGAGGCAGAGTGCCTCTGCAGGCCACCAACCTTCCCTAGGCAGGAGCACTCCAAAGCAGCTGTACAGAACGTCTCTGCTTGTGCTGCAAGCAGAGCTGGGGGTTCCCTGCAGCACTGTGGGGAGCACTGTGGGACAGCAGCCTTTGCTGTCTCTGACTTCAGCTGCCCCACTGTGGACTGTAATTGCCCTTTCCCTCCCCACAACAAAGTCCACATCAGGCTGGGCACTTGTGCTGCCAGTGCAAGTACCACCACCACTACTGTAGCTGTTAACAGGGGGGCTGTGAATGAGCTGTTGCCACTTCCCCTGTCCCAGCCTTGGTATTTGAAACTGGCTGGAGCTGCAGCAAGTACTGCCCAGAGCACCTGGGGCAGCCTGTGTCACCATGCAGGCGCTCTCTGCGCAGGTCCTTCAGCCTTCCTCCCCATCCTCTTTCTCCAGCTGACGCTCTACACCTACAACTGGTCCCCAGACCTGGGGGCCAACCTGAATTGCTCGCTGACTCGCCTGCTGCAGTGGCAGAATGCCAGGTCCCACATCGTACACTGCCTGCTGAGCCAGAAGCTGGGACTCTTCCACCACCACTGCTTCATGGACACACCATGGCATGAGGACAGCAAGCAGGTAGGGCACCTGGGCGGGTAGGGCAGTTCTTTCCTCTTCAGGAGGGACCTTGGCAGCTGGATGATCTGATGAAGGTTGCAGACACTTCTGTGATTTTTATGTGCCAGTTGGCAAGGCATCTCCAGGTGCTCACGTGTCCAACTGTGGCTGTGTCCAGCCAGGCTATTGCTGTCTGCTCTTGGAGACAGCCAGCAGAGGAATGGGAAACAGGTTCTGCTGTTGGCAGCACTTATTGATGACTAGGTTATTTAGGGTTGAGGAGGCTGGGGAATGGGCTTCGCGCTGCACATTAGGGCCATGCTGGGCCAAGGCCTGTTCTCCTCAGGGCTGGTGATGGAGAAGGCCAACAGATATGTCTGCAGGTGGCCAAAATTGGGTTTACTCTGTTTTTGTGGGTCCCTTCTCCAAGGCTGGCAGTAAGGAGGCTTTCATGACTGTGTCTGCTTGCTTAGGAGCCAAATCCTTTCCTGAACTCCACTTTGGAGGTGGATGCACTGATTCGGAGCTCCAGTCCCCCACCTAGCAAAGAACAAGGCCGGCTGAGCAGCTCTGCGCGCAGCCTGCCGTCTCTGCACTTCCATCCTGATGTGGTGCCCTTTGACGAAGCTCTGCGGGATGTTACCACCATCAAGCGCATACCCCATGGGCCTGAGTTGGGACCCTTAGACCCTGTGGCTCGGCATGGGGCCCAGTTTCTGGAAATCAAGAGCATGGAGAGGAAAGGTAAAGAGAGGGGCTTGATGTCATGGGAGCCTGCCTAATAATCTTGCTCCTGGAAAAGGAGCTCGGAAAGAGCAGAACAAGAGTTCTGGCAGAGGGGACAGCTCTCAGCTCCTCCTGCCAGGGTGCTGTGAGGGAATGAGTTATGGCCTGAGTAAGGTGGGAGTGAAGAGGAGTGGCAGTACTTGGGGCTGTGGTTTGATACTCTTGTGGCTGCTCTCTTTCCTCCAGAACTGGAGAAGCAGATGAAGATTGAGAATCTCTTTGTTACCTGGCAGCAGAGATCGGCGCAGTCCAACATGCCTATCAGTGTGAGTGCAGCCCAGACGGGCGAGCGGCAGGCTGAGCCCTCTTACAGCATACTGGGAGCACCAGCTTGCTCCAGTGCAATACTGGAGCTCAGAGTGGGGGGTGTATGTTGGGGGTGGTGTTCTGGGGCTGGCAGTAGAGCAGCGCTCTCTGCTTGAACTTCTGGGGTTGCTGGGCTTTAGCACCAGACTTGGGAATGGAGCCTCACTGCCCAGCACGGGAAGGACTGTAAAGAATTTGATCCCCATTTGAGCAGCAGCACAGTGTTGCAGCAGCTTGTTCCCAGGCTTGACAAGGGATGTGTGTTGTAACTGTGCTCTTCCTGTGCTGTGCAGCTGGCCGACCTGGAGACCCTGAAGCAGTCCTCACGCCTGGTTCACTACTGTGCTACCCCCTTGCTCTTTGACCCGGCCTTCCGGCAGCAGATCCAGACTGACCAGCAGTGCAAGGTAGAGGGGAAGGTGAGTGTCAGGAAGCACTAGTATGGGGCTGGGCTTTCTGCACTGGGGCAAGGGATGGCTTTACAATCTTTTCCCAAGGCGGGGCTGCTCTGAGCTCATTGCTGCGTTACAGGATGCATTTGCACCGTGTAAGAAGGAGACTGAGAAAACACTTGGGTGCTCAAAGCCTTTCTTCTACAGTCGCATCATCCCTGGGGAAGACTGACTTCTGTTTTCTATCCAGGGAATTCAGGGCTGAGTCTAGCAAAGCCATCCAAGAGTGCTGTCTGGTATTGATCTGTCGAGGAAGCAAAACTTTATGTATTCAGCAGCCAGACCTGGTAAACCTTGCCTGGACCCAGCAAATAGCTGGAACAATTGAAAGCAAACCAGCTGAATCCTGAGCATGTCGCAACCTGACAGACTCTAGCTGATGCAGATCCTGCACTGACTGCTCATGGTCTGTATGTGTGTCAGAAGGGAAGAAAGAGCAGGCTGTTGTAATTTATCTAAATGTAAAAAGGATTCTGATAGGGTCTTTAAGCAGAGGCTGTTGCAGAAATTGAGCATTCACAAGAGAAAGGAAAAGTATCATCACAGAATGAAAACTTCACTTTGTTCTTGGAACAGAGCAGAATGAAAATTGGTTATTCAATTTGGAGAGCCTGTCAGCAGGGGTTTCAGGGTTGTGTGTTGGGTTCTGTACCTCCAAATCGTTTATCGCAGTACATAGGAGATGCCAAGCTTTGCAGTGCTGTGTGGCTGTTCAGATTGGTCAGAACAAAAAAAACTGCAAGGAACTCGAGAGGAATATGAGTAGCCTGTGAAATGAGAGGTACTGTGGGAGTTGGGACTTGGTTCCCAGTAAAAAAGAACACAATGTGGAAAGAAATGTGAGCTCCTCCTGTATTGTACACTAACTGCAGAGCCTGTACAGAGCAGGCAGCTCAGTGGATTTCCTCAGTTCACGAACAGTTGCATACAAAAGGCAAACTGTTTGGAGTACATTGAAGAGGTTGTTAGTATTATGGGTAATACTCCAATACATTTCTAAAATACTAGTTTATTAATGTCTTCATCTGGACAGTAAGTGTGAGACCAAGCATCTTGTGGCAAGGGCACTGAGCTAGAGAGACTTGGAGAAGGTCACAGAGTATCCAGAGAGACCCCAGGTAAAGAGACTGCTCCTGGGGTAGGTGAATGGAAAGGCAGATAGAAATATGTAAAAGAGCCACAGGCTTGAAGTAGGGAGATCAAGAAAAGAAACCTCAGTGTCTCACAGCACAAAGACAAGGAGAATTCAAGACACCCAAAGGAGAACAGAAAAACATTAAAAAGAAACACTATCCTATTCAGTATTACTGAACTACTAGTAAATCCTGAGAAGCCAGCAGGATTCATAAGGGGATTGGACTCCTACCATGGCAGTAGGAACTGAAGCTCTATTGAGCCTTGTGTGAACCAGTTGTGAGCCTCTAAAACTTGGTGGAAGCTGTTCGGTGGCGGGTGATTTGAAATATCCCCTTCTGCCAGGGCACCTTTTCCTGCAGTCTGTGGAAGTGCTGTTAGGTCAGTCCATGGCTGGGTAAAATTCAAACCTTGTGTTTCAGCACATGTACTAAGACAGTGTTTGAGGAACCAGCTGTTAGTACTCCCTGGCTGAGGGAGATCTGCCTTCTGCTCAACCACAGAGCAGCTGTTGGTGTTCCAGTGAGTGTCACCTGCTGGGGCCAGATGCAGCAGGTCTCCTTAGGAAATTATTTTCTCTTTCAGAAGCGCCACCGCTCAAATGACTCTACAGCTTCAGGGAGGGACCGCAGCCACAGCTGTGACTCGGCAGAAGCACTGCCCTGCAAGGTGAAGGAGGAGCCCTGGCTGCAAGAGATGTGCAATGCCTTCTTGCAGCAATACATCCAGTACCTGCAGAGCATGGGCTTCATTCTGGTCCAGGTGCGGCCACCCTCACCCACAACTCGCAGGTCAGTGACATTCTGGGAACCTTGTTGTTGAAAGGCCACCACACTGAGCTATGCCCTAGTTTGACACAACAGGAGACATTGGCTCCTCTGCTCAAGGCGCTCTCTGCTGTCATTTCCAGTAGCACAAGCCGGATCCGAGCTCTGGCAGCAATGGGTGTGGAGGGGAGAGGGTCCTTTTCCTACACCAAGCCAAAAGCAGAGGGGAGTCCAAAGGTGAGTGCATGTCTGTTAGAGGGGTGGAACTGGGATGGAAGTCAGGCTATGGAGTGGGACAATTCTCCTGGTTAGTTTTGGATCCGTTTCAGACAGAAAGAATGTGAGAGGGCAGAGAAAGCACCAAAGTAAAAAAAAAAATAGTCTGTCTAGACCAGCACCCTCTTTGAGATGTTTGGTCAGATGAGACCTCCTTACCCTCCTGCATGTCTTCCTGTAGCCCCTTCCTGGGACTGGATGGAACCAGGGCAAATCTCAAAAGGATGGCACCGACTTGGAGGGGGCTCAGAAGAGGAACCGGGTGACCTGGGGCCAGGACAGCTGGCTTTGGATGTGATTGTGGAGGTTTACCTGTCAGAGAAGCTTCAGCATCTATGGTGAAGGGCAATTCTGGAGCAGAAGGATCTATAAGTGAGATAAACCGGGAATGGCTCTGCTGTGAGAGCAGGCTGAGGCTCTTCATTTCTAAAGAAGTGGCAGCTAGGGGGAGATAGGACAGAGCTCTACCAAATCGTAGCTAGCCTGGAAAGGGATTGGCTCCTTGCTGTCTTACTCAATACAACATCTAGACACCATCATATGAAAGTATCGGGAGCCAATTTCAAGCAAAAGGGTGTGTTTCTTTGTGCAGGACATAACAGTGGTCTTTATCAAAAGGTTTAATAAACACAAGAGCTTACAAGAGAGAAAAGGTAAGTACCTGGAAGAGGGATCCCTCTGAGTCACTGGATAGGCAGAAACCATCTGTGGCTCATGAAATTACCTAAGGCTGATGGGAGCACAGAGCATTTGCTCACCCTTTTCTGACACTTTCCTGGCACCTACCTTTGGCTGATGTTGGTACAGGATTGTGGGCAAAACAACACCTTGCAGTTAAAACAAGAAGAGAGCAATCCACTGGAACAGCTTAACAGGGAGCAAGTGAATTTGCTGGCAGCTAAGCTCCAAGTCCAAACTGGATGCCTCTAGTTGCAGGCAGATGTGATGGTCTGGGGTGTGCTCAGCAGGGAGAGGTGGGTGAGAGTGAGGTTTTGTGGGCAGCATCAGCCCTCAGTTCGCAGTGTCCTCAAACTCTAGAGACACCCTGTCCTGAGTAAGCAGGAGGTGAAGGGAGCAGTATGCCTGGTGTGCTTTCTTAAAGGCTGTTTATTAAGTGTATTAGAATTCTTTTCACAGTCAGCTCTGGCATGTCTGCTCTCCTCCATCCAGTGAGGGTGTGCAGCTGATAACGCTCCTCTGTTTCCACCTCTGCCACAGAGTCTTGTGGTGGTCTCACACTCTGGCGTGTGGGCTGCTCTCCTGTGCCAGAGGGCCTCTCCAGCTTGGTCCTTCTCTTCCCAGAGCACAAGCCCTGCTGTTGCCACCTATCATCTACAGAGAGCTCTTCCAGGGGGGATTGTGCTGATGGAGTTGGCCTTCCAGGTAAGAAAGAACAAGAAACAAAGTACAGTCTCTGGGGATTCAGGGACAGCCTTCAGGGGGAACAAAGTGACTGATGAGGAGTGCAGCAGGGCCATGTAATTCTTCCTATCTTTCCCTGCCTCTTCCATGGCCCTGCAGGACTGTGGATCATCTAGGGATGGTTCTGCAAGGCTCAGAGCCATAAGAGTTGCCTGGAGCAGGGCTAATAAAAGATGCAAGGGCTTAGCAGCAGGTAGGGTGCTCTGTGCTCAGCCATGTGTTGGCTGGGCCAGCTTGGTTCAGACAGGGGGAGAGACAAAACATGGAACAGGAGTGTCTGGGACCCAGCCCAGAGGGTGAAGCATGGGGACTGTTCTCCTTCCTTGGAGAGGCTCAGTGCCTGTGCTGTGCTCATGTGCTCTCTCCTCCAGGGCTATTACTTCTGTGTGAAGCAGTATGCGCTGGAGTGCTCACGGATCCCCATGGGCCAGTCTGTGAACTCCCAGGTAATGGCTTTGCAGGCATAGCCAGTGCTCCTCAGAGTCAGGGCTGCTTTGGGAGAAGCACCAGTCTCTGGGACAGAGTGGGCATTTCATGTGCAGCAGGTTCTGGAGAGCTCTGCTCCCTCCTCCTGGAAAAAGCAGAACCACGCAGAGCCTTTTGCAGCCATGTGCCTTCCATGGTCTGCTGCTTGAGCAGATCTGGACTGCAGTGAAAGGTGGTGGGAGGTTTAGCAAGAGGATAACTCTTGTCCTAGCTTGGGGAGCAAGATGGAGCAGGCTGGGGAGAATGAGGAGCAATTCTGGCAAAGATGACTGCTCCAGGGTCAATGCATGGAAAGCAGGAAGCTCTCTTCCCTTGGAACAAAACGAAATCAGAATGGAGACCAGGAGTGGGATCAAGTGTGAAAGGAGCCACCAAGCTGGATCACTTGGGGCAAGGCCTGCAGGTCTGCTATTTGCACTGCGCACACTGCTTCTCAGCTGCATCCTGCTCTGGCGTCGGGACAGGGGTGGCTGCACTGGCTCTGCCATGCTTTTCTGTCAGCAGGGCCTTGCAAGAGAGTGTGAGGTGCCTGGTAACATTCCTGCCTTGACTCCCTGTCCCTCAACAGCTCTCTATGCTCTTCACGGAGGAGTGTGACAAGGTGCGGGACCTCATGCACGTGCATTCGTTCA
Source organism: Aegotheles bennettii (assembly GCA_013398125.1). Lineage (NCBI taxonomy): Eukaryota > Metazoa > Chordata > Aves > Caprimulgiformes > Aegothelidae > Aegotheles > Aegotheles bennettii. The sequence continues at coordinate 1,426,669 of VZRW01008816.1, forward strand.
GCTATGACTTCCATTTGCGTATAGTCCACCAGTATCTACTGGGTTCCCACATGACCCTCCGCCAGGGCTACCATCTCACCAGCTTCCTGGAGGACTTCATTGCCCACCACCCTGACATCCCCAAATTTGGCCGCAACCACGTTTTCCAAGGTGAGTAGCTCAATGTGTGATCAGTTGGGGGTTGATCATCAGCCCATAACTTGGCAAAAGGTTTCCAAGTGCTTTACAAATAAACCTGACCTTGGGAATATCCAAGGAGATGACAGGGAGAGGGCGACATAAGTTCCAGAGGAAGTCCTCGCTGCCCTGTTGTGGAAAGGAGGAGAGTTGCTCTAGAGCTCTGTCCCTGAGTGTAGTTTGTAGAACAACCAGGTAAGCAGCACTGAGTGGCTCCTGTCATAGCAATGTGTCCTCCTCCCCTAGGCACGCTGGCCCTGCCCACCAACATGATCACTGCGCACCAGCTGTACAACTACATTGCTGACCATGCCAACACCTACCACATGAAACCCCTGCGCATGGCCCGGCCGGCCACAGGCAATGACAACAAAAAGGGGACACCAGGCACAGAGCAGAATGAATATGCACTGGTCTCTATTTGGAACAGGTGAGTGCTTCTACTGCAAGTTCCTAGAGCTGCTGGAGATTAGTGGGCATCCCCTAGTCCTGGGGCACTGCCCCAAGGTGCCAGCAAAGCTGACTGTTCCACATGGTCCCAGGCAGCAGTTCTGCCCAGCTTTCCTGAGATGGCCAACAGGGGTGCTGTGCATGTGTGTGTGTGCATTTGACATTTGCCATGGCACTTCTGTGGAGTCCTGCTATGTTGAGTTCTCTCTGCCCAATAGTTCTGTTGTGACCAAGAGCTCTGGGGGAACAAAGTGAGGTCCCCTTCATACTGATGTGCTTTTGCTCCCAGCTCGGGCTCCTACAAGGACTCTGAAGGTCTGCGTCATCACGATGACTTTGATGTGTCCCTCCTGGTGTGTCACAGCGCAGCACCGTTTGAGGAGCAGAGTGAGGCAGAGAGACGCATGCTCCGGTGAGCACAGGGGCCCAGAGACAGGACACCAAAGCTTCCTAGCTGGGGAGGAGGGCTCTGGGTGGGACTGGCTCTGTCTGGGACATCACAGGCAGGTTTGGTGCTGTCAGGAGAAGATCCTCACAGGGAACTGGGCAGTGTGGTATCTCTCCCTGTGTGATCAGAGAAGCACCCTTCCTGGCAGGGACAGAGAGGCCGGTGACCATTTGCAGCCCGGCGGAGAAGGGAGCAGCCCTTCCCCAGGTCACAAGTGTCTCCTTGCTCCCAGCTTGCGTTTCTACGTCATCATGACGAGCCAGCGGGAGCTCTTCCCCCGCCTCACGGCCGATATGCGACGCTTCAAGAAGCTGCCGCGCCTGCAGCGGGAAGTGCTGGAGCCTGTGGTGGGCCGGGCAGCGTGGGAGGCAGCGGAGCCAGAGGCAAGCGTGGGGCGGCAGCAGCCGGCAGAGCGGGAGCTATGGCAGGACGTGGAGGACAGCAGCGAGTTCTACGCGGGGGGCACACAAGTCAAACTGGGGCCTGGGCTCTTCTACACCTCACCGCTCTTCCCCTTGCTGGCTTCCGAGGTGGCCTCAGCCCAGAAGCAGCTCAGCAGCATGGTGCAGCTGGCCAAGTGCCACTGCCGCAGGGACAACCTCTGGAAGCGCCTCTTCCTCCTGGAGCCTCTGGCTTCTGACAAGCTGAAGCTGGGCAAGCTCTCGCTGGTGGAGCTGGAGGAGCTGCTCGACGCTGTACATGGGAAATCCATTGCTGATGTTGACCCTCAGCTGGTGAGCAGCAGGGATAGAGTGGTGGTGCACAGCACCCGCTGTCCTGCTCTGGAGAGGGAGGGGGCGAGTGGGTGAAGGGCCTGCAGGGCACATATCTTCCTGTGTGGTGGGAAGATAGCAGCAGGATCATAGCTCCTAGCTGGCAGGGGATGGGGGAGGCTACATGTCTATGGAGAGTGGATAGCTCTGGGTCAGCGTGCCTCAGTGGGCTGTGATGGGTGCATCTGGTATGGTGTCTGTAGGCTACTGTAGCGTTTGGGTGCTGGTGCCATGGCTAGGGGGAGGCCGAAATAAGCCCTTTTCCATGCTCGCAGGGATGCTTCCTCACCATGACAGTCTCCTGGTACCAGAGCCTCATCAAAGTGCTGTTGAGCCGCTTTCCCCAGAGCTGTCGGCACTTCCACAACACTGAAACTGGTACCCAGTATCTGGTAAGGCACAGCCCCTCACCCACCTGCAGCTTTCTCCCTTGTCCAAGGCCCCTGCCTGCTGCTGCTTCCCGGGGCGTGAGCCTGGTGTGTGCTGTCAGGGGAACCTGGGTACTGTCACAATGTTGCTCTCCACTCTGCTACTGGTGCAGCCTGAGGTGTGTGGTCCTGTTGTATAGCAGTGTCTGTCTGTCTGTCCCCAGGCAGGCAGGACACTCTCCACACCCAGAGCCTCATGCCATGGATAGCCCCATGGTTTGGCAGTGGCACCTGCAAGCCAGGCAGATTTGCACCTTCACGGGTCTATCATGCCACTCATCCTCCATGTCAGCACATCCTTGGGTTTGTGCTGTCTCCTTTACAATGTGTGCTGTGGCTCTCCTGACAGGTTGTGCTCAACCAGAAGTTCACGGATTGCTTCGTTCTTGTGTTCCTCGATTCCCATTCAGGAAAGACGGTAAGAGTTGGGATCATCTGAGCAGCTATATTGGCTCAGGCTGGGAGTCTGTCTAGATTCATCCAGCATGGGGAGAATAAGAGCAAGTCAAGACCTTTCCCAATTACTGTCCAAACATCTGACGAACTGTGGCCCAGGCCTGTCCTGAGCTAGAGGTGGCCTTTGCATTTATTTAATAGCCCTCTTCAGCTTTATCTCCTTTGGTTAATTTGTGGCATCCATGATTTCCCAACTTGCTGCTCCATGATGCAGTTACAATGTAGGTGAAGAGCTACCTTCCTTGGCTTGTTTTTGAACCTCCTTCTGGTGTGATGCCCTTTGTTTCTTGTATTAGAAAATAGTGAGCAGTTGATCCTCTTTCCCTTCACAGGGCTGCCTTTGGATCATGCTCTCGCTGTCTCTCTACCCAAGCTAGGGAGTCCTTCTGTATTCGGTCCAAAGCCAGCGCACACTGGGTCTGGCTGGAGGGGTCACCAGTGCTGCGGGCTGCTCCTACCTGGGCAGAAAGGAAGGGGACCAGCACTGTGAGGGTCACAGCAAATCTGCTCTGGCCTTTTATTGGACTTGAGGGCAAAAATGCTCTGCTTTCAGCTGTGCTACCAGGCAGGGTGCAGGAGGGGTCACAGGGAATGCAGCTCCATGTGAGAGCAGGGGATTTACAAGATGCTTCAGTCCTTCAGTCACAGTGAGTCTTGCAGAGACTGCAGCGTAACTGATCCCTTTGTAAATTAATCACACTATCTAAAAAGCCAGACAGAAGAGGTGGTGCCTGCTGGAAGGCTGCTCAGTGCCTCCTGCCATCTGACAGTAAAGAGCCCTTCCCAATTTGTGCTGGAGCTTTCGTTGTGGCCAGTTCTATCCTCTTCATGCCAGTGGTAGCTCAGAGCTGAGACCGCTTTTCACTCTGCAGGTTCCTGCTTTCTCCCTGCCCCCCTAGGTTTACCTCTACATCTGAAGGTGGAATTTTTGCTTACTCTGTGTTGCTGTGTTAAGCAAGTCGAGCTCTTAAGCCTGCCTTCCCTCCTTCAATGGCTTCACTGTCATTCAGAGCCCTCCAGGGCTCAGGTCAGCCTTTGTAAATACAGTTGTCTGGGACTGCACCCAGTATTCCTGAGGAGTCTCAGCAGAGCCTTCTGTGATTGCAGTACGGCTTTTGTGTCCCTGCCTGGTGCTTTTGGTACAGCCTAGGGTGGTGGTATTTGCCTTTTCATGGTCATATCTTACCAGTCATAGTGTCACCTTGTGGTCATTGATATGATATGCCCAGACTCTCCATCACCTCTCCCAGTGACTCCCATCTTACAACAGAAATCATTTGTGTTCCTCACCTTGTATTTTGCACTTAATGTTCATCCCATTCCTGTGGCCTCTCAAAAGTCTCTAGGGCCTTTTTTTGCATTATCCCAAGCCTCTTCTGTGTTAGTGCCTCAAATTTTATCAGCATGTTCCTCATCTTTGTGCTCATTAAAAAACTAGGCAACATGAGTCCCAAAACCTGTCCTGGAGGAACTCAATTTGTAACCTCTCTCCAGCCTGCTACTTCCCGTTTCAGCACTACCATCTTCACTTTATAATTCTTGTGTTAATTCCTATCTTTTCAGCTTACCTAAATTTCCCTTGTGGCACTGTATCAAATCCTTCCTGAAGCTCAGATAAGATATACCATCATTCTTCTGTCTAGAGATACTACCTTATAAAAGAGAACTCTAGCATTAGCACATCACTTTGGTGACACAGAGCTGCATTTTCCTCCTCGTTCTTTCTCTCCAAGCCTGCTCTAAAGCCTTGCACACTGCTGGAGCTATGCTCACAGACCACTTTCTCTTCCCTCTGGAATGATGGTGATACATTTGCTGCTTTGGAGTTACAGAGCTGTTCTCATGGCTTTACAAGTTTGTTAGGAGACTCTGGCTACTAGATGTGCTGCATTTCAGCTCTGGATAACATCCAGTCCCCATGTCTTGCCTTCATGACGCTGATCTCAGTGCACTGAGTTGCTCAAGTTTTTCTTCTGCTTTAGTTCCTGCAACCTTCTCTTTGGAACCCTGTTCTCTGCTCCCCTCTTTCTTGCCCTGCTTTGTCAGTACAGTCACTAATAAGAATGGAGCAGCCAGCATTTATTTTTAGGATTGCAGTTATTACATTTAATCTCCTCCCCTTCCCCATTTGTTGCACTCCTACTCCTTGCTTTAGAAGAAGAAATTTCCCTATAATTTCCCTGGAAGCCCCTATTACTGTGGAGGCAGTAGGACCCCCTCCTCTCCCGGGGCTGCTGCTGGGGTTGGCATAACTGCAGATGCATGGGGGCTGGGACAGAGGGAGTGGGCAAGCCCTTGCACCTGATTTCCACCAGGAAAACTGGGAGGAGGTGCTAGCTTAGTGCTGCTGGCATTTTGGGACTTCTCCCAATATCTGCCTGACACATCCAAGCAAGTGCCCAAACACCTGGGCTGGGGACTGCACAGTGCTTGTCTGAATCCTGTCCCCTGACCTGCTCCTTTTTCTCAGCAGAGCCTCACCGTGGTTTTCCGGGAACCGTTCCCAGTGCAGCCCCAGAACAGCGAGAGCCCTCTGCCGCAGCTTGTGTCCACGTACCACCACCTGGAGTCAGTGATCAACACTGCCTGCTTCAACCTCTGGACAGGCCTGCTCTAGCACTGGCACCCATGTCCTGGAGCGAAACACACACCGGACCTCTTGGCATGGCTGTGCCCTGGGTGACATGGGGAAGAGCAGGCCTGTGAGGGGGACCTGTGCTCCTGCACTGCAGGCAGCGCTGCTAGCGACATGCATGGCTACCGAACTGAGGAGCCCGGGGCTGCGCTCCTCCATCGCTCGCTGGCTGGGTGCTGTGGCCCTCTGCACTGTGCTCGGTGGGTTTGATACCGAATCACCTTGAACCAAACCGCAAGGGCAGGGGCTTGGCTGCTGTGGCTTGGCTAAAGCAGAGCAGCTCTCAGGGACGTGGCTTTGGCAGCTGCAGGTGAGTTCTGCCTGTCGGGAAGGCACAGAGGAACACACACTGCACATCTTCTGCGCAGGGCAGCACCGCACAGCGCTCTGGCTTTAGGCAGAAAGACTCCTGGACTTCAGGGCTCTGGGCAGTGGGGCTGCCTGTTTCTGGCCCTTTGCTTTCATCAGGAGAGCACTGAATGGGACAGGAAGGGTGAACTGGACCAGGGGAAGGTTTTATGGAGATGTACATTAAAGCCATTGATATATCTGTGAAATAAACTGAACCAAATCCCAACTTGCGTGCCATAGGCCAGGTTGTAGAAAGCCTCCCATTGGGGATGTGGGGGCAATGGCTGGGTTTGCACTGAAGTCTCATACTTGCTCTGGAGCAGGAGCAGCAGGGCAGGCAGTGCTCAGTGTCCGTGGGCAGGTGTTCCCCAGCCTGGTGCCTTGGTTTGGGCAGCCTGCAAGGGGCAACTTGCTTCACTTTCCTCACCTGCTGTGGTGTCAGTGCCCAGCACTGACACCATCCTTGCGAACTGCAGGAGTTGGAAGCCTGGAGCCCTGTTCCAGGCACCAGCTGGAGCTGGACTGGGAAGACTTGTGCCCTTCCCAAGGAGTGAATGCTCCCCTCAGCAGGGTGGACTGGAAACCTCTCCCTGGATGTGCCTGCAGACTTGAGGTGAAGGTGCTTCTGTGTACCTCAAGTCATCTACAGTGGTGCCCAAGCCATCCCCAGTTATGACATGCTGCAGATGATGCTTGCATAGATGAGGGTCCAACTGCTTGGGCTGGCCCAGCAGGGCCTGGGGAAGAGCAATAGGACATAGCTGCTCCTAACTTTGCCCCATGTCATAGAGAAGACAGACATGCTCCTCTGTCCTCATTGCTTTAACTTTTATTCCAATGTTTTCCTTGTTTTACTCTGCTGCCTTGCTGGTCCCACCATGCTGCAGGTCTCGGCTCTCCCAGTATGAGCGAAGCCAGCCCAGACCTTCCAGGGTATCTCCTGCAGTAGTGACAGACAAGGTCTCCTGCCGGCACCCCCAGGCAAGCTGGAGCAGCTGCTGTTCTGGGCAGGGCTCATCCCCAGGTAGGGACCCCGATGCCCACTGTCTGCCACCCCCAAGGACATGCCTGCCTTTGCACAGTCCCTAGCCAACTGGTCCATGCTGGGACTTGTCAGTGGGGCTCAGACCACCCGCAGCCCACAGGCCCACTCACCCTTTGGAGCATACTCGCACCCCACGTAGCCAGTGTAGCCGAGGGACTCCAGGAGCTTGAAGATGTAGGGGAAGTTCAACTCACCAGGGCTGTCGGGCTCGTGCCGCCCTGGCACCTGTGCAATCTGGATATGGCCTAGGGAGGGAGCAGGAGAAGCTCTGCCCACAGCAGCCCTGCATGCAGCTTTCTCCAAGAATGGGACAAGGTGACCCGAGAGCAGTCCCCCAAGGTGGCCCCAGCTAGCCACAGTGGAGTGGGAGGCAGCAGGGCCTCATGTCAAAGCCACTCCTGCCCTGTGGCCACAGAAGAACTGGTTTGAGTTCAGGGCATTACCGATGAGCGGGAAGTATGTCTCCAGGTTGTGTGACAAATTCCCGTCCATGATCTGGCAGTGAAAGAGGTCCTGTGGGAGAAAAAAGGAGATGGATGGTGCAGCTGTTTAGCAGTGAGTGGTCAAGGATGGCTGTGCTACAGTCCCTATCCCTCCCCATGTCTCCAGGAGGGGATAACAAGCCCACAGCCCCTGTGGGCCTGTGCAACATTCCCTGGTGGAGGGTGGACCCTGGAGATCTTCAATGCTGACTCACCAGCTGTAGCTTCAGGTTGGGCTGTCCCACCTTCTCCAGGATGGCAGCCGCTAAGGGTGCAAGAAATGAGAGACAGTCACCCCCAGGCTGGAAGCTTCATGGTGAAGCTCTGAGATTTCTGTTCATCAGCTGTGTTCCCTCAGCATCTCCCTGCAGGTGAGGCAACCTCCTGCCTTTCAGACTTTAGGGATCCTCCTCCTCCCTTCAAGGAGACTTTGGGGAGAGATGTCTGCCTTACCTTGGTGTGGAGTGTTCAGAAAGTAGCGAGGGTCAGTGATGCGGTTGTTAATAGGCTCCACCAGTCCAATCATGTCTTCCTGTAACAGCAATGTCACCCTGTGGAGGACCCTGTCACCTCTGCAAGCAGGTCCCCGTGCCAGGCTGCTGGGGGATTCTCCATCCTTGATCCCCCAAGAACTGCACCCACGGAGCAGGACCTGTTCCCCACTTACCTGCGCCAGGAGGTCAGCAGCATATCTGAGATTCTCAATGAAGGTGGTTTCCATCTCACCCTCCACTGCTGCCCGGTCTGCACCCAGGGGAACCCGCCCAGCCAGCAGGTGGATCCTACAGACACAGTGATCAGCCACAGGCAGCAGCTCCAGTCTCCCAGCAGCTGGCTGGATTTAATACACCTTCCTCTGCCCATGGAAAATGGGCCAGGCTCAGGGAGCAGGCACAGAAGAGAGGAAGAGGAGCCATCTCCCAGGCAGAAGGCAGGACGTGCCAGCACCATCCCACCTCAGTGCACAGAGGGACACCTTTGAACCCTTTGCCTGACAAATCCCAGACCTTGATTCTTTGCTCTTTTGCCAGCTGCATCCAGCTCTTTCACCCCAAGGCTGGAGCTTCCTTGGGGTCTCGCTCCAGGGGCTGCCCAGGCCAGCAGGATGGGCAGCAGGCATGCGGCCTCTGCCAGGGGCAGGGTGGGTGCCCTCTCCCCTCTTGCTGCCTTAGAGCAGGGAGGGGATGGTGGCCAGTACTGGGCTACACCAGGCTGCAGCCAGGCGAGAGCAGGGCTCTGCAGCAGCCCCTCGGGGAAGGAGCACAGTAGGAACTGAAACCTTTTCACTCTGCCCGCTACCAGAGAGCACAGATGGGTCAGGGCAAGCCCTGGCCTGCCTGGCCCATACCCTCTGCAGGGCTCCGAACCACGTTCCTGAGGGGAGGAAGGCTGCGGTCAGTGGAATGGAAGGGCCAGGCTGGTTTTCTGAAGGGGGCTGTGCCAGGCTCGTTGCATCTCTTACAGCATCTCTGCTGTGCTGTGATCAGCGTGAACTCCAACACAGCAACCGCTGTGGTGTCCTGGGGCAAGGACTGGTGTAACTGGGGAGGAAAGAGGGAGGATGGCCCAGGGGGGCTGTTGTGTGGACAAGAGCTGTCCTGGGGAAGGGCAGGGTTGGACAAGACTGGCTGCCAGCTTTGGGCCACAGCGGGCAGGCTGAGGCCATGGCCCCGTGCAGGGGTCTGCGAGCACCTGGCTCCCGCCAGCGCAGCCGAGCAGGGAGAGCCCCAGCGGGGCAAAGGGCGAGCCAGGAGGCTGCGGGAGCGCTGCGGGGCCGGGGGGAGCGGGGCCCTGGCCTCGCACCTACCTGGGGCAGCCCACCGCCCGGGAGTACTGCACGGCCGCCGCCAGGCCCTGGCGGAAGGCGGCCTGGCGCCCCGGCACGGCCGCCAGCCCCATCTCGCCCGCCTCCGGATCTCCTAGGAGAGAGCGGCGGGGCGCTCAGCGGCACCGGGACACCCCGCGCCCCCCACCCCCGCAGCCCGGCGGACGCGGCGGTACCGGGAGGGGTGTTC
>VZRW01008817.1:2481-90490 GCA_013398125.1 Aegotheles bennettii
TTTTTTTTTTTTTTTTTTTTTTTTAATGCCATGTAAATGGAGTGGTGTAGCAGCACCAGATTTCCCCAGTGGGAGTGAGAGGCAGAGTTTATGTTACCTAGAGGTTTCAGTTCTGGTGGAATGGCTTGAGCACCAAGTGGGTGACTTCTACTGCCTCTGCGATATCCTCCTGAAAAGAGAGCGCTACCCAAACTCCACTAACTAGTAGCCTGGTGGTTTGTTTAGGGCACTGGTTGCTCTGTCTCAGGGAAGTCTGGCAGTGGGATAGAGCTGGTGACAAAACTAATCCTTCCCCCGGGAAGGAGTGTGTGTTTCTGCTGTTTGGGCACTGCTGGTATGGATTGGGGCTGTGTGAGAACATACATATTTTTTCTTTCTTTTACTAGGAAAACCCAGCACTTGAAGGTTGAATAGCCACTTTTTGTACTTGATTTACTTTTACTAAACCCTTCCAGATAAAGGCATTGAGTTGTTTGATAGGAGCCGGGAACTTGTCTCTGTGTTGTGCAGATCAAGGTAGAGTTAAACTAGTTTGCTGACCCACAGGTCAAACTAGTGTCCATCAACTTACCTTCCAACTGCCGTCAGATGATTGTGGCCATTCCCATTTGCTCTCTGACCTTTTAAATCTCTCCTCTTCAAGCGCATAGCAATGTCTATCGAATTTTGTGTCCTGCTTTTCTCATTATTCCAGCTTTTCATTGTCATTTTCCAGTTTAAATTTTCAATAGAGCAGTGATGGGAGATGTGCACAGCTGAAGTGATTTGAAACACTTCATTTCTGCCTGCCGTGGTGCCTTTTCCACTACCTTCGGCCTGTGCCTGCCCAGACCAAACAGTGATCGGAGTGTTGGCTTCTCGTTTGCTTCCAGTTTAGGAATGTGAATGTAGAAAGCAATAAATGAAATCTCAAATGCTTTATTTGTGGATGTGATGGCTAATCCAGCCATCAACACCTTCACAGCTGTAAAGGCGAAGGAGTACGGATACTTGATGCAGTCCAACAAATCTTTCAGTACAAATGTTTGTAAGTATGCACTTGCCAAAACCTGTCACACTTCAGTTACATTCCATGAAGCAACCTCTGGTTTAGTTTTGGGAAGAAAGAGCTGGGAAAATGTGTGAAGAAATTAGGTGTGTGGTTGCTCACACTTTCACTAGATTTATGGCAAAAGGGCAAAACTCTTTTGCTATATCAGAATAACTTTGTTTTTCTTAGCGTAAATCAGAGTCTGCTTTCTCAACTCGCTCCATTACACTTTGCTTTATTATCCTAAAGATTAAAAAAAAATAATTCCTCTATGTTTTCATGTAGAAAAGCACATTTGTGGATATCTGTTTTAAAATTTATAACACCTTTTTTTTCAACTGTTGAGTGTGTGAAATCATTTCATGCTAGCTGACTGTCTTGTGCTAAAGTGTATGGGGAAATAGTTACACATCAGGAAGTTGTGCATTGAAAAAAACCTCCTCATTTAGGACAATTACTGCGTTTCCAGCTCTATGGTTTTCTAACTGCCGAGTGGAGTTATTCACTTTTTTTAAAAAAGGGATTAGGGAAATAGGGGATAATGGCAAGCAATACCGCACAGGAACTTCAGTGGGGCACTCTAAATACAGAGTAACTCCATTTTACACCTGTGGATTTTGAAACAAACTGGGACGCCGCACTACTCCTTAAGCGGTGAAAAAATTTGCAAGAAGCAGATTTATACTGCCTGCGAGGCCTGGTGGGAGGCGGATAATGCACCCATTCCCCGGGGAGCGACTTCGGACTTGGCATTTGGAGATTTCTGTTTTTCAGGCTGAGAGATATTGCTCTTCAAAGTGCGAAAAGCAGTCACGGAGCACCGCAGCTTCGGCAGGGGAATGTCGGTTGCCCCGGCCGGGGCCGCAGTCCTTCCCTCCGGGTCGGGGACGGAGAAGGGAGGGGTGTGCGCTTCTGATACTGGAACACCAACTCTGTCCCTGGTTAGAGAAATAGCGATGGATAGGCGGGAGGCTCCTTTTGAACAGCTTTTGCTCCTGGGGAGAGGTAATGCCGGGAAAGTTTCCTTTGCAGGGACGGGGAATATTGGAATTTTTTTCATTTTTTATTTTTATTTTCTGCCAACGCGCTGTGCTTTACGCTTGGCCACTTCTCTTGAGACAGGAGCGTGTGTATGCGTGTGCCTATATGCTCGGTGCAACCTCCAGCTGCCCCGGCGTTACAAGCGCGCCTCCCCGGTGCTGCTGGGCGGTGGGCACCTCGCCTCGACTTTCTCCGCGTCACTGCAGGGCTGCTTCTCTCGGAAAGAGGGAGCTGCCTTCCCATCCCTCCCCTTCCTTTTTTCTGCCCTGGCTCCTCGCCTGGACTTTTCCCCCATCTCCTCATGTCTGCTTCTTTCGGGAGGGGGGAGCTGCCTCCCCATTCCTCCCCTTCCCTTTTTCTACTCCAGCTCGGACACGCAGACATAGACACACAGACGCACAGGGGTGCGGGCCTGTCCTGCCGCGGGCTCGCAGCGCCACCCGGTGTGTGCACCCCGTCGGTGGCCGGCCCCGCCGCCCGCCCCTCGCCCGGGGGCTGCCCCGCGATGGAGGGGGATCGAGCTGCACCGGTAGCGCTGCGCGGGCGAGGGGCACCGGGAGGAACCCTCGCGGGCTCCGTGGAGCTCCGCGGATGATCTGTGTGATGCCGGCGGGGCAGCCTGCGCCTCCCGGCCGCCCCCGCCGGCATAACACGGGTCCTCGCACCGGGCGCCGGTCTGCGTGTGGATACCTGTGCTGGAAGAGACCCTGAAAATAGGAAAGCAGCCACTAGGACAGGATTTGGGATCTGGTTTAGGTGTTTCATCCCCGAATTCTTTGAAAGTTGCTGGGAGGGGGAGCTGACATGGTGACAAGGGCTTTTGGCTGTATTGCTAAACTAATTCATAGCGTTTAACGCCAGCGAGGTATATCGGGAAGACCTCAATCCCGAAGAAAAGCTTCAAAATACTTGCCTATATTTTGTAAACTTAGCTTCCCAGGGTAGCTCGGGTGTTCCCTACACCAGCTTGTGCATGCGAAAGGCAGAACGTGCATTCCAGCCGATTAAAGTTGCTCCACACTTAATTAACGCTGCTCCCGATCTTAGAAGGCTTTTTTTTTCTTAAAAAAAATGGCTCTTTTTAATCAAAGGGTACAGCGTGTTATTAAACTCTTACAACGCTGGTTTGGAAAGGGCTAACCGGGGAGCCGGGCAGGCTCACCCCGCGCTGCAGCCCCGCGGGTGGGACCGGCGGCGGCTCCCAGGGCTCGCGGCTGTTCGTGGGGTGGAACGGCAGCGGAATGGGTACACCGAGCAAGGCGTCCCCTCAGAGGAAAGGTAGCCAGCAAGGAAAATACCTGCAGCCTGCAAATGAGGTGTCGAAGTACTAACGCCGCCTGCTTTCCTGCCCCGGATTGCAAGGAACAGACGAACACTCTGAACTACTCGGAAGAAGAAGTTTTAATGCTCAGAACTGCAGGGGCTTTCCTCTCTTCACTGCTGCCCATTCTTACACAGTTCCGGCATTTTTCAAAGCCCTTAATCGCCTCCTCTCTTCCACTCTTCAGAGATTATTTTTTATTTTTTTATTTTTTTTTTATGCTCATACCTGAAGATCAGACGTGATTGTCTGGCAACAGGTATGAGGATTTTCTTCTCCATCAAAGTAATCGACCTGCTGTAAAGATGTTGCCTATCTTTGCAAACCTTGCAAAACAAAACAACCAACACCTTCCCCCTTCTCCCTCCTCCCCCCCAGTCTCTCGCCAGTAAACAATTGCCTTCTCAGAGTCTCCAGGCAAGTCCTGTGCTCCTCGCCTCTAGCAGGGAAAAGCAAGCAAGTCACATCTATTTGCCTGTAGCCATTACTGGTTTCTCCAGATAGATAAATAACTTCTAAAGTGGAATTGCTGAACAGCAAAGGGTGCTGGATTGAGTGTGGAATTTTGCTGGACAATACAAAGAGGCTGTCTCAGGGAGGAAATCCCTGACTGGTAAGAAATTGGTACCTGAAATGTTAGTAAGAGCCAAAATCACTGTCTGCTATGTGTGTTTGCTTTGCTTTTGATAGTCTAACCATTACCACACTAAGAATGGGGCTTAATTTGCTTAGCCATATACATATACATATGAAAGAACAAAGCCAAACGGGGAAAACACTTGCCAAATACAGTTTTCAATTGCTCGCTGTGCTGAATGCAGCAGCACACTGCTAACTTTGTACACCTATCTTCTCTGTTAGGACAAACACCGGTCTCATCTTTTCAGGGGTCCAGAGCAGGACTTTTTCCCTCCAAGAGCATTGGTGTCACTCACACATAAGGTAATGCAGCCCTTGATCAGCCAGGGAGTTTATCAATCTCGTGCACTAAGCCTAAAATTTCCAGCAGTCTTCTGTTTTAATTCCCATATTGACAATGGGTCACATCTACTTTCAATTAAACTCAACAGCCTGTGGGAACAGCTGCAAACTAAATTTACCTTCCATTTTGCCAAGCACAGAATTTGCAGAAGAACAAATGAATGAATTGAAAACATATGCAAGCAACTTATCTTTATTAGAAAAGAGTTTTCAAAGCTCTGTGAATTCTGAAAGACTTGGATCCTGAAAAGTATACTCTTCACGAGTGCATCCTTGAAAAAGTAGGTGGAATACATTTGTTTGTAGTTTTGCCTAATCCTTTGCATCTTCTCCCTTCATTACACAGAAACCCAAAATTCAGTCTGACCTGTTTCTGCTTACAAATGAAAAAAAGGTACTTGATGTCAAAATCACCATGTGGATCTTGTTTCTGTTCTGGTGAGCTACTGTCTACCCAAACATGAGTTCAGTTACAAAACACAAGGTGTGTAGGAGTTTATAATGTTTTATAGGCATTAAGTCACAATCTGACTAGCATTTACATTCATGTCAAGCCCTATGGCAGACTTTAGTTTTTTTCCGATGGTATGAGTCAGGCAAGAAAGATGATGGACTTGTAATTATTAGCCAAGGTGCTAAGTTTTTGCATTTCTACTCTCTTGTCTCTTGGCAGGTAAATATTCCAAGGTACATTTTATTCAGCATCATGGCGTATCAGATGCTGGGTGTAAAAAATATGTTACAAATAGGTCCAAGTTGAAATATAGATAAGCAGAACAAAAGATCTTCCTTCTTTTGCCTCAGTATTTTTTGCTCTTACATGTGCAGTAGGCAATGATATTCCTTGTTGCCAGTAGTATTATTTAACATTATTGCAGACAGCAGAAGAAACTGTTGCCCACTAGAGACAATACACATTATACAGGATAGACTACCTACTTTCAATATCTTTCAATTAAACTTTAATAAAAGATGAAAACCAAGAATAAAACTTAGTGAATGGTCTTAGTTAACAATTCTCTTTTTTTTTTTTTTTTTTAACGGTGGAATTTCTCTGTTTTGTTTTGATTTTGCCATTTGATAGCAGAAAGACAAGTTAGTCTCATAATATAATTGTTGTCTTGCTACCAAAATGCTCATGGGAGAATTAACAAAAGTTTTTAAAAAAAACGAAGCTCAAGGAAATACATCATCACGTGTCTGGATGTAAATGGTGGGAAAGGAGTGAGGGAGAGACCAAGGAGCTAAAGAAAGAAAATAATTTTCAGCCTTTCTTAAAATGCTTGGTGAATTGCACTTACTAATCTTGGACTAAGCACTTGTTTTACCTGCTGCAATATATTTAAAATGTGTGGATTTTGCCGTTTGGTAGCTCAGAAAAGGTTTAATTCAGGAAAGTTATGTTACAAATCCATTAATATAATTCATTGTGTTTCTACAGGCACAGAAGGAGTCAGAAGGGAATAGCTGCAACTACTAGATACAATTTTGGCACATAATTTAGCCACACCTCCCCTGTTTGTAGGAGTTGTCATAATCTCACTAAACCTGGTATCCTCCCCTTACTTTTCTTTGTCAGCTGCCATCTATGATCTCTAGCCCAATTGCAATAACTTCTCTGATAAAATCTGTGTTTAATCTTTGCTGGGCAAATTTTTCCTTCTCATTGAAACACTGATTTTACTAGGGCTTTGCTTCTGTGAAGACTGAGCTGAAAAGTCAGTAAGACCTCAGGCTGTGCCTTCATGGTAAGGTGCTTGAGGACAGGTGGGATAAGCAAGAATCTTAATTATGGGCAGATCTCAAGGCTGATTTTGCTACAGTGCTTCCCCTGCCAGGATGGGTTTCTCTAGGTTGGCATTTCAGATTTCTGAGGCATAACCTGTATTTTCAGAGAGTGTACTACCAGCAGAGAAAGTAGGCAAGTTTTTTCCCTTCCCACTGCTAACAAAAAATGCAAGTTAAGATCCAATAAATGGAATAGGAATACAAAATAGAACGTATGAAGTTGGCTACTGCCAAACCCAGCAAGTGCTTACAGGATTCCCCATATACACTATCAGGGTTTAACTCCCCACACAATGTACAGGAAACTGCTTTTAATGGATGATGAGAGGAAGGACACAGCGGTGTATCTCCATTTCCTGTGAGATCACCCTTTGCCTGGGACTCTACCAAGGTAGGACTTTCAACTAGTCAGACCAGAGTACCCAACCTGAGAAGAGAGCAGAATTTCAGCCGCATTGCCCCCAGGCTTTATCTAACCACTAAATGCACACGTGCAAAACTAAGCATTTGTTCCAGAGATTAAATGATGCTTGTTTTCTCCTGGATTCATGCCAATTGACAAAGAGATCTGTATATTCACAGAGATGTGAACTCTGATGAAAGCTCTTTCTCCAATGGGAACATTTGCAAAAATTCTGTGCTGGATAGACACTCTAGGGTGTAACATGATGTGAGCTTGTCCTTCTCTTTAATTGGGATACAGTAATACTCTCCATGACCTAGCTAGCTGTTTTTCTAATTTTTAGAAAGCTAATTGCCCCTCAAACCAAACAGCAGATACAGGAGTTTCTGTGAGGAGAGCTACTGGGACAGACTGGCAATTTGACACTATCAGATTTGTTTCCATAAAAAATAGCTTAAAAATAAAGACAAATTTAACTTCACATGTGCAACACTGGCAACCAGAATCTCCTGAACTCAGAATAATCTTTACATTATTTTATTAGTACAAGAATATGTTCCTACTGTGACTACCTGTTTTCTTGAGGTTGCATTTACATTTAACAAGCATCTTTCCTGTTACATAAAGCTGATCTGTGTAACTGAGGCAGTAGGATGGATTATTCTAATGAATGCAATTCCAAAAGGAATTGTAGCACACTTATCCCAGACTCATAAACTATTTCATTAATACAAGAATGTTCATTGCAGAACCTGGTACAAAAAGACTTACAAACTAAAGTCACTGATCTGCATATTACTTGTCTGAAAAGTTATTGTCTTACAACCTGGTTTCTGTATATGGAATCATTCTGGAATACTTCTTGTCTGGTAAAGTTAAGTCAGCAATTTTCTCTAACACCACAGAACCTTAGATTTCACTGTTAACTGATGGGAAGGCATCTCATACTGCAAATCATGCCACCAGTACCAGTTGCATTCCTCCCTGTGGGAAGATGGGAATATAAAGACTCTATCATGATGAAATTCTGTATCACAGGACTATAGCAATGTGGAAAGCTGTATGTTTAGAATGGATTCAGGACTGTTTAAAAGATACTCTTTCCCACTGAGTAAGGAGCAGCTCTGATCTTCCTTCCAAGAGTCATGGAGTCAAAATGCAGCAACTTTAATGGTTAAGCACACATTTAAATACAACAGAAGTGGAAATGTACTCAAGTTATACTGAAGTTCAAATGAACTAAGAATACCTGGGGTAATTCCAAAATTTAACAGGAAAGTTGTATATCTAAACCTATAAAATTTTCTGTCTATAGAACACTACTGATACAGGGAGTTATGACCTTCACAATAAACCTGGACAGAGGGTTGATTAAACCAACAAGAGCAAGGGGATGCTGTTGAAAAAGACCCTGCAGCAGGTGAGAGCAGGCACTGAGGTAGTGCTGATGGTCACCCAGATGGGCACTGCAGTTGTCCCTCCTGGCATAAAGTAGCTCTTCTTACCTAAGTATGTGACATGCTGAGAGAGGGAGAAAAGTCTCAGCCACACGTGCTTGTTGCATAATTGTCAAATATGCCTGTAATACAATTCTGTCAGAGGCAATTATTGCTGCAGCACAGTTGCTCTGGGAAGCTCTCCTCTCCTAGACCAAATTGCAACTATCAAATCTGAGTTGGTTTGGCTGAAAAAAGATCACAGCAGTAATGTCTTTTCACTGAAAAGGATTGTTTCTCACTCTGTTGTCATTAAAATGAAATATAAACTAGCCAAACTCTGTCTTTACCAAGGTCTGAACTTAGCAGATAGCCCAGTAATTTCTAAGAGAAGATAAGCCTTTGTTTGCAAAACTATTCTGAGAAGTTTTTCACATTTTCACAATGGTTTTCAGCCAAAAGTATGAAAATTTACTTCCTGAAAGTAAAACTAAAACACAGCAGCTAGCTAAAAATCACAAGCGAAGTCTATAATAATATATGGAATTTCTCTTTCCTATGTTTTGACACAAAAAAAGGTCTTTTTAGCAATAGTATACACACTAATTATGTCTATTATTAGCATGGGAAGAGTGCACAAAGACTTCAGTCAACATTGACGGTCTTGTGCTGGGTGCTCAGGTCTGTGCTTGTCCTGTCTACTGAAAGATAAAGAATATATTTTTTATAGGATGATGGTTAGACTACCCCTCTCTGGCAAAACTCAGGTGGAAGTAACACTATTGCAGCATCTACCTGAGGATTTGTTAAAAAACAAACACCTTTTGTATAGGCATATTTGCCTATATTGCCTTCATTCCCTAAAGCATCTGAAGCAAGTCCAAACAAGTGAGGAGGACAAGATGGTGGAGAGCCTGGGTGAGCAGCAGTACCTACTTGTAGGGTAAGTGACTGTCCCAGATGAAAGTTCCCAACTGTTACATGGTTTGGGCTTTTCTTGTCCAGTTTTCAAAATACGAATCAGATCTTTCCAGCTAGACTACCAATTCACTAAGTTGTCTTACACAAGAACAAGTAATCAACGTTGTGCAAACAGGCAGCCAAACACGTCTGACAGTCTCAGCTTACACCTGGAGAGAAAGAACAACTCCCAGAGCAAAGTGACGATGAACAGAAGACCTGACACGTAAGGCATCCTGAAGAAGACAATCAAGATAACTGAAATGGAGAAAAAGACAAATCTTACTGTCAAACAAAATACAGTAAGATAAAATATTATGAGCTTAGATGTAAAAAATACAAATGTTAAACATTATAAGCTTATCTTTAAGAAACACAATCTGCCTATTCAGAGATGGGACCCTAGCCTGTCTCTCAATAGTCTTCCTTTTCCTCTCTTCCATCCTCTCTCCCATTTCCTGCCTGAAAGAGCAGTCTGGTTTGAATTTGTATGTACTGTCACCTGAAGTTTTTATGGGATAGTTTCCTGCTCTACTTTCAGCAGTGACTGCTCTCTTGCCAATATACTGGTGGGAGTGAGTTCACACAAAAAGAAAGAAACAGGTCTTTGTTGTTAAACTCAGAGAGCAGTGCACACATAAGGGGCACTGCAGAAAGTTAGGTGCAGAAATAGATGTTAGAATGTGGCAAAAAAAGAAAAGGGTTAGATGACTTGGAAGAATGCATAACAATGGCCCAAACAGTAGGAGATAAGTCATAATAACAAATTCTGGTGATGTCTGCCTCCAATGTGTAAGGGCAGAGGAATTTTATTTGAAAGTTGTGGACATTTAGTGGTAATTGAAATGATCCTATTAAAACAAACTCTATCTTGTCAAGGTGCACAGATTGTATGTTTTACTCAGCTTGCTATTTAGTGATAGCACTAAAAGAGGACTCTGGTGAAACCAGATTGAAGGAAGATGTTGAAAAGAATAAGGGGAATTTAGTGAAGATACACAGGAATGACTAAAAAACTGGGTGCTGAAGAGTGAGAGCATTTACTTCTATCTTGTGAAAGAGAAGAATAAGTGTAGAAGAGAAGAATACCTGAAGTATCTAATCTAAAAGGGAAATGTTTTTGTGATCCTTGAGATTCATTGTTTGCAAACTTTGCTGAAATGAGCCAAGTTTAGACTCCAAGTTGCAAAATTTTAACTGTGATGATAATCAGTCATTGGAATTTAAGTAACCAATTACTAGAATCATCACCAAAGGCTACAGTAAAATTCTTGCTAATGATAACTCTTTAATGACTTTTATTTTCTAAAGGAAATAAAATGTAGTCTAGGCAGGAATTAGTTTAAGGAACTCCCTGATAACTATTGTGGAGGTAATCACAGCACTCCTCTTCAATGAGTTTGCTATCTCTGAATCTATGGAGACAAGCCATCAAGCGATTAGCTACAAAATTGCAAAATGATTTGACTGCTGGAGGCTGTAGGACACTCTAATCCTTATTTAGCATTTCAAACTCTCTGAGAGCTGGAAGAGGCTGACCCTGAACTCATGGTTCTGTTCTGGTGAGGCCCATGCTGAGATACTATTTGGGTAATTAGATTTGAGTAGGTTATTCATTTACCCTTAGATGTTTCCATAATAAAATTGACATTTGTTTAATTTATTCTTTGATCACTTGGTGAAAATCCAAAGTTTGAAAAAAATCAAATCAGTTTTGCTGATTCATTCATTTAATTAATCAAAATATTTTTTAAAAAAATCAAATGCTTACTTCTGCAGAACTTTATGTTAGTGTTGGTGAAGGATCATGTTTAGCCTTCTTTTTGAACCTGATTCATGGCCCACTGAAATTTATAGGGGCCATTCATTAACTACAATGAGCTTTGAAATGAGTCCCTTGTGAAACAGACTGCTCACATATGCATAAATGGAATTCTGCAAACATTTGCCCTGGTTATGTTATATTCAATATTTTCATTAATGACCTAGAGAAGAAAAAGAGCATGCTTATTAAATTTCCAGAAAGTGTCAGGTTGAGAAGGACTGGATGCTGGAGGACAGGATTAGAATTCAAAATGACCTTGACTAAATGGATAAGTTGTCTGAAAAAGTAAGTTGATCTTCAATAGAAATATGGTCTAAGAACTAAACTCAGCGGGGAATGGCCAGTTGCACAGGTTGCAGGCTAACCGTGATAACTGAGTAGGTGGCATTTTCATGGAAAGGTAGGTCTGAGTTTGTGGTTGAATGAAATCCTGACACAAGTCAACAATGTCTTGCTGTTGCAAAAAACCCTCCTGAAATATGCTAGGCAGGAATATAGATTACAAGACATGACAAATAATCCTTTTGCTATGCTCATCACTTGGAATGACTCAGCTGCAGTATGCTAATTGGCTTTAGCCAAAAGACTTCGTGAAGGGTGTGTACCAGCTGGAAAATGCCCAACAGAAAACCATGATGATGACCAGCAAAGATGATTTAGACTAGGTACCAGGGCAAGACAGTCCTTCAAACTTTAAGGAGAAGGAAGCAGAAATTGCTGATTGTTAGACATTGTCAGCATTGAAAATCTTAAAGAACTATTTGAACAAACATCTTTCATGAATAACACTGGTGTAGCTGATCCTGCCTTGAGGATATATAGGGTGAGCTTGAGACACTTTCAGCCCTTTGGTTTAAGAAGGCTTATGCTGGGTGACTGGCTTTAGCAGAAGTTAGAAAAGTCACCTTACTCACACCTGCAAGCTAATGAAGGGTTTTAGATTTGTCCAAGCTCATGTAAGAAAGAGAGGACTTCAAAACCTGAACTCATGGACCTGTTTTTATGCAGAAATTCTGCCTGGTCTCTTCTTTTCCTGGTGTAAACAGTGGCCTGTTGTTCTACTTCCACTGTGACTATCAGCCTGGGAGCCCTGCTGTTGTCCTGCCATCAGAGTTTGCTTTTATTGCCACACTTTCTGGAAAATTTCACACTTCTTGGTGACTGTTTCAGTTTTTTTGTGAGGAGCACAGCAACTCCAGTGGTCAAAGAAGACCAATCTTTTGGCTTATCTGCAGGTTTGACTCAGGCCCTGTCTTGAGCTCTACTTTGAGTTTAAGAGTTGATTTCTTTTGATCTAGTTACAGTATGTGAGAAGTGAATGTAAGTTAAAATTGTGTTGAACATCCTCTTTCCACAAAATGGCATGAGCTTATTTGCGTACATTCCCATTATCCTGAGTAACGCAGTTTCATGGCCGTAATGGAAAAAAACAAGCTCATTATATTCAGCAATTCTTTTTCAGCTTATTCTCAATGTTTGAGATGAATACGAGTCTTGAGATACACTGTTAAAGACTGTCTCATATTCTTATATATCTCAGGGTGAATTTAGAGATATATTATTCAGTAGCTTTTCATTGTATCTGAGATAAAACATATACAATTCAGATTAAATGTGTTTGACTCAGGCAGCTTGAATAATTTTTGGCTTACAGAAAATAATCTTGATAAATTTTCTATATTCTTTATTAATTTCAAATTCTAATATCATGTGAATAGCGTCACTCTTTTATTTTAAAGCAATATGAATTAAGGGCGCATAATTTTATTTTATGCATTATACTTTGATACTTTTTCTATCTATCCTTATCTGAGAAAGTTGAAGGTTTGCTTTAGGCACTCCACCTGCAAGTCTAATAAGTCCTTTCAGTGAGACTGACCTGTGTTTATTCTTGGCTTTGCACACCATAGTATGAATTAGCTATGGTTCAACAGATGCTTTTAGAAGATATAACTGCCCTAAACTCGGAAGTGGAGCATGCCTAGCATATGCTGTTTAGAAGCACCTCAGGTATTGTTACTTATGTATTCCAGCCAAACTTATTCTTCGTTAAAAAGATACACAGTATATTTATCCATAGAAGTTTTTAAGATCTTTAGTGCTTTGACAAACTTGAAAATGCATTTCTGATTTCCTAACCTCATATTTGAGTCATAATTAGACAGATAAGCAATAAAACATTTACTACCTCCACCCCCTCCCCCATGTAACTTCAATAATATCATGAGTCACACAATAAATGAAAACCAACCGACCAAACCATTGCTAAAGTCATGATCTTTACTGAACTGATGGTGAATCCCTTAGTGTACCGAAGGATTCAACATCAGAAGAGATCAAAACGTAACCACTTATGCAGCCTATTTTTCAGACAACTTATCTATTTTGTCAAGAATGTATGTTTTATTAACATTTCTTGAACTCTTGGTATGTGCTTGGCAGCCATGGGATTATGTGCATCTCTAAGGAAATCGATAGCTTTGTATTATGGGTTGAGATTTCCTCTTCTGGGTATCTAACTCTACAGGATACTTCATCACAATCAGTCAATTGAGATGTCTTCCAGAAAACAAGCAGAAGGAAACTCTTAAGAAAACCATGAATATTTGATGTTGTTTTATGCTCAAAATTGACTGATAATAATAATTCTCCTTTAAAGAAGCCCAATTTAGCCTTCAGATTGTGCACCTACATTTACTCCTTGTTACCACAAAGTGTGCCAACCACAATTTATGTACAAATGTGAAAAAGAAAATACAGACATTTCATTAGTCACAAACCTCAAGCTTTGTAAAATGTGATCCTCATGACAAATATTTTTTATTATATTTGCTCCTTATTAGCATTTTTCTATCATTCGGTCTTAAGGTACCTTACAGGTAGAGGTAGCTAGCAACAACAGAGATATACACAAATAGTAATTGAATTATAGGAAGCAAACATCTAGAGTGTCCAGGAATAGACAATTCAAGACCAGAATACAAATCTCTAAAAGGGATCTGTAGCAGTTTAAATAGGGACTGAAAATTGTTAAAGGACTAAATACTAACTTAAATTTGAGCTGAGCTTAGAGGAGAGGTCTGAAACCAGAACAAACTATTTTACAAATTTTAATTTGTTTAATTTGAGCTTCCAGATCAAGTCCATACTAGAGTCCTTAGCACCAAGAGTTCAGTTTAATGATTTAAACTACCTCTTACAAAAATTAACATAAAAACGAGGACAACAATTTAAGATTATACAGCTAATTAATTATATCTGTCACTGTTAGCTCCAAGGGAGTCTGCTCAAACGCATATTTTATGGAGTAGGAAAAGGAGGCGGAAGCACTTGAATGAAAATTTGAAAAAATATCTGCAGTCCACATTCATATTCAGCTCAATATAAAAAGTGTGTATTTGTTCTCTGAAGGTAAGAATACTGATTAGGTTAAGAAACTCTTAGTCCTAAATAGGACTTACATAGTAGGAAAAAAAAAGTCTATAAAACCCCCAGGTCAGGCAACACCCTTTTGATGCTAACTGCTCTTTTAATTTTTTTCCTCTTGAGAGCTCATTTCTAAAGAAGACTTCAAGGTACTGATGTTTTATGGCAGTGTCTGTGCATTTACTAAATTAAAATATGCTTCATGTCTTTCCATCACTGCTGGTGTATTCTTGTTATGTTTTCATTGGTAACAACAAGAATAGCTGTGCTCAGAGTTTGTAACGGTTGGTAGGTGATCGTAATGTAGATTCTTCCATCCTGGGCACAGACAAGAGATTGTTCCACCACCTGAAGAAAAATTATAACATGTCTACAGGGTCAGGCAAGAAGTGAACTGGGTTTGAAAGCCTCTGAAAGGCAGCTCTGGATATGCAAATTTAGGTAAATTAAGACCGATAACATCTATTTCTGCAAGTCTGCAAAGCATCTGTGTGTAACATCTCTTGTCACTGACTAGATAAGGAAAGAGTGCACTTTTTAAGGTCTGCTTCCCTAGATAAGATGTATCCATTCAGGATCTTAGTATAATGCCTCTCACATGTGATAGCTCTTTGCTGGCAAAATCTGGCACTTTGTTGACAATACCCTTCCACCAAGGGGATGGGGGGAGCACAGATTTCTTCATTAGGTTGAGTCTAATGAACCAAACCAGTTGGGTTTGGTTCAAATTGTCAAAGTCTAATCCAAAGAAAATCAAGGTCTACAGAGCACTGAGAGGGCACAAAATTATACCAAACTAGTCAATGATAGTCCTTTATATGTTAGGAAATATTGTAAAGTAATAAACAAGGACCCTTGCTCTTTCCCTTAAGCTTAAGCAGCTGTGTTGTCTCTGCACTGCAATTTTTTCAATTATGTCTTATGGATATCAGGTCTGATTTTCCTATTATGGGCAAAACCTGAAAGGTTTGTCTATCTGAAGAAATTTACTGACAGAACTATAACTGCCATCACATATACACTTATTCCTTCCATCCCCATGGGGAATTACAGCTGTATGGTTAAGCTGGTAAATTTTCCTATTTAGACAGGCTCAGACACCTCAAGAAATACTGCTAAATTAAATATTTCTCCTGGACGAGTAGTATATATACATACTTTCATCAGTTTCTGCTCATACCTACACACACAACCAACAAGTTTAAGAGACAACTACTTGCAGTTGTGTTACAAGATTTTTTCTGGCCATATTCTGTCCGGACTCATTCATCCTGCAAACCTCAGCCCAGAATTATGCAGCATGGCTCTCTGTGACCCTGGGCCCAATTTTGTGAAGCAAAAGAAAAAGGGATAGTACAATAAAGTTGTTAAAGGTGCGGGATAAAATATGGGTAGTTAAGAACTGAGAGTTAATTTCATCATCTGCAGGAGTAGGACTAGATTCTGGTGGTAATCCTGCACTTCTGTTTTTGTAGCTTAGGTGGATGTTGAAGAAACAGTTGTGTATTTTTTTACACTACATAAGTACTGAGAGAGTAACATTTGTCCAGCAGCAGAACATGCGTTAAAATGACATTTTATATCCCACTTCTAAATATACTTTCAGGGGTGACAACCAATCTCATTGAAAGCCATAGGAATTTTTTTGCTTAGATTCTCTTGTAAAATATAAAGAAGTACACATAGGCCCACGTTTCATCAGAAACTGCATATAAAGCGCTACTCAATGTGAATTTAGAGCATAAGTATCTTGACTAGAACAGGGCTGTCCACTGAGGAATAGTCTTTCAGATATCACAGTTGGGCCACACACTAATGCACACCTTACTCTCAACCACCCACTCATATGAAATCAGAATGGCCAGATGCCTGCAATTGCAATAAATCCTTGTGATGCTAAGGAAACTCATGACTGTCTATCTCTCTGTGCTGGTTTTACCAGCTTTTGCTGTATTTTAAAGGCTTTTGGCATGCATCAGTTTAACCATAATTTTAAGATTTTAATACCCATCTTAGTTCAAACAAACAAGACCAAAATACTCATAACCGTCCTAAAATCTCAACAGTCTCCCTTCTATGTATTCTGAAAAAAATAATTTGTACAATATAAATTGTACCCAAGACTTACTAGAACAATTATAATGTCAATGAATAGTGGATGTGTCCAAATAAATTCTAAATAATAAATACTACAGTGAAAGAAGGCGGTGAAATAGCTACTTTTATTAAAATTACAGTTAGCAGGCTTCAACAAGGTCTACGGTGGTTTTAAAAAATTCCTAAGCACTTAGTTTAATCAGTTCGTAACAACATCTTGGGCTTTGGTTTTAAAAAATTCCTGAGCACTTAGTTTCACCAGTTCATAACTGTTGTTCTTGGGCTTTGGTTTGCTTTTATGAGGATGGCTGTAATTTTTCTCCATTAATGGAAATTGGTAAAGGAGTGAAAAGACAGTAAAGAATTACCAATTTGGGAAACTGGTTGTGTAAGACAAATTAGACATCTAGCAAAGTTAAACACACAAAATAAGGATCAAGTAGAAACTAGGGATAAAAAAAGTTGAGAATTTTGAAACCTAAGCATTTAAAAGCTGAAAGGGAACCACAAACTCACAAAACTATTTTCAAACTGAAGTAAACACAGAACTTGCACCAAAGCCCTGCATTTGCCCTGCAGATTGTTAGTTGCCCAAGTTTCTGATCAAGGAGCTGAGGTAATAACCCAGCACAGCTGTGTACAGTGGTGCAACATAAGAAGCTTGGGGACCGGTTCTTATCCATTTTGTACTTTCACTGTGTCAAGGGCACAAGTTTGAGTTTCTATCTGGAGTATCCACACTGGATCAAATCATCCCTGTCGGTCTTAATCTTTCCCTTTTCTTGTATGTTGCTAAGGAACTCTGTACATTTTTTTACAGGGCTACAACATTTAACTTTTCTGAGGGCTTTGCAGTGAAAAATCACATTTTTTTTTTGTTTTTCCTTGGGGAAGACAGGGAAAGGCACGTGTTGAACAGCAGCTGTCTGCTGACAGCCATAGAGGCTGTCTCTGTGCCTGCCAAGCAGAACTGGTGTGATAACTGATATTCTTTGTTGGGTAACAGTAATAGGAAATGCCAGCACAGTCCGAGTACATCCTCAAGTGAAGTGGAACAGTGACAAGGACAGGAGTGCACAATGAATGAGAGGTTGTGACCAACCCAAGGGGTCAGAGAAGATTGCTAAAACCCATAGCTCTGGCAGCTGCTGAAGTTGAATTGCCCTTTATTAAGTCTTCATCATCCTCCCCGATACAGAGGCAGAAACTAGCATTTCATTTCCACTTATATCAACTGGAATTATTCCTCGGTAAACCTGGACTGGTAGTGACATGATTGCAGTTTATCTGTCTTATGATACAAACTGGCATAGTTCAATTGGCCTCAATGGAGTCCTGCTGAAACAGAGCGAAATAGCAGCTTTCCTCCTCTTAATCTGCAACTTGCAGATACTAATTTTTAAGCTAGATGAGGAAAACTGCAACCCGTCTTCTTACAGATAAGCAATATTAAACTTCACTATGTTAATAATAAGTAACAGTAGTAATTATCCTCCCTGTAAACCCCTCAAGACTGGAGAGTAGATCTTGGTCTCTTCTACAGCTGTGGCAGCAGTTAGGTAAATCATAATGAAATCATCAGTACAGCAAATTGTAGTTTTAGCACTTGCTCTTCCATAGGGCAACAGAAGATGCTTTTCCTTCATCCAGAGGTGTCAACAAATGCTAACATGTCCAATTTCAATTTTAAGAGACAAATTTTATAGGATGGGAACATTTGAATGAGATTTCAGTGAGACAAAAGAAATGTTACAGAGCTCTAAACCTCCATCAAATGTGTTTTTTGAAATGTGATCAACAACGCTTACATGCTGCTTATGTTCTGAAAACTAACAAACCCATTTAGATATTTGCCTTAAAATGATCATGTCAGATTAAGAATCTGTTGCAGACATATATTTTAGATGGCTCCAGCATACTCAGGTGCCCTGAAATATTATGCTCACCAAAAGATTTCTGCAGTGTCCTTGAAAAGCTGGTGTGGGTGTAACGGTGACTAACTATTCTGAATAACCCTTATTACCTGTTCTTTGGTTTTATTTGACTATAATCAGTCTTTAATTTTAGGTCTGAATCTGTATTTTTAACACTTCCAGGAAAAGAATTTGCTCAATTTTTGCATGGAAAATAAAGCAAAAGTTGATCATATGTGTCTCCATGTAGGGGAATATGTGATGTCCTTCCTGAGATAAACAATTTTAAAACACTCAGATACAATGCAATTATATAACTATGCCAGCCTCTGGGCTCTGAAACTCTTATGATTTAAATACCACACCTCTAGTTTTTTGTCTGAGTGCCCATCCTCTATGATCCTTTCAAAATCATACCAAGACATGGTGGCTCTGCTATCCTTCTATTATTATTAGGTCTATCTAGTATTATCTGGTCTACTAGTCACCAATAAAGCTGCAGTAGGAGGGAGGGTTTTATTCCCTAAGTATAATTAAAACACCCACTTCAGCTAAGTCATGGTCGTTCTGAACTTTATTTTTATAGGTTATGAATATACTGTGAAAAAGATCACATTTTCTGGTTATAAAAGGTCACAATGGGATACAGACTTTTTTACTAGGTTATTCTAGCTTTATGTTGCTGATTTCTTCAACATAAAGAACTTTTTACATCACACACACAAAAAAATAATCTTGGAAATAACCATTTTTCATCACCAGCCTCTTAATAACAAAGTTCATGACATCTCCAGCAAACTGGGCTTCTTGTCCTGCCTGATAGTAGATCTTGGAATAGTCCTTATTTCATCTGATTTTCCATAGTTACAGAATTGATGTGAAAAATGTAAATTTTTGGTAGCTGGGGTCAAACACAGTACTGCTTTAAAAGGATTACCAGGTGTAATGCAGTTACTTTTGAGAATTAAACAAAAAGGGACGTAGAGAAATAAGCAGGGCATCTTGCAGTAATGCAAGAAAAATAAATAAAAGGAGCTTTCCTGCATGGTTTCTGACTGTGTATCAAGTATTTTTTTCTCTTAGACAATTTCTCTGCAGATTCTGCCTCTTGTCAGTGACTGAAACAACAGTGACAACCTGTTCCTGCACTAACCTGGTACAAAGCAAGAAAACATCAGGTCCAGTCTCTGAGACACAGAGCTTTTCAGCAGGCTGGCAGAACAACAGTGTTTTGGGATAGTGACCAAAGTTTCAGAACAAATTTGATATTTAGACTGTGTGCAGTACAAAATCAAGCCCTTCCACCAAAAATGCAGCTGAGCAGATAGGACTAGAAAAAAACAATAACTCTTAATACTTACTTTTATTCTCTAAACTCTTCAAATGAGGCAAAGCAGGGAAATGAGTCTTCCACAGTCTAAATAGTTTACTTATTTTCTGGTTAAAGTGCCACTTATTTCTTTTGTATCCTGCTAAAAGTTTAATGAAAACTGATCTGTTTTTTTAAAAAGGAAAATTAAAATGATCTTACTAACATGTGCCTTCAAAGAGAATTCAGAAAACAGAATTTTTAAAATTTTCTGTTTTCTTTATCTTGCTTGTGTTTTTGAGGGTGTAAGAGGCAAGGGGATTATTTTGCTTTTTCAAACAACATACAGAAAAGCAAGTTCATCTATCATACAAACAGCTAGACTTGCCTCACTGCCAAGCAATATGGAAGTTGGCTGTGTATAGGTTTAAACAAACTAGAGATATTAGACACATTGCATACCCAGCTGTCCTACAGAGGAAAGCAACATTACCATTCAGCCTTTCTCCCTATACACCTTGTGTTATGTGAAGTCCATTCAAGACACCTGCTAAATCAACCTATTCTCTTAACTCCAGCTTCCCAGGAGCCATAGGATGCTGTGCTGTTTGTGAATTCTATAAGTGGTGTTATTTGAATGTCTGACTCAGTGGTCAGATTTTTGCTTTAGAACTCTGTTTCTGCATATTTTCCTATTTTCCAGGAAGAAATTTAATCTAACATTATGCTAAACTGCTACTGGGGACCCCACAGGAATGGCTTCACAAGTGCTAGATAGATTTTCTTCAGCTGCTATAGTACTTCAAATGCTACCCAGCAGGTGGTTAACCTTCATCACCGCAAGGTCGTGCCACCCAACTTGCCATCTACCAGGATCCTTTCTCTGCAAAGTTGGTCCTCAGTCAGCTCCCAAACTGTAGTGCCACATGGCATTAATTTGTCCCAGGTATAAGGTCCTCATGACATTTCTAGCAGTTCATTTCTTCAGTCTATCTAGATCCCTCTGAATGGCAGCCCTATTGTCTGGCATATTGATCCTTCTCCTGGTTTTATGTAATCTGTAAACTTGTTAAGTTGCTAAGAGGACATTTTAAAGCTGGATATATAAGTAGAAAGACAATAAAAGACATTGGCGAAGCTCAAACAGATTCAAGTGACATATGAAACATCCAAAATTTTGGTTTCCAACTAATAGTCAAGATTTAACTGTTTTTGTCACTGGTAAAAGGGACAGCAATTGCTGGACTGATGTGCTGTAGTGTAAGTATCTCTGGCATTTAGTAGACTGCTGTTTCTCAGAATCCTTGTTATGTCTTGGAGAGAAAAAAAACCCCTATCTTTACAATTATCTGTCTCTTACAAGAAAAACATGGAAAGGTACAGGGACATGCATCCAACTCTAGTTTGCACCCTGAACAGTAATTTTTTTAGCAAATGAAGGACCCTTTGGGTCTGCTGGGTTGAATAGCTGGGGAGCTAGAAGGTGAGGCCCCAGTAAGGCTGGCCAGGGACATTAGAGCCAGTTATTGCCCCAGGACCCTGAGGGAAGCCTTCCTTCCTGGGCTGGAGAGAACACCGTGACTGGGAGGGTCCCAGAAGGTGCTCCATCCTGCAGCCACACCAGAGAGCTGCTGAAACTCTCCCCAGACTAGTTTACAGCCAAATTTTACCTTGGTGGTGCTCTGGCTGTCCCTGCACCAGGACTGCAGGGAGGCAGGTTGACAGGGGAACAGGTCAGGATGGTGAGACCTGGAAAGCCAGATGAATCTGTGAGGAGTGCAGGGTGGGGGTGGGCAGGAAGCTACAGGGTTGATTTGATCAGTGATGGTGAGAGGTCCCCCCTGATGATGGCCCAGCTTAACAGATGGTTGGGGTGCCCAAGGGTCAGAGTTACTGTGGTGCCATCATGGGTCTTGGCAAGGCTGGTGTTCATCCTTTGGTGGAAAATAGGAGGAACAAAGTTATTTCTTAGCCTAATTCTCCTTTTGAAACAGCACTACCAACACAAGTGGACTTACTCCCAAGAGAAATGAGGACAAAAAGTGAATTTCATAAGCTTTCATTTTAATAGTTAGCTACTAAAAATCCATCCCTGTTCACCAGTGGCCTCTCTCTTGTCTTGCCTATCTGCTGTGCTCTGTCCACTGATGTAATTCTCTTCCCTGGCTCTGGGTGGTTGTATTACTCCAATATACTTCTCTGTCTGGAACAACTATGTTTAGCACTGAAACATTTTTAATATGCCAGTCTTCTTTGCCAGATACTCCCCCTCTTGGGGGCCTATTTAAAATTTTTGATCATTTGCCCTTCAGATCTGTCTCACCTACCTTGCCAATATATTCCCAGATATTACTGGCATATGTGAATAGGCACAACAAGAGTAAATACAGTTTATTGCCAGCAGTATGACACCAGAATCAGACAGGATCCAAAAATGTGTTATCCACAGAAAAACTTTGAATCAAAATGCAGACTGTGCCTAGTGCCTAGACTTTTAATTCTTAAGTAATTAAAAAAATATATCTACATATTTTAAAAATTACCACAAAATGTGAAGTGGTAAGGGGACAGAAGGGATGCCTGAAGAAGGAATAAATAAACACTGACAAGCTCAGAATTTTTTTTTAGGTGGTTTGAATTTATCTGTAAAATTCTTAGCAAGCCACGCTTCATATTCTCCCGAAAAAGGTTCATATCTTTTTGTCCAGACTCCAATTTACTCATGTGCTCAACACACTATGTGGTATCAGTGCTCCTGGGTGTATTGTGCATTTTGGGTGTGCAAATATACCAGGTGCAAGTTTGTGGTGAGTTTAAGAGTTCTAATCAATCTTCACGCTGCAAAGATCAATCAGGTCTTGATGTGCTTCTTCTAAAACTGCCACACGTATTGGGATGTGCATGTCCTTGGAGGCAGTAAACAGATATCAGTGACTTGGTCATTTTCCAGGGTCTCAATCATGTAATAAAATTTTGTGTTAGGTCCTGGGCAAGGCCTCACGGATCTGGTACAAACAGATCTCTGGGCCCAACTAAAGTTGAGAGGAAACTTCTTAAGAACAGCTCTCCATGTTGCAAGCTCTCCATGGCAAATCTTGGCATTTATCACAAGAAGTTGTTGCTGAAATTGGGGATGAATTGTTTTGAGAGAGTCTCTGGTGTTTTAAAGAGTACAGATATTAACCAGAATTTATTTCCTTCTACTCAGAAGGCGATTTATCTCTGTGACAGTGAAATATGCTCCAGGATATGAAGGGAAGTATAAATCTGCACACTCTAAATAAACACATTTATGTTTATTAATTTATAAGACTTGCATGAAAACATCCTTCACAGTCAGTCTCACACAAACAGTTAGATACACCCTCAACTTCAATCCTGTAGTAAGGGGGAAATACAGAAAATCCAGACTGAAACCTTAACAGAACCCACCTGCTCTCACCAGGGGACCTGTCTAAGACGTGGTGAATTATCATCCAGGTTTGGTTACAGACAAATGAGTAGTTGGTGAAAGCTTGTAAATATATTTTTTTAATACTGAGCATCCAGCACTACAGATTTGCTCCATTGAGAGCCCACCTGGAGTACTTAATTCAACTCTGGAATCCTCAGTACAGTGGCTTGCCTTTCTTATTTCCTGCAAGTCCCTTTTCATCTTGGTTGGCCATAACACTTAGTGATCTCTATCATTTCTGTCACAGTGGGCACAGATGCTACAGAAAATATCAGCAGTTTTCCATATATATGAGAGATAATGACAGAATAAACACAGCTAAAGATGAAGATGTTTTATGTTACAGCTTCAAGTCTTGTGCCAGTAAACTACAATCAGGTAATTTAAAAAAAATTACTGCTTGCCACTGGGAATTAAATTAATTTTAAATCTCACTCCTTGGCTAAAAGCAAGCTCTATAAGAAAGCAGTGAAACCAAAAGGAGAAAAACAAGGGGACATGAACATGTCAGAGAAGTCATTCTCCATGGTCTCATCTCCCTTGACAGAAATGTATATTGCAATCTGTCAACTAGCCAGTGCCCACCTTTTAAAACACTCTCCCATGCTGTAAGCATCTGCAGTTTGGGTGTACAAAATCACTGGTCATGCTGAGCTGGAAGTGATATGCTTGGAGGGCAGAATCACACTACCCTTGTTAGGATACCTGAGATTTCACAATTACTATTCTCCCATTATAGTTTGCATTTTAACACCAATCCTTGAAAAGTAGCTTGTCCCAGGATTTTGTATCAGCTAGTTTCAGTTCAGACTGTAATACAGAATTAAAGACATTGAAAATAATGGCAATTTTTAGTCTGCCAGACGAACAACAAAATAAGCAAATTACATATAGTGCAAAGTCGGTTCAAATCAGAAAAATACTGTATTTTTCAGTGATTAAAAGAATTAATGGCTATAAAATGTTTACTACTATTGAAAGTTTCTTCTTTTCCTTTTTTAGTTAACCTTCCTTGATTGCTAGTTGTAAGGTTGAAGTTAATTTTTATCTTAAAATACTGTTTTGAAACAGAAAACTTCAGCTTGAAAATGTCAAACCAAAATGTTCTGGCTTTTCCAAATTCGCCTCTTCCTTTTTCCAGCCCTTGTTATTTACTGAATTTAAGAAGTTGTTTTTATTCTTGAGAAATAAGATTGTATGTATGGATTTACCATTTGCAAATTTTTTGTTTAATCTCTGTTATCTGTCTAGGGTCTCTGTAATAGATCAGATTCATTCCTGAATTCTGTCTTCTTCTTTCTCCCCGACTCCTTGCTCTTGTTGGAGCTGGGCTTGTCTGAAATCTTATCCTCAGGTACACTTAAACTTTAGGGAACCTTGAAGTTTGGCATTCCTCATTGTATTTGACTGACCTCTTAACCCAAAATCTGAGAAGACTCAACTTTTTGGGAAGTTGCAGTGCAAACTTCAAACTTCACAGATGAATGTCTATTGCCTCTTCATCTTTTGAACCTAATTAGAACTTGTTTTGGATGCAAATGCATGTGCTCTGTATTGGGTTCTTGCAAGTACAGTTTGGGTTTTCATGATTGCTTTCCCTCCTGCCTAAAACCTGGTTTGTTTTTTTTCCAGGTGTGACTTATTGCTTGCTCTGTAATATTTTGCTATAGATATATGCACTCTGTAGTAAGTTTGATGTGGTTAATATCCTTTAAGACTGACCCATATTTAATGCCAACATTAAATTGACACTAAAATGCCAGAAACAGACACAACATTAGAGTTTTTTCTCTTTCTTTGGCTAAACTTGTCAAAAAATCTCCAGTATTATTTTTTCTTTATGAAAGCAGAGATTTTCCTATAAGAACGGACTGAGGTAGAGGGTGAGGGGGAGAAGAAAAGGGGCTATTCAGTGTGTAAGAGGCCTTTTCTCTCCTTCCCACATTATTATTAACAAAATCTTCAGTGTCTGCAAGTGCATCTGTTTGCACATGAAAAAAACACCACATGCGTTAGTTCAATAGGGCTCTCGCTAATTAATATGAACACTTACACATGCAAATCACATTAACTATCAGTTTGTGCATGCAATTACTTGATTTATGCATGCAAATGTCCATCTGAGGGCAGATCTTAACCTATTGTAAACTGGCATAGCTCCACTGACTTTAAGTCAAACTATGTTGATTTATATTTGCTACAGAATTATTCCATGGTATTTTTGCAGCAAATTTTCATTTTTGGTGGTATTATAGATGCAGTTACAGACTTGCTTTAAAATATGACCTTTCACATTTTTTGTGAAGGGAGCATTTGACTAGATAGCCTGCTGGTCTGTTAGTGTCTGGATAAGGCCGATTCCAAAGCTGAAGTGGAGTGAAGGTAACTGCAAAATGAGGATCTGGAAAAGGCTTCATTATTCAAATATTTCTCTAACTAAAACTTCATTATAACAGTGAGCAGGCTGTTTTCATTCAGGTGTTGATTCTAATGGAGAGTACTTTAATTGTATTAACTACAGCCCATGCTACACTCATTCAGGGAATGGTCCAGATGACTTCAACATGGTCTGAAAAAAAAGGTTTTAGGTAAGACTAAAATGCCTTTTAGAGATTTAAAGAAATAATTTAAAAATAATTACTAAAAACTTTTCAGTGGATGTATCCTGGGCTGCATCCAAAGAAGCGTAACCAGCAGGTCAATGGAAGTGATTCCATCCCTCTACTCCACTGCGATGAGACCTGACCTGGAGTACTGTGTCCAGTTCTGGAGTCCTTAGCACACAAAAGACATGGACCTGTTGGAGCAGGTCCGGAGGAAGGCCACAAAAATAATCAGAGCGATGGAACACACCTCCTATGAAGAAAGACTCAGAGAGTTGGGGTTGTTCAGCCTGGAGAAGGCTCCAGGGAGACCTTACCGATGCCTTCCAATTCTTAAAAGGAGTTTGTAAGAAAGATGGGGACAAACTTTTTAGCAGGGCCTGTAGCAACTGGACCAGGGTTACTGATTTGAAACTAAGAGAGGTTAGATTCAGACTAGATATAAAGAAGAAACTTTTTACGATGATGGTGATGAAACACTGGAACAGGTTGCCCAGAGAGGCGGCAGAAGCCCCATCCCTGGAAACATTCAAGGTTGGATTGAACAGGACTCTGAACAACCCGATCTAGCTGAAGATGTTCCTAGTCACTGCAGGGGGGTCGGACTAGATGACCTTTAATGGTCCCTTTCAACTCAAACCATTCTATGATTCTATTGTAGAGCTCATGAAATAGAGAATTTTTGCTTTCTTGACGTCAGAAAATATTGGTCTGACCTTAAAGAATACAGAGATGCTCTACCAGGTGGAGGATCAGGCCTTTTAAACAGAAGTTGGTTGTGAAGTAACCAGAAGATGATGTAAGTTCTAATTTCAGAACCGGCTGTATCAGGTAATTTGGTTATGGCAAATATTGCTGGGCAGTAGATAAACAGGAGTATTTATTTTCTGACTTCAACCATTCATTGTTCTGAGTCTGCAGCCTACATTGCTGCCCTGGCCACATTTGTAAGCATGGTCATTCCTACCCTGGGAAATGCATGACATTGTTGTACCATGAACACTGTCCCTGAAATAAACTGCTGAACCTGGCACTGAGAATGGCCAGAAATGACCTCCCAGTATAATCATGAGTGCTGGGATACAAGATGAGGAGAATATAGGTGATTCTGGAAAAAATTACTGCTTTCAGCCCAACTTGCTTGATTAGTCTTAGCTGAAGGTCCTAGAAGAAGTAAGGATTCAAAGAACATCATAAAAAGCAGGCAGTGATAGGAGCTGCAGAGAGAAGTGGAGGACAAAGTCCAGGACACAGAGCAAGCAAATTGTGGAAACACCTCCAGTTTTCTCAAGGTAAGGCCCATGTTCAAAGAGGCTTGTGGCTGTGTTACTTAGAAATCCTGAGAAAAAATGCGAATCTATTCATGTTGCAGTGAGTTTTTCAGGAGCAACACACAGATAAGGCCTGTGGAATAATCAGTCTGACCTTCTAAAAGATCTGATGGGGAGGCAATTTTAGCATCCAGAGGTGACTAAATATATCTTTCTGCTCCCTGGCAAACAAAACAGCTGTTTTGTCCGTGAGCTCTGCTTCTTAAAATTGCTACTTGATTTACAGATATTAAGTCATTTTAAGGACCTGATTAATCATTTGCTCTTGGCGGGTAAAGACTGCTAAAAATAAGAAACAATATCTTGTGTCTTAATCAGTGAAATGGGGATGGTGACCAAACAGGGGAGATTCTTGTAAACTCTCTTTGCACAAATATGTATGATGCATGTTGAAGATAAACATGCAAACACTTACCACAACAAGCTTGGTGAGTTGAGTCAATTATTAAAAGGAAGCGGAACTCTATTCCCACTGCATTTTAGTGCCATTATTGGTCAGGCAAATTGTGTCAAAATATAATGTTAAGCTGTGGATGTACTCAACAAAACTCTCTCCTGAGACTTTTTGGTGCACCAAAAGATAGATAATTACCAAATGCTGCAAGTATTAATTATTTTCTTTTGTTTTTTTAATTTTTTTTCCTATAGAAATTGATACGATAATACTGGACTGGACAAGAGTAAAATGTGAATCAAGCTATTTTATATTATTTTTTGTAATAAAATAAAGAAGTTTTATTCCACTAGTGTGCCTAACAATAACCCATCTAAGTAAGACTTTAAACGTTATACACCTGAACATTGTTCTTAGAATTTCTCCCAACTTTCTATAATGAAAACCTTGCAAGAAAACAGCTGTGCACATAATGTATTTCACTTTTACACTTGTAGGCACTCTGCTATTTTTGCATGCTGTATATAGGTTATTGCAGTAGCCTGTAACAATATTACAAGTAAATACAGAAATGACTGGATCAAGACAGCTGCATAGTCAAACACTTCCTCACTCTCATGCCATGATCTCTTGGCTGTGAACACTGAATCCATCACAATTTAAACAAGAAGAACAGATACTGCTGCTTTGACAAGTTATTCTGTTGAACCTAAGAATTACCTGCCATATTTCAGTGATTAGCAAAATATCACCAATATAATGTAAAAAACGTTGGGTTCATTCTGAGTCCCCTAATTATAATTCTTTATTGAAACAAGAAATAAAAAGACAAGATAAAAATAATACTGATTTAGGAACTCACTAAAGAGTGCTGTAGTTGATGGATTTTATACAGTTCTTAGTCACAGACTTGACAGTGGAATAGAGAAGAGAGGGAAATACTGTATGAACTATTATTTCCAGACTCAGAATAAAGACACAGTGTAAAATTTTTCAAAGCAGTTTGTGTCCAAACCCGTGTAAAAGGCATTGGGATTTAATGTGAATGAACACCATCAGTGTGACAATATGGACTTCATTAGTTCCAACTGCAACTGTGGAAAAAAATTTGTGTTGAAGACACAGTGTAACCTCACTCTAAAAAATCACCACTGGGCTAAGATAAATATTTGTGATATCAAACTGTTCACTGTTCTAGGGTTTGGCTGTTTGCTGCATTAGAAAAATGGAGAAACTTGAAATTTGAATTAAACATTTATATATAGTATTTTTATGGAAATTGTTTCCCACAGATCAGTATTTATAGGAAATCTTAAAAAGGAAGCACAAATTAAATGAGAATGGAAAATTAAAGGACTTTTCCACACCATGTACAACACGTAATGGGTAATTTTTTAAAAAAGTTTGTATTAAGATTAACTTGACTTTTTTTCCAACAAGCTGATCAATAAAATAAATCCACTCTTGCTGATAGCAATATTAAGGTAGGATGTTCTGCTGAAGTTAGGATTTTGGAACCAGATTATGCTTACATAAAGTATTTCCATAGGAAAAAAAAAGTAATAGAAACAGGGAATTATATGTAGTTTTTTTAAAAATACAGAGTCATTATAGTTTCACTTAGACCTCACAGGAAGATTTCTACTGTACAAATCTAAAAGTCTAACTTGTGCTTATCTAAACCGAATACATGTGTTTTAAATTCACCTAAATACACATACAGGTACATATTTCAGCCACAGAGAGAAAAAACTGTTTATGCAAGTATTGTTTTGGAATATGTTTGTATGGTTTCTTGACCATGGCTTTGACTGTCCTATATGAGACTGTCCTACTGTCAGTTTTCAGCTTCTGGCTACTGACTCATCAGTCTTCCATGTTCTGTAAGTGCTATTCTCGAAGTATCTGAGGATCCTGGTGGACAA
This sequence comes from Aegotheles bennettii, assembly GCA_013398125.1. NCBI lineage: Eukaryota > Metazoa > Chordata > Aves > Caprimulgiformes > Aegothelidae > Aegotheles > Aegotheles bennettii. The sequence continues at coordinate 31,719 of VZRW01008817.1, forward strand.
CATGGAGGTTATGATGAGCAGTGTGCTCTTGCAGCAAATAAGGGCAAGAGCACAGGGGGCTGATGGTGAAGAAGTGCGGCCAGCAGATGGAGGGAAGAGATTATTCTCCTCTATTCAGAAACTGAGACCATGTCTGTGTCTAATTCTGGGCTTCCTGCTACAAAAAACACATTGACATCTGAAAGTGGGTCTAGCAGAAGACTATGAAGGATAAAGAGGGCTCTGGATCACACTGTGTATAAGAAGCTACTGAGATACTGAAAGAAATGGCTTTTTTTCAGTTTGGAGAAAAGAAGTATACAGCTGCAGTCTACAAGTGGGTAGTGGGAAGATAGAGAAGATGGCACCCACAACAAAAGGATGAGGGGTAAAAGACATTAGTTACAGAAAGGAAATTATGACAATATTAGGAGGATATTCTTCACAGTGGGGTGGGCAAGCATGAGCACAGGCTGCCCAGAGAGTCTGTGGTTCACCATCCTTAAGGCTATTCAGGTCTTACCTGGACAAAAACCTGAGCAACCTGACCCAGCTTCACAGCTGGCTCTGCTTTGAGTAGGGGTTCGTTCAGACAGAATCACAGAATAGTTTAGGCTGGGTCTATGAGCCTATTTCTGTTCAGAAATATTTCAGAATTACTTTGCACTAGGGGATGCTAGGGAAGGACATAATTTAGTAATGGAAACACAAGAACTGAAAGTCAGAGACTTCAAGTATTCACCTGTAGGGGTAAAGAAAATGATCAAAAGACTCATAGATTCCTGAGACATAACAAAATGTACTCCTTTGTATTTATTCACAAATAGATGTGCTGTGAATGTTCTGTCATTAATTCTACATACTTTGTAAATCCTTAGCTTTGCAAAGTGCTAGAGATCACTATACCATGGAGAAACTCTGTCAAGGACAACTATTTTGAATAGTAGGATCCATTTTGTTTTTTCCCTGAACCAAACATGACCACATTCAGGACCATTTTAGAAACCAAAGTCTTAATCTTTTTAAATTGAGGAATTAAAGATAACAGAAGTGATGGCAATAATATTTAATAAAGGATCAGTTTAAGAAACAATTCTAGCTGATGTTTCCCCTGATGTAGCTGGTGTACCAACCAGGTTACTTGACTTAATTTATTTTTACAATTAAATTATAGGAAGAAAACCCACTTCTTTGCTTATCATTACAGTTTCAGCAAGCATGATAAAACACAAGGGACAAACATACTTCAGACTGTGGACAGTGCTCACAGTCCAGTAAATGACCATTCATACTTGTTTAATTTCAATAATTTCAGACAATAAATTTGGGACAGTCTTTCCTATAAAACAAAAATAAGAAAATAAGCCAAATATTTTTAAATTAAAATAGTTTCAATATTTTTAGGGAAAACTGATCTGAATGTTGTCTTCAGCATGTACAGGAAGAATTAAACAGAAGAATCCTGAAGCACCAGATAACAAAGTAGTTGGGCAATAGTGAGGAAATGGGTCTTATACATTCCATAGTGCTCCCCGAGGACCACAGGTAACAACAAAAGCCACCTTAATAACTGTGCTGAATGAATGACACTAATTTTAGAAAAAGGAAACTGTTCTCCTGACTGCTACAGAAATAGCCTTTGATGCACTCTCCTGAAGAAGTAATGTCAGCAATGACAAAGAAGAAGCAATGTGCAGGAGCTATCATTAGCTTTCATAGATTCACAGAGGCTCCTCGTTGGAAGGGATCTCTACAGGTCATCCAGTCCAATCTGTTCTCTGGGCTGACTGCTCAGGGTCTCACTGCTTCAGTTTTCACTGACTCCAAGGGTGGAGATTCCACAGCTCCACTGTTTTGACAAATATTTATCCTCTTCATGCTAGGTATTTTAGGGTTCAGTAAGACCCCTGGACCTATTTAGCCAGTGTAAGTCACTACCTTTTGAGGGGCTGATTCTTCTTCAGCTTCTTACTATGGAGCATGATTTCCCATTTTCTCTACTGAGTTTCAAGATGTTGATGTTGGATGTATCCTTAGAATTTTCTGTGTTCATTAGAGTAATCCCTCTAATTTGTCATATTGATCCTGCTGTTACATCCCATTGATCTCATTTGCTGAACATCTGTACAATCCATGATTCTCTCACAACTGACTTAAAATACATCCTGTTCCTTTCCTTGGCAGGCTGGAGTCATCACCTACATTCTCTTTCAGCTTATTTTGTTGCTTCAGCTTTTCTTGGAGCATCTCTTGTATTCTAAAATGCTATTGAAAAGCACCACTATGAAGTACAAAATGGGGAGCATTTCCATAGAGACAGGCTCATTGGCAAAAGGATATGTGTCTCTGGCTTGCTTCCTGGGTCCCTTCAATCCTAACAGCAGGACACCAGTTATTTGCCACTGGTAAAGGTTGCTCAGCCTTATCTGGCTGAAGGCAATGCATTTGCCTTAGGTAGCTTTGGGCCTTTGTTGCCACACAAAAACATAGGTTTTATAATTTGGTAATTTAAGGAGGAAAGTTATTCACACCACGTAAGTGCAGATGCCAAATTTCCAAGAATAAACAAACACACAGGCCAGTACCTGAAACCTGTCTATATCACCAAAGAAGAGAGGCAAAGACTTCTTCCAAAATACCTCTGACAACTTTCTTCTGAGTTCACTGTTGTGAGTTAAACCCACAGAACAGTTAAGCTGTCTGAAGTGTTACAGTGAGGGCACATCCACTCAGATGGTTATTGCATGATGCCAGTCCCCAGCTAGATGAGCCAAATGGAGATCATTGTTTCAGTTGTGGGGAAGTGAAAAATGTGAGAATATTGTCACAGAACAGTGGGCAGCTTTTGGTTGTGAGGGGGGAAATAATCCTTGTCCTTGTTATAAATCTACCATGGAAAATGGTAACTGTCATTTGTGTCTTCTTCCTGAATTTAAATTAAACGCATGGTTTGAGAAAAGAGAAAGGGCTATATGAATGACAAAGCACTGTTCCTAGTCTATTGTGAACTAGCATCTTGCTTTCTGTGTCTAGAGCAGATGCTGTGTCATCTAATGTAGGAATGTTAAGACTGCACACTAAAGTTCAGTCAACAGCAATTTCTGGTTTCTGACCCCTGATTTCTGCAGATTTCCACTTTCAACAACAATGGTAGCACTTTTCAAAAAGAAGAGTAGAAGATCTATAATTTTTTGGACTGTGAGCAAATAATTTTTAGTAGGGTCTACCTGAATGTAGAGATTCCTTTTGATTTCTGTAGAGTTCAAGCTGCAAAGAAACGGGATCTGAAAGTAATGTTTTCTTGCTACGTGACATTTCTTCCTAGAAACTGAGTATCAATGCAAACCTATGCAACCCTAATTCAGAGTATTTGCCCACTGGCATAACTCAAACACAAGTGAGCAGGTCTCTGGCCACAGCAGCGACATTTATGAGCCTCGAGTTATTCTGGAGTCTGGCACCATACTGAAGCAGGGCCCCGGGTTTACAAAAACGGATTTTGAAAGTTGTAATTTCCATTTTCGACACAAGGTGGCTGCAGAAAATCAGTGTTTGGTTTAAGCTGAGCCCCCTCCACCCCTGTGTTTTACTGGTTTTGCAGGGAGGCAGGAGTGACCCACTTAGGACTGGCATATAACCCCTCCACCCCACCCGCTGTCAGTCTAACTTTTCTACTGCATTTACATTCATTCAGTTATGTTGTAGTTTTGAACTTGCTTTTTGTATTTATTGTCCTGTTGACTTCCATTTCTGTATTCTCAGCGTGCTTCTGCACCCCTTGGTTGAGTTTAGAGAGAAGATAAATTTTAGAGATACACTGTTTTATAGATAAGCACACAAAACTCCACCATGTCTATGAGAAAAACAGCTTCTATTCAATACTGAACTTTGTGCCAATTCATTTCCGAAGAAGAAAGATATTTTGATATCCTAACAGGAAATCTGCTAGGTTAACACACATATTTTCTTCTTTTTTTGCAGTTACAACTTCTTCACCAGTTAAATTTTCTCTGCCGTGTTTTACACTTGTTCTAATTGTCCTAAAAAGATGGCTGCCTGGCTGACAGTGCCCATGAGTTTGAAGAAACCTCTTCAGCTAAATGATTTATGATTTTGCATCATGTTTCCCCAAGGTGAACTGCAGAATATGTCACACTCTCTATCAGAGAGCAAGATTGCATTTTCTGGCCTGTCCTTTCTGAATCAGACTGACATCTAGGGCAATCTGATACCAGATTAACGAGTCATCAGGTAACAGTTTGACCTCTTGTGATGGGTGTACAAACATGCCTACAGGTAACAACTAGAAAGTGATTATATACATACACATAGACATAAATATTTGTATATGTAAAGTGGTCACACGGTGTACATCTGCCTTGTGCTTTTTCATGGAAGAGCGGCTGGAGTGGAGTTTAGGCTAGAGTGTATTTTGTCATATTGTAGATTGATCTGGAGAGAATATGCATGCCCTAATGTCTTCAATTCTGTTAACTTTTCTTAAACGTAACCCCACCTACATAAGCATTACCTCAAATGACAGCGTTTTCCATTCTTTCATTTACCTTTTCTAGAAATATCTTTATCTTCCCTCTGTTGCTTACCAAGGGAGCCTAGATGATTAGCCTAGGCTAGACATCAAATCTCTAGATGGTTAAAGCCGATAAAATAAAGCCCTCATGAAATGTAAAGATTAAGTTTAAATATAGAATGAATAGACTGAAATGTGAGAAACTGATGAATAGATTGCTTTCAATGTTATTCATCTCTTGTGGAGAAACAGTGGTTATCACAAAACCACAATAACAAGGTAATTCTAAAATATTAATCAGTTTAATGTAAGTAGTTATTATTATACCAAGTTTTACAGAAAGCTTGCAGCCTCCTGTAGTCTGCACACACTGTGACCACATTGTGAACATCACTATTTCACTCATAGTCTTGTGGTGAGTAGCAAATCAAGCTTCACTTATCTGTTTGCTTTCAAAATGCTCAGCTCTACCCAGCACAATGTTGTTCAGAGGAAAGGCAACCTAAGCTTTGGTCAGACTTCAGTAAGCATGTGATGTTTAGATGAGTTAGTATTTTGTGATGAGTACTCCAAGAATACTCTCCTCTTCTGGTATTGTGATGTCTCTGTATAGCTCATGATGTTGTCTATTTAGGTATTTGAAATTAGAAATTAAATGTTCCATGAGGTCACATAATGTTGCCTATGTTCCCCATTTAAATAAATATCTCAGAAGTTATATTTTTGGGTTTAGTGGGTCTAGGAAGTGAGTTTTGGTCTCATACACATTTCAAGCCATTTCAATTCTGCTAGCACCATGTTTACACCAGACAGGGAAACATACGTGTTGATATGGCTAAGACTGCTTTTTTTTCCCCCGTTGTACTTCAGTTCTGTTCGGCAGCTAACTGAGGCAAGCACAGTTAAAGTTGTGGTGCTGGCGGTGCCAGTGGTGCCCTTCCCTGACCTCAAGTAAACTGGAAAGTGAGTAATTGCACTGGAATAAATGTGGTTACAACAGCAGCAAAGCTTCTGAGAGAACACTAATACCATTAGTTGTTGTCAGTATCAGCTCTGAAGAAAATTTACTGTGAAAAGGTTAGGGAGTGCTTTTCAGACAGCTGAGTTAATGAATAAAGAAAGTCAATCAGAACAAGATAATAATAAACCTACTTACCACAGGTATCCATATGATCCTTGGATATTTGTGTGTTACTGGATTTTTCCCCCATCATCATGTCTATAGACTATTTATCCTGCAAAAATATAGTGATGTTCAGATTATTATTTACTGCAAAATTTTTTCATTGGCAAATAACACATTTTGTGTTGGTGTTACAGCTGTAAGAAATCATTAAATCCCAAAACTTTACATGTAATATACTATGAACTCTTGTAGTATACCAGTTTTGACAGCCCCGTTGCTTGTAGTGTCTCTACTCTCAGCTACATCTGGAGTGAAAGGAACAATTGTTGAAAACCAGGGAATAGGAAAATCTATTATAAACAGATGAAAAAAAATTGGGAATATTTCACCTGGGAAAGACTGGAAAGGGCATGATTTGTATACAGGGTACGCAGAAGAGTCACTGGAAATGTCTTAATTTCTCCCTGTGCAAGAGGGACAGCATAACTTCAGTATCTAGGAACAAAATAACTGTTCAACTGGAATGCAACAAGAACGTTATATCTATTTCTAAAAATAGTTACAAGCCTTATGTCCAATATACTGGCCTAGACTGTAGTGACCTGTATCTGTCCCTTTGTGTGATTTTGCCTCTTTTTATCTATTTAAAACATTCAAGGCAGAAGAATTTACAAGCCTGGACGCAAGTTCCTTTTTTTGGGATGTACTTCCTTTATTATTTACTCAGAAAGGGGAAATACTATAGATGAGTCATCTGATACAACATACGCTTTCTACAGCACTCCTATAAAGATAAACATTTCTTCTGTACCAAAGAGGTGCAAGCATGAGAAGTCACACTGCCTTTCCATACACAAGCAGTGCAGCACACAGTTTCAGAGGGTTTTCCAAAGGCGTCCGGAATTGCCTGGGGGTGTGCAGAAGCTGTGTAGCACATAGCAGCTACAGATCCTTTCAAGAGGATATTAGTTCAACTGCAACCAATTTCCTGTCCTTTGCCATGGGAGACTGTTTTGCATGAGCCTATTTTTAACTTGGGTTATTATTTCTTTGCTATGCTGTGATAGCTACAGGAATACTGTTCTCAGTTTATCAAATCAAAACTCAACTTGGAAAAAAGGACTTATTCAGATAGTATATAAAGGCTGAAATAATACTCTTGCCTTTATTTTAGAAGCAAAAATCTTAGCAAAAGATATATTGAAAGCACTGGTACAAAACATTATGAAATTTATGTCTAGGGAACTGAAAAACCTAGAGCAAGGCCATCTGCCTGCCAGCTTCTATGGAGGGTGTAGACTGTTGTGCTAGCCACTCCAGGACCTCCCAGTTCTAATCAAAGTGCTTCAGCTAAGCTTCTGACCTTGCGAGTGGTGGACAAGGGGGTACTGGCAAGGATTGCTCCTTTGACCCTGAACCTTTGCTGCTGACAGGCGCTGTGGGTTCTACAAGCACTGCTGAGGCTGTCCTGTGACATTGTAAGTTTGGGGGTTGAAGGATACTCTGAAACCAACCTCTTGAGACCTCTTGCACCTTCAGATCTGCAGTTTCTTACCTCTGTACTTTGCATCTAGATGCAAGTAAAGCCACAACACAACTACACAGCATTGTTTTAAAGAGTGTGTTTATCCAAACTCTCCTGGGAGGCCAGGTGAAGCCCCAGGTGATACACCTGTATGAGTGCCACCATAGCTTTCACAAAGAGCTTCCCAGACTGCTGACAAGAACAGGCAGACATATGGAAGAGGGAAAGGGTGGCAATATAAAAAAAAGCAAGTAAACAGAGTAAGAAAAACTGGTACATCTATTTGCTTTCTATTATAATGCAGGGAAATGTGGATAGAATGAAATCTCCAAGGCAGCATTTAAAAAGTGGTTGAAGATGCTTTTAAAAATGTATGAGCATTAACTAACGCATGAATTTCACTGTCTAAATATTGCAGAACCATAACAACAGAGCTAAGATTTTAATCTTGAAAAACTCTGTTGAAGCAATTTTAGGATGATTCACAGCACATAGTTAGCAATAGAAGGGATCTGTTTTTAAAATTGAAAGACAAACAAAACAGTTTACCAGCCATCACAGTGCATTCTTCCACTGAGTTCATTACTCATCATGTTAAATGTAAAGTTTAATATGAATTTTATTCTGCAGGATTGAATATCCAATTAAGTCAATTGGGCTGTAGAACTCAGGGACTGAATATGGAGGACATCTGAAATGTTCCATTTTGAAGGAACAAAAGCTGCTAGCTGTTCAATTACAGCTTAAGGACAAATGTTCATCTCAAAACAGACACTACAAGTGAGCAAAGAACCTATGAGAAGGGAAAAAGGTATTTGTCACCAAATTTAGTTGTATTTTAGATGTCAGAAAGCAATGGGATGAAGCGAGAATAACCTCAAATCAAGCAGATTGAGATGCTGCAAAAAATTTAAGACTAATATAAGGTTGTTCTCAGGTCACATGGATAGAAAACAAAAGAAACAGTAAGGTCATCGTGTATAATTGCCTCTGTCATGACCGCATGATGTAGGCATGACTTGAACTACTAAGTCAATCACAGAATCACAGAATCACAGAATCCTAGGGGTTGGAAGGGACCTCAAAAGATCATCTAGTCCAAGCCCCGTGTCAGAGCAGGGTCACCTAGAGTACATCACACAGGAACGCATCCAGGCGGGTTTTGAATGTCTCCAGCGAAGGAGACTCCACAACCTCTCTGGGCAGCCTGTTCCAGTGCTCCATCACTCTCACAGTAAAGAAGTTCTTCCTGAATATCTTGCTGTAGCTTTCCAGAAGCTGATGATGACATGTATGAGGAAAGGCAGAATCACAAAGGGGGCAGACAGCACAGAAATGGAAATGACCACAGTCAGGAGGCTTGTGGGCTCAGCTTGGATAGTCTCTGGCATCTGCAGTTCTGCCCAGAGGCAGCCAGTCTGAGGTCTTCTGGATGCATAAGAGGCATGTTGAATGCTTTACTTGGTAGAAAATAGATATTGTGAATACTTTTGGATGTGAAGAAAATTATTAGAAAAGATTCTATCATCTTCTATACTTGTGTGAATGGTTTAGGCAATCTACAATTTATTTTACTGGATTGATGGTATGCATAAGTGGAATCAGGGAAAAGTGTAATTTGTATTCAGTTTGATAATCAGTAATTTAATTTAATGAACTCTTCCCATATCAGCAAAAATTGAATTTTAAATCACCAGGTTAAATAAAGAGAACATTTCAATACATAACTGAGGACTTGTTTAAAGTTTCTGGTGCAATTTATTCCTGTTACCCCAGGAATTAATATGAGCTGCAAATCCAGAAAAAAAAATATATTAACTGGTGTAATGCAAGACAACAGGGTCACCTGCACCAGAATATTCTGTTTACAAGACATTTCAGAATTAAATCTTTAACTCCTTTAAATTCGTATAGTGTATTACTGTGTAGGAAGCCTGTGTTTAAGACTGGTGATTCGTGTCACTACTGCATATAAAACAGAAACTCAGACCAGAAATTATTATTTCATTGCTGTCTTTACATGGTATTACAGTACTTTTACGATTGTTAATTTATAAATTACACATATGCAAATATATCATTGTAATTGACAAAACATACATGAGGTGTAGAGCACAGAACCTGATTTGCAAAGGTTGAGCTATGGTTAGAAATACACTTTTCTGAAAAATGCTTATATTTGACAGATATCTTTCCCTTCACTTTCCTCTGTAGTTACACTCAGCAGTATTTGGTATAAGGTACATATTTTATAAATACTTCTTTACAGTTCTTATCTTTTGTGTCACTTTCTTTAAGTTCTTCCAGCTGAGATGGTTGCTGACTCCTCTTATTTCAACTAGCAGTGATATGAGCTGGCTTTGTGCAAAATGCTGCTCTCTATATTCCCAGAGGAAGCGTATAGGTGCCCAAGCAGCAAATAGAAGTGACAATGGCTCTGCAGCCTGCAACCTCTGATCCATTCACAGCTGTAAAAGACGAGTAATCTGAAGCAAGGAAGTTTCTCATTAATTTCTTTTGCAGCTGAATCTTTATCGTCCACTGAGGGAGAAGCTGGCAATTAAAAAGATCAATGAAAAACAAGAAAACAGAGAGGAGCAAATGGAGAGTAAATTCTGTAAATTACTTTAAAAAAGTTTTTTTCAATTGAAGTGATGGACCTTTTTACACACTTTTATATAATTGTAATAAAACAAATACCACTACATATTTTATATATATATACTTATATAATATATTGAGTGCATTAAATGCACTATTGCATGTGATATATACTTATACAGTGTGTATGTGTTATAAAATTAATACTTTCTTCTTGCTGGATATATATGTGTTTCTGCAGAAAGAGTACAGAGATCTGGGTCAGCATATATTTTCTTCATGAATTATTATCTTTTAGAGTATAGCTTGTTTAAAAAATAGAGCTGTGATTAATTTTTTCATGTTGTGTAATTACATGCACACAGATGTGCTTAAGGCTTATGAAATTTATTGTCTTTTGTATTTTTCCTTTAAAATACTGACAAATGATATATCTTTTCTGAACAAATTCCACCCAGACCTTTCCTTTCCCTGAGATTAATACTCTTGACTCATACATTCTGGCAACTCTCCAATCAATATGTTGAAAGGATTTTCTTATTAGCATCTGATCTGTGTTTCTTTGCGAGATGTTTTCCTCAGAGCATATAATCAATAGTTTGCCAAAACATCAGTTAAGTAGGATAACTTCTCAATTTTATGCAGAAGCTTTTCTGGATTCTCACTTTTTTTTTCTTCTACAGCTTAGTGAATTTACAAAAGAATTCTGATGGAAATAAACATTCCCCTACTTCCAAAAGTCAATATAAAACTTACAGCCATGCTCCATAAAAATCAGCTTCCTATTTTAACAGAAAGTTTTAGATGATGGGGAAAATATGCCTGAGGACAGCATGGAGCTTGGAGCAGGAAGCTGTTTTTCTGAAACAATATAATAATTTCTTTCTAAATGAAAAGTCTTTTCTCTGCAAAATTATGAAAGTTGTTGTACTTGGGTTACAGAAAGACATAATGCATTTTGGAATAGGCTTTTTATTTAGGGCATTTCTTCTGAAATTTGCTTTGATCTTGGCAAAACACTCAAGCTTGCATTGCTTGAGGGAGACCTTGTGTTTCAGTCTTATTAAAGTACATTCTTTGCAGAACATATTGGAAAAAGCTAAGGAATTGAAAAAAAAAACCCAAAAGCCAAAACCAAAAACCCATGCATGTCCATCTCTCCTTGGGATAATCTTGTCCATCTTCAAGTCATGTGTGTCCATGCCAGCTCTCCAAATTCATCACAAGTGTCAGTATCTGTCAGTTCTTTGTTTCAGGGACTAAATCACAGGTAAGGATTTCTTCCCAAGTTGAAGCTCATACAAGTTTTGATACTCCAGGAAAAGACACCAAGCAAAGTTTGGAGCAAAGTATAAAAGCTGTTGGACTACTCTTTTATTTTTTTATTTATTGTTTTTTCTTTCTCCTCGGAATTGTCTTCATGTTAATATTGCTTTAACTTTTCTTTCACTCGCTGGTCCCCCTAATCAACGTACCAGTGACTGATTGCTTTGATTGATGGCTCTCCAAGCAATGCTGTGCTGGCCAGCTTTATCAAGGATCAGAACCATAAAATGGTTTGGGTTGGAAGGATATTGAGTGCACTCTCAGTAAATTTGCAGATGTCACCAAGCTGGGTGGGAGTGTTGATCTGCTGGAGGGTGAGAAGGGTCTACAGGCTGGATCAGTGGGCTGTGGCCAATTGCACGAGGTTCAACAAGGCAAAGTGCTGAGTCCTGCACTTGGGCCGCAACAACCCCATGCAAATGTACAGGCTTGGGAATGAGTGGCTGGAAAGCTGCCTGACAGAAAGGGGCCTGGGGGTGCTGGGAGACAGCCAGCTGAATATGAGCCAGCAGTGTGCCCAGGGGACCAAGAAGGCCAACAGCATGCTGGTTTGTGTCAGAAATGGTGTGGCCAGAAGGACTAGGTAAGTGATTGTACTCGGCACTGGTGAGGCTGCACCTTGAGTACTGTGTTCAGTTCTGGGCCCCTCACTACAAGAAGGACATTGAGGTGCTGGAGTGTGTCCAGAGAAGGGCAACAAAGCTGGTGAAGGGCCTAGAGCACAGGTTTTATGAGGAGCAGCTGAGGGAGCTGGGGTTGTTTAGTCTGAAGAAGAGAAGGCTCAGGGGGACCTCATCTCTCTCTGTAACTACCTAAAAGGAGGATGGAGTGAGGAGGTGGCTGATCTCTTCTTCTCAGTGACAAATGAGAGGACAAGAGGTAACGGTCTCCAGCTGTGCCAGAGGAGGTTTAGACCAGATGTTATGAAAAATTTCTTTGCTGAAAGGGTCATTAGACATTGGAATGGGCTTCCCAGGGAGGTGGTGGTGTCACCATCCCTGTAAGTGTTCAAAAAACATACAGATGAGGCCCTTAGTGATATGGTTTAGTGACAGACTTGGCAGTCCTGGGGAAACAGTTGGACTTGATCTTGAAGGTCTTTTCCAACCTAGTTGATTCTGTGATTATCAAGTAGTACATACGTAAATCTGCTCATCCAGGATAGCTCTGATGCCACAGGATTACTGACTTTACTGCTCAATGGGGATTTTCTTGCACTGCTATGTAGGAAAGATACTTTCTTCTTCCAGAGGCAGAATTTGTCTCTGCTTGCACCCTATTTTCTTAGTCATTAGCGGTGAATGCATCACCTACCACTTCTCCCAGGGCAACAGCAATGACTGTGACCACAACGAAAATCAAGTCTCCACACTGTCGCTGCCTTTGCTTTTGTTACACAAGATTTCTTAATGTTCATGATGTACGATCTTACTCAGCTTAGGTTTCTTTACAGATAGCTGATTTAGATGTGAGAAAGTTCAAAACTCATTCATACAATATAACCTGATACCACTTTATAACCAGAAACAGGTAAAATAGAAATTAAAATCCTCTTTAAAATCAATTTTATAGAATCTCTTCTCATTTTTCTCAGGCTTCTCTGATGGGATGAGGAAAGTAAACCAATGTCTCTTGGTTAAAATATCTCTTTCTTTAAGCTTTTTCTTACATCTCTTCAGAATCACGTGGTGCTAGATAAATTACTTGCAACTGAAATAATTGGAAACAGTTTCACTGAAAGAAGGCTTAAAAAAACCTAACAAACTTAAAATTGGAGATTTAACTTGACTTAACAATGCTCCTGAAATACTTGAGCACACTCTACTCCAGGAACTCAGTTTATCCTCTTGCATTGAACTACATAGTTTCAGGCATAATTGTGGAAATAGAAGATCATCGGAAGTTAATAATAGTTATTGAACCACCTAGCTAGAATAATTATTTTGGTCACGAAGCAAGCAGGCAGCTTTATTTAGAAGCAAACATCAAAACGCTTAAACCATGCCACCCCAAATCAGAAAAGATGAGAGGCAATTTAACAGTGAATAAAAAAGGGAGTAAAACCACCTGTGCATTGTTCACAGCCAGGCAAGGAGAAGTAGACAAAGTCTCTAATGTCACGTTAACTATTTCCTCGACAGCATCTCACTTACCCTCCCAAGGCACAGGCTTATTGACAAACAGATGCAACAGAGGAACTGACTGCAAAACCCTGTGGGGCTCTGAGGAGAATTAGTTATCTTCCTCAGGAAAGCTACTCCTATGGGGTAAATGTTGTCACATTGAAATAGATGGGACTGGCAAGTCAAGTGATCAAAAGCACTAACCCAGGACTTCCGAAACTCATAACTGCAATTGTCTCATGGGCTGGGAGATCTGGGGCTGACTGTAGTTCCCTCGGGCTGGACTTAACATGCAGCCTCAAGGACTTCACAGAAGAAACAGTTTTACCAGCAGTCTTGTTTCTACCTGTCTGTACCTTAGAGAGCTGCTGGATTCCCAGGAGAAAAGGAATTCTTGCAGTGAAGGAGTCTTTTCTCCCTCTCTGCCACACCCAACACATCACAAGACAATGTTTTTGCTACAACTTAAGGTCTACACAAGTGGAAATGTCTTTAAAAAAGAAACAAACCCAAAAAGAAGGAGTCCACTGTGAATGGGGATTGCAGAAGCATGAACTATCTGCAGTTTTTACTGTGCAAAAAAGAGGCCATTCATAGTCGAGAGTAAATTTATTTAAGTCTTAAGGGCAAGTTATCCAAGAAACTCTTTACCTAACAGCCCTGACAGCTTGCAGGGCCTGTGCTCGAGAGTGGCCGTGTGCTGTACCAACAGCGCGGGATGCACATTCATGGCATTACTAACACACGTAAAAATATTGCAGGAGAATAAACAAGATCTGTGCAAAGTTTGTGTGCCAATAGGTGTCACTGTTGCATCTCTTATGTAGGTATATCGTTCTGGCAAATAATATCTGACCTAGCTGTGCTGGGAAAGGACTGTATCTGTGTCCCTTTTCTTTTCATACTCTTGTCTATGTTTTTTTGTATATAAGCCTGTCCATCTAGAATCATAGAATCGTTTTGGTTTGAAAAGACCCTTAAGATCATCAAGTCCAACCATAGCCATATGACAAAGAGCAAGTAAACTGGAGTATCTGCTGGCTAGTCCTTCATCAGTTAGATAGTTAAAAATAAGTTTTATCTGTCACATAAGCATAAAAGCAGGTCTGTACCATTGATCTGTTTGAATTTTCATGCCTATCCATTAGCAATACCATCTGCAATACAATAGATAATTAGACTTCCCAGAGATAACAGAGGTGAATCTGAGGAGCCACAGAGCTGCACATAGCAGCACACTGCTGCTCTGATGTCTCAGTGCAGAGATAATATCTGCTCACGTGCTCTGTTGTGGGCACATGTAACTGAGAGCAAGACTTGGCATGGCTTTTTGGCAACCCGTGTGTCTGACTCATGCTTTGAGAGAAAGACCAGAGCACTCCGCTGCTAAACCACCGAGAAAAGGCCCCTCTTCTGTGCCGGACGCATCAGCTGGGGACTTGGCTCTGAGGGGAGGAGAAATTTTCAGGGGGTTTTATTCTCTCACCAGGGGTTTGCTTTCCATTTCTTGCCAGATCATTCATCCTGGCCATCTCCTTCTGTGCTGCAGCCCCCTCTCATGTTTCTGTGTCTCTGGTTACGTAGAGGGGAATCACAGAAAATGTTACTATAATTAATTTGCCACTACAGGATCTTGTCCTGCTCTCATTCTTGGCTAATGACTCAGCCCCTCTTTTATTCCCCCTTATGGCAATCCATGTGCAATCAGTGCTTTTACCCCAAATGGCAATGTTGTCACTAAGGACATCGAGCATATCTCTTGCTTGGTGATGCCAGGTAGAACACAAGCAGTTTTGATCTTACCAGTGTAACCAGAAAATCCAAAGAGGTTTTTTGGCCTCCTGAATTTCCTGCATCTCATTAGACTGTCCAGCACACATCTGTAACAGCTCACAACCAGGTCTGTCAGCACATGGCTCATTAAAAAGCCATGGTTGCCAGCTTCTTTTGGCCTAAATCCTTCCCTTTGGCGTAATGCAAACACTGATCTGTGCACCGAGTACCTTCGTGGGAGCTTGAGGGAAACAAAAGTAATCTCTTATCAGCCAGTTTAGTTCTCTGTTGCTGTCAGTGTGTGCTGATGTGCAATAGCCTCTGCACTCCTCAAGAGTGGGGAAGTGGAAAATCCCCATGGATGAGACTGACCTGAGGAATTTGCCTTGAAAATTGCACAGAAGGATCCAACTGGCGAGAAGGTTTTGTTTTGTACTCCCGCAATTATTTTTTTTTTCATTTCCTCTTCTCCCCCAATCAAATAACATCACATGCAACTTGTAAAGTATATACTTTAAAAAAAGGGGGGGGGGATATATGAGGATTTAAGTCAGGGCTGTTATTTCCAATTCCCCTTTACCCTGTCCTAATTCAAAATAATTTATAGTAAATTATTAGAATGTAAATCTTGAAGCATCTGACCTACTAAACTTATGTCAAAAGCCAGAATGCCTCAAACTTAAGCTGTGTTGAACCCTTTGTCATCCCAATAGGAAAAGCTGTAGGTACAGACCGAGTATCATCACCTTGCCCTGCTAATACTGCTCTTCCTCAGGAATCTCAAACATTTCCTGCATTGGGGATCCAGAGAATTTCTCATGAAAACATTACTTGAGAGCTATTTTGGCTAAAAACATCTTAATTTATGGCAACAGAAAAATATTGGGCTCTCTGTTGAAGCATTAGAAAGCACTGAGAGTTTTGTGGGCATGTATTAAGGAAGGAGGAATAGTGGCTTTTTATTCAATACTAGCAAGTTGAGTGTTGGGTTTTTTTAATAGTAAAAATGTTAAAATCAGTTAGTTAAACCAAATATGGATGAAAACATAGGTGACACATCTTTTGTCTCCTCCAGACCCAATATGTCACATGAGTAAGAATGTCAGAGGGTCAAGGCTCGCTCAGAAGGCCCATACAGGGCACTGCCAGCAGCCCTCAATGCCAGCTGCCTCCCATGGGAGACAGGGGGTAGAAGGAGTGTCCTACCTGGACCCTTCACCCTTCAGGGGCTCTGCTGGGACCATGCAGGTGGTGGCCATGCTGGGCAGGTGCAGAGCAGTTATCCTCATCACACTGAAATGAGTGTTTGTGGGGTGAGTGCTGGGAGAAGCGTAGCAAAGATGGGCAGCAGCTGTCAGCCACCACAGCCAGAGGTTGGGGTAGTGCTGGACAAAGCATAGGGACCAGAAGCTGTGGCTTCCTGTCATTATTCTCCTTTGCCTCTTCCACACATCTGTATCCCTCCATTTTCCATAAGGCTTTCTTTCCCATCCTGCCTGAGCAACTTGGTGAGTGTAGATGGGTGCCAGGTGCTCTGTGTCTCAGCTCAATGAGAAGGGCTCTGCAAGGTGCACAAGCTCTTCCCGCTGCCAACGTCAGATGCTGTGACCCCAGCCCTGCCTCCTCAGGGCGAAGGAGGCTTTTCAAGCATTTTCCTCCCTGGCTCAGGTTATTAAGCCAAACCCTTTTCCCTGGATGAGGTAGGCACAGCGAGGGATAGAGCAGTTTCACTCAGGTTGTCACACTATGCACTACAGATCACAACCAGAACATGAACAACTTTTTTTTTTTTAATTTATCTGGTTTTCCTCTCCTCAGCCTCCCTTCTCCAACACGTTCCCCTTGTCACAGGAGTTGCATCTCCAATTTGTTAGAAACAAGATCAGCTTTGGATGTATACTTTATTCATTAAAATCGCAGCAGAGTTTAGTTAAAACTATTCATAGCTAAAGATGGAAAATTATTTTAGCCATGAAAAATTGCTGAGAAGTTCGAAGCTCTTCATCTCAACATTGTTAGAACAACAAAAATAAAGATTTTTACCTGCAGAAATTGTTTCTAACCAAGAATTTTTAAAACAAAAACAAAACTTGTGGTTTCTGCTTGAACAAAATGTTCAAAATATTTGACTGATTTGAAGAATATTTTTAGTGAATGCATTTTCATTCTGGATTCCCGCAAAACAATCTGGGGGAGGACGTCTTTTCAATGGCTTTGCAATTGCAATTTGATAGGGAAGAACTTGCCATGGCAGAATTAATGGTGCCAGGTAAGACCCTGAGCCTGTTTTAGAAACCTGATACACATTCTGGCACGGATCCTGGTGTATCTAACAGACATAGCTCACTTCCATGTTGTCTCCTGGAGCTCTCAGGGGGCTGTGACAAACTCTCATGTTCCGAAACCTGGGACTGGGTGGACAGATTGCTTATCTCAGCTTTTGCTGGATGGAGAAAATCCCGTGTCTTGTGATCTGAGAATAACAAGGCTTCTTAGAAAAATATGACCTTATGAAATCTCTACTACTAATCATGCAGAGAGCAACCATACCCAACAAACCCTCTGTCTTTTGTTAGTTTCCTGTAGTATCATTACTCACTACTTCTGAAGCTTGCTTAACCTTTTCAAGTGTAGCACTTCTTTGAGACATTTTGTTATTGTGTTTCATGTGCTTGAAAGTATTCAGGCAGGACCAAAGCTCAACGGTGCTAGTAATTTCATAAACAACTCGGGAAATATCTCCCCCTCTCTTGACAGTTTTGTCATTTAATCTGAATCAAGATAGGACAAGTGAATGTGATGAGCTGAAAGAGGGAAGGCCACTTGAAAGATGTATGGCTAATGTCCTTGTAGAACATCATTTACCCCTTGAGCGTCATGAAATATTTCCAGAAAACACACACACCTGACTACCATTCAATTCAACCTTTAATGGTTGCCAGGTTTGTATGAAGGTTAAAATAGTGCAGAGTCCTGAGGAAAGATTTGGAGATGTTTCTGTTTGTGTGTATTAACCTAAGAGAGTACTTCAAGCATTTAAGGTTTGGGTTTTTTTCCTGGTTTATTTTTCCCTAGACTGACCTCATTTAGGAACAGGACTGTCCCTGCCCCACCAGAAAGAAGCTGGCACAGTTTAGAGGCAATCGTTTAAATAATAAATATGGTAACAATTATAGCAAAGCCCCTTCTGACTTTGACTTGTCAACAAACTGGGGTTGTATGCAGTAACTGCATCTCAGTACTTGAAGTTCCCAGACATTTCCAGTTTTAACAGTTGATCTGGCCATCTTTATCACCCTCCCAGTAAATGAAACACAGCAAGCCACTTTTTGTGTACTTGTCTCTCCAGGGATACATCAAGTCAAATAATACGATCTCACCAAGTGGACCCTTGCTAGTCTTAGTGAAGGATGGAGCTACCAGAGTAGCTTAGTTTCTTTCTCTGTGGCAGTGGTTGCTCCTGAGACATTGACTAATACGTGGGGCAAAGCAAGAAGAAATGAGGGGGGGTGAAGGAAATTCCAGCAGATTTTATTGAAAACAAATAGAATCACTGATGTAAAAACATATATATATATTATGCAGTAGATAGTTTTAAACACATAATCAAATAACAAAACCTGTTATAAGCAACATTAAAAAACATTTATCAATGCTTGTTTTCTTTTGCTTGTGCTTTTATTTTGTTTTTTTTGTTTTTTTATTAAAAAAATGAGACAACTTAAATATGACTTGTGTTAGCACAAGTTTATAATAAACATGTGTGAATGTGCCACTCCTGCTGGCATTGTGACTGAGTGTACATAAGAATGAAGAGAATAAAATGGCAAAGAAATGAGACAAAGGGAGGTTTAATTTTGCTGTAAGAAGTGTTTTCAGAGAAGCTGGTTTGGGTTGTGTAGCTTTTCATAATGCCATCTCTCATGGAAGCCAGGGGCAACTTCTGGCGTCTGGACAGACCTGTTGCTGCCTTCACAGCCTGAGCTGTCTGGGCTTTTCAAGTTCAAGAAGTTTAATTGCTTTCCCAGGAGGTATGGCTAAAGGGCTTAGATACAAAAGCTAACAAAGGTTTATCTGCTGAAAAATGGAATAAATATGTGTGAACAACTAACATCATGTGGGCAACTGCAGTATGTGAGTCAAGAGTGATGGCTTAAGTGTCTGAGTAAGCTGTAAAGAGAAATTGCATCATCAAAGCTTGATGACTCTCAAAAGAAAAAGCTACATTTGACTCTGCAAGATTGAACTAAGATGTTGAAAGCAAATGGAATTTTCCCATGATTAATTTGTCATCATGAAACAATCTCCAATGTATTTAAATACAAACAAATATATATTTGATAAATATAAAATTATATATTCATTTAAGTATACTCATATATATTGCAAAGTATACAGAACCACAGAATCACAGAATCATAGAATAGTTTGGGTTGGAAGGGGCCTTTAAAGATCATCTAGTCCAACCTCCCTGCAATGGGCAGGGACATCTTCAACTAGATCAGGTTGCTCAGAGCCCCATCTAACCTAACTTTGAATGTTTCCAGGGATGGGGCATCTACCACCTCTCTGGGCAAACTGTGCCACTGTTTTACCACCCTCATTGTAAAAAGTTTCTTCTTTATAGCTAGTCTAAATTTACCTTCTTTTAGTCTAAAACCACAAGGCCTTGTCCTGTCGCAACAGGCCCCACTAAAAAGATTGCCCCCATCTTTCTTACAGGCCTTTAAGTATTGAAAGGTTGCAATAAGGTCTCCCTGGAGCCTTCTCTTCTTCAAGTTGAACAACCCCAACCCTCTCAGCCTTTCCTCATAGGAGAGCTGTTCTATCTCTCTGATTTTTGTAGCCCTCCATAAATGGGGCAGTTTAGGCATGTTCTCTTAGAAAAAGCACAACCACAACTGTTTATTTGTGAGAAACAATTAAGAAGTGACAGATGCCAAGATTATTTGGTGGATGCAGGCAAGTTTATCAGAATCAATATATGTTATCACACTGTGCAACTAAATATATAAATGTAAAATAATTATAGCAAGGTACTAATATATACAAAAAAAAAAAAGAGAAGGAAAACATTAAAACATAACACTGGAAGAGTCCCAAAAGGATTGGCATAAATTAATGGAACAAGTTGCTCCAGATCTTGAAGTACATGTGAAAAAAGAAATTGAAAAAAAATAGTCAAGTGAGTCTTTATTTGGAACCCTATTTATTCCAACTAAAACTACACTACTGAATATTAATAAGTAAATCACATTACAGATGTCTCTTCACATTGTTCTAGCACCATAAAAGTGGTCCCTTAAAATTTCATTTTCATATTCAGTGTTGCTGATATACACTTCATTTACATATATAAACACATATACTGGCTTTATAACCAAGACCATTAGTGCTGTATAAAGTGATAATTGTTTGGCTGAGTTTCCTCTGAAGCAACACACAGACTACATTACCAGGTGTATGTTTATATGAATAGCAGATGTGAGAATGGGAACTCCACTTACCATTTTTAGTATGGTTTCATAAAAAAAAAGGTAATATATGGGATTGTCAGAGACACCATTTATTTTGATCCCTGAAATGTTAACTCCTTGTTTAAAATTCCACTCATGTCATCCAAGAGGAAAAAAACATCAGGTTCTCCTAATTCAGTCATTATTATAAGCCATTTTGGATGCTTCTGCAATCTGTAAATTTATTTTCCATCTTGCTCATTCAGGATAAATAGTTCCTCTTTCCTGAATGTTTGTCATTCACTCCAACCTTCTTGCACTGCTAACACCTAGATGAAAATACTTCATGCTCCTGTGCTGCAAAGGTCCTTCCTCTTTCTCGAAGAACTCCTTGTCTGCAAGAGTGTGGTCACCAGTGTCTTTCTGGTCAGGACCTCCAAATACCTTTTGCAAGGCTCATAATTTAACCTAGCAATCTCTTTTAAGAAAGATGAAATGTTCAGAGTGGAACTCCCTTCACCAAATGTAAATGTATAATCTGAACAAAAACTGAGACTCCTCATTTAGACTTCTGGCAAGACATAGGTGTTTCTCTGCTGTAGTTCACTGTTCTGAGACAGACATCTGGAAACAGATGAGTCATATCCTAGAGGCACTTTAAAGGCCATTTAATGGATTGCTTCAGCTCTAAATGTCTGTAGTTGAGTAGTAAGTGTCCCATGGCAGTGCCTCTGCCATGTTCTCCCTTGTTTCCCTCTTGATAGCATACCATGTGAGTTCTCTGGAATTGCTGTCCCTGGTGGGTCAAATATTGAGGGTATCCTTTTGCAACCAGGGGTGAACTTGAACAATTATTTCCATGAAAATCGCCATGTTATTTCAAACCTGAAGGACCATAACAAAAGGAATTATTCTACTGGTGATTAACTGCAAGGTGGTTTTGCTTTGAACTGCATAGGAGAAGGAAGTAGTCACAGAGACGTTAATATAAAGAAAGAAATGAGGGAGTTTTTGTTACGGTCAATGGAAACCAGGCCGCAAAATTTATTTGTTAAGCTAAAATGACTTTAAAATATATTTCTGTGAAAGCATTCATAAAATAAAGATTGGCATCTTCAGGAGAATTACAGGAAGGTTTAGCAAGTTTGCTTTGGATCATGTGATACTGATGTTGTTGGACAGACTGGGGATAACTCAAGCGGATGTGTGCCAAAGGGCACGGTAAATTATTATTTCCAGATGGAAAGACATGCTTCAGAAAATAGTTTCTGGACATAACTGCTGATGAGCCAGGTAGGCAGTAAATGCTAAAATGAGAATATGACTGCTAGGGTCCCAGGTAGAGAAGAGCTGCCTGCAGTCCAGATGACAAAGCACAGCACAGAGGCAGATGGAAGCAATCCAGTGTAAATGACTCACTTACTGAGAGCAATGACCAGTCTTCTGCTGAGAAATTTTTGTTAATTTTAGAAAATAATCCTTTTGCATCACTATTGCTTTTGGCACTTCCCCTCTCATCTCTGTCTGTCCTTTTACATTGGATCACATGGTGCAGCATCTGCTGTGTGTGCTCGGGAAGGTGCCTGAGGAGGAAAAGCAGCCCAGTCAACTGGAAAAATACAGTCAGGGAGAGCTATAACCCTGGAAAATGTCAGGGCGATGAGCAACCTGTGATAAGGCTTATAGGGCAGCTGGAGGTTGATAAACAATAGTGAGGCAACTGAATTCTTTATCAGTCTTTTACAAGTACCTAAGGATCAGGACTTAAAATAAGCCGCTCAAGTACATTTTACAAGAAGAAATTACATACATGCTGTTTATGGTCTTGTTGCCTAGCTATTTCTCTTCTTGCCTACCTACGTTGAGGATCTTAAAAACACTTTAATGTCTCAGACATGCAGAAGATGTGTTTTATGGAAGTCACGTTTGTCCTACATGCAGCAGTATGGATACACATAGAGGTCAAGTAATGTACTCACTTTCATCTACTGTCTTGACCAGCTCATGTACAGTTTGGATGTAGCTATAGCAATTGCCAAACCATATTTCTCCAGTATAATCTAAGTCCATTTGCAAACAGAACTGCTAGGAAATACCTTGGAAAAGCTGTCACTTTATTTACTTCTTCAGCAAGACACAACCACAGCTCCAGATAAACTGTATGAACTCTCCTGCCTTTGGTTGTTTCTCCTTAGAAAAAATGAATTCCCTAGGTAGAGAGTTTGTGGTATCAGGCAGTGGGTGAGCCCTAAACACAGGCAGGGCTGGACCATTTCTGTAACCAAATGCTTCTTCATGGAAGGGGAGGCAAAAGCCTTCCAGAGAAGATATTTAGTCCTTGAAATCCAAACTCCATCAGCACTAGGTTATCACCTGTTCTACTGATATCTATATGGTAGGACCTAGCAGATCAAGATCTAGCTTTTTTATCAGTGTTACAAGGACAGCTATTTTCCTAGAGCAGACACAGTCCAGGAGGGCAGTTTCACTTCAAACCCTCCAGCAGGTGAACAGACCTTAACGATCCTGCATAGTTTCTTAACATTTCCCTTACTAATTAGGTGAAATCGTTGACCATTAACGTGTAAATAGGCCCTCTCCCAAGTGTGACAGGAATTTTCCTCAAGCTCAGTATGACAAGAGGCCTGTCAGCTCTCTCTCAGCCAGACACATTCCCACTTGCAAACACAAAAGCGAAAAAGCAGTGCAACATGAGTTGATGGTAGCCAAGAAAGGACAGGTTATGTATTGCCTGACACAGGCTGTTGAGCAGAATTTTGCAAACTCTCTGAATTTTAAACTCATAAATCTGATACAGGTAAAAAATAAAAAGACACATTGATGTAGTATTTTAGCTGATGCTAAAAAACCTCCAATCGTCCTTTTCTCCTCACTTAAAAAAAAATAAATTGTTTCTAAAAGTGTAAGAGTTGTGAATTGCAATTTTCATGAAAGCTTTCATTCTTGCCATACAACCAGCATTGTTCAATAACTTTTTTATGAGGATGTGTACTTCTGAAATTTTACAGGCTGCAGAGGAAAGTAGATGTTGGGGGAAAAAACACGTCGTGATAACCATTATATTCATTTACTGTTTTGCAAACAGCGTTATTCCTGAATTGCTGACAGGTATTTCAAACTGACACAGCAGATCCAGGAATGGGAAACATCCACACCCACTGGGACTGGTGCACTCCAATGCTCATACAGACAAGAGGACAATTAACTCTTTCAGGGCACAAGGATAATCAGGTCCTGTGCCCTTTAGTTCATACATTTCTGCCAACTGTTCATTCCATCTCTGAGGCTTCAGTCTGCATTAGTAATTAACATTTTAACTACACTAATGATTGCCAAGTTTTAATTGAATTTAACAGCTATATATGGTACTATAACGGGGTCAAGTGGTTAAGACAATCTCGATTCTTTCTCCAAAATCCCTTATGAATGTCTTCTCTGAAGTCTTCACTCTTTTTTTGGGACATCATACCTTAATAATTCCCTAGAAGGCTTAAACCAGTGCTGGCATAAAATGTATGGGCTAAGTGCTTCTCATCCAGTCACAAACAAGGCTTTTGGTGTTTCTTGGCAAGCATGGGCTGATGTGTTTCCCTCACCACAATCCTTGTGACAGTCATCTTAGGGGTGAGGTCCTCCGTGACAGTAGCAGTGACTCACCCTAGGCTTTTCTTTTCTGTCAGGGCTAATGCTTTTGATCTCTGTATCAGTCTAAGGTTTGGTGCTTTAAAGGTGCTTTTAACCATCTCTGAATTTAGGTCTGCTTTTAATCAGAACCAGCCTGCAAGCTGTATGGGCATATGCAGCTGGGAAGGTGATTTGGATGGCCTGAAATTCACCATCAGTTTGTTATTAGTGCCTACAAGCTGAACATATTAATCTATTTATATCTCATGGAGTCAGTAAAGCCATCCAGCTTGGTCTGTTTTTAGCAGACGTGCAGTAGTGTGCTTTTTTGTCAGTCTTGCAGGTGGCTTAGATTTTGCTCTGTTTCCTTGATGACCATCTCTTTTGTCAGATCTGCAGATGATCTTTTAAACATGGTTGTGATATGAGTGGCTTTTAGTACATTTGTATTTAGGTAAATCAGATAAATTTCTTACGTTACATAACATCTCACTCGTGAACTTAAGTAAATCAACGCTATTTACTTCCATTGCGTTTTCTGTTTCCCCTTTTTAATCACATAAGAGCAGAGGATGTACCCAAGACACATCTGTCTAGCACTGCTCTTTCCCCACTTGGCTGCCACAGCCCAGAGTGGTGCACACACACTTCCCTCATATGACTTGAGCACTTGGTCCTTCTGGTCCCAACCAAAACTCACACCTACCTTTCCATAAGGAATGATGTGACACAGTGCTGCCAAGCATCCTACTTCAATATCTTTACCTGTTTATCCTTAATATACATAGCTGGTACTGAGTCTGTCCAGCTATTGTAGCATGAGAATGCTCTGTGTAAACAAGGGTGAGGAACATGCCAAAAGGATGCAAGTGTAGCCACTTTTCTTTCCAGGGTAGGTAATGTTGACCTCTGAAAGTGCAAATATGGGGAAACACAAGTGACAGAACTTATTTTTCCAAGCTGACCATGCTGCAGCTCTTTCAGCACCTTGCAGGTCAAATAGTGCATATTTCCTCTCTCCTCTTGCCCCTGTGCTAGTAAATAATTCCAAGCTGGTGGGAAGGAAGCACATTTTGGATTCTTCTCCATTATCTGCATGGATACGAATACAATATTTTCCACAAAGATGCTTCATCAACTAGCCCCAGATGGTAGATAATTCATTATGTTACAGAGGCTCAGCTTAGTAATGGTTATTTCCTTTATTTATATATAATAAATTAATTCTCCATTTTTACTTCATCTTTCTTAATTGTCATTGCAATAGATTGCAATAAATTGTAATATTACAAAAGTTTATTATCCATTACAATTATAAGGAAAAACACATATGCATCTAACCCAAAAGTACAAAAATAACTCTCCCCAAAAGATTTTTGGATTAAATAAAATATATTCCTTCTTTCAAAGCTGAGAATCACACTCTACTGCTTTTAATTTTAATTGCAGAAACAAAATGGGGAAAGGGAATTTACTGGAGGCCACACTGGATAGTTGAGAATGTTATGAGGGCAGCAGCTCTTGTGGTATTTTCCTATCATGAGAAAGTGAAGAGGTCACACAAGAGGGATGCCTGAATGAGTGGCAACTCCTCTTGTCATGGCCCCTGAGAAAAACTGTGTGAAGGAGAGCAACTGTGTTTACTTTGGCAAAGCTGACACCAGAATTTGTTTTATTTTCTTTTTTCTTTTTTTTTTTTTTATTCCCCTCATGGATCCTGATGCCGGAAAACAATTTAGATGAGCAAAGGAGATAGTCATTACTGTAAGTTTTGTCTGCTACAATTGAGCAGAATTATCTGGAAATTATGAAGTACTGCAGGGTGCTCCAGGCTATAAATTCTAACCCAAAGCCACGTGCAAAGCCTTGGAAAATTAAATGCTGCAATTGGGTTTAACCAGCCAAAAAGAACAGCTGCTGAGTCACTGACTACACAGTACATATCCTTCAACCATTGAACGATGTATTGCAGCACTCTGAGGAACATATCAGAGGATTAACCAATTACTAAACCACATGGGTAAACAAGTTTTGCCAACACTTCAAACAATCCTTAAAATTATTCATAAATTCATGAATCATTTAGGTTGAAAAAAGACTCTTATCATGTCCAACCATTAACCTAACACTACCAAATCTAACACTAAACCATGTGCCTAAGCACCACATCTATTCAGAATAAAGGATCTTTTTTTGAAAACCACTTTTATTTAAAAAAGAATAAAAATAAATAAAATCTGTTTACATGGCTGACGCGAGTCCACTCTAAAACAAGCCATCCTAGCTCCCCCACAAGACTTCTGATATTACCTTGATGGATGCAAAGAGCGATTAAACTGTGTTAGGTCAGGAACTGAAAAAATGCTAAACAAAATAATGGTGTCTTTTATATCAGTTTATCTCTATGGAAAGCTTGTAACTATTACAATTATTGTTTGAAATATTGATTCTCCAAGAAAAGTGTGAAGCACAGTAATATTAGAAATGTGGCATAAAGTGGTGAAAAACCCCACAACAAACCCACACATCCAACCCCTTCTCTGTAAATTTAATACAAATGCCTTTATTTGGAATCTCAGCAGTCAGTAAGAATTGATAGTCATCTTTAATTATGAAGACTTCATGGCTGCATCTGACTGGTGAAGAAATCCAAGGGCAAGCATAAGCACCAGCTCACTGCTTATCCATGATGTTTAATCATTGCCAAACTCTGGTATTGCTTTGGTCTCTGGCACCTGGTATGTGCCAGGGTTTGGGGGGACAGCAAGAGCAGGGTGCCCCATCTAAACCATGTTGTGGATGACTACACCAGGTCTGGCTCCCTCTGTATCACACAATGCCCACCACTGACCAGCAGATTCAGCCCCTGGGATTCCCCCTTCCATGACCCACCCCGGGGCACGCACTGCTCACCCCCACAGATGTGTGGGGCAAAGGCTACACCAGGTACAGCAACCAGGCTGCAACACATGGTCCCTGCTCCACCAGCACAGACACAGCCAACCTTAATTCTCTGTAGGCTTTTCATGTCTTTCCAGAAAAAATAATAATAATAAAAAAATAATCTGCAAACAGTACTAATTAGAGACTTGTGCATTTACAAGGGCATAGTAGTGTCCTTCCTTTGCCAGTAACTGGCTGTGGGTGCCCTGCTCAACCACCCTGCCATTCTGGATCACTGCAATGATGTCTGCAGTCTGTACAGTTGTCAGGCGGTGAGCAATGATGATGCAGGTTCGACCTTGCCGGGCGTTATCCAAAGCTTTCTGGACAATCTGCACACGGATGTCATGAAAATGCTGTTAGTACCTGAAAAGCCTTCACTTGTATTAGGAACTACATTTGATTTCTTACTCTTTAGTCATCATCTGAACAAATCTCCCACAGATATACAAATCAGCACATACATGAGACCCTTACTCAACAGAGTTTCTCACTGAGGTCAGTGAGATTGATCAAATGTGCATGAGACATTTAATTGGGTTCTTGGGCACCCAGTTTGGGTCAGAACACAAATTCAGTATTTACAATCAAATACAGCTAGAGGAAGACACATCCCCACGGTGTTTTCTACTTTAAGTTTTGGGATTTTCTACTTGTTTGTTTAGCAGATACACACACCTTTCTAGTGCTGGTCAATCCACAACTTGCAGCAGGGAAAAGCCACTGTGAAACACCTGCCCTGTTGTTTCACAGCTGAGTACTTGCAACACGTTTGCACTGATTTTATTCTACAGAAAGCAACTAGCCATGTATATAGACATATATACTTCATGTAATAATCATTACTCACCTTTTCACTTTCTGTGTCAAGAGCAGAGGTAGCTTCATCCAGAAGCAGAATGGCAGGATTACGTACCAGAGCACGGGCAATTGCTATTCTTTGTTTTTGACCTCCAGAAAGTTGTGTTCCTTTCTCACCCACCCGGGTATTATATTTCTGGACGTTAAAAATTTAAAAAAGGGCTCTGAATACTCTTAGAGAAGGAAGATTAGAAGAGTAGTTTTATTCATAGCTATAAAAATGATTAGGTATTTTTCCATCTTGAAAGAAGAGAGTAGTGCAAGTGGTTTTAATAAAGCTAAGGTTTTTAAACACCTCTAGTATAAACAGTAATATACATACAGCCACACATATTTATACCTGGTCTGAAAACTTACTTCCATAAAGACTAGAATAGGTCTTGAATGGTATCACCAATGATACAGAGGTAAGGTGTTCACAGACATCTGGCCATGAGTGTATAAGCCCAAGGGTAAGTAGAGATTTAATGTTTACTAACATATACATGAAGAACTTGATCCTGCATTACTTGTGAATAAAGAATCCTAAATGTCATTAGTATTAATTAAGATGAAATATTTTTTCAGCACCATTACATCATTTTCAAGTTACAGAGAAATACAGTGAAAACAAACTATCAAAGCATTTTTCCTTGTTAGAACCAAATTCTTGGCATGCATGAAGGTCAAATGCCATGTCATTCACTTTTGATTTATTGCTCCTTCATATTTGTTAAGAAGCATTCCCTATGCATGGCTCATCCAATTAGAAAAGCATTTAGTTTTACTGAATTATTTCAGAACTAAAAAATATCATCTTTCCTCAGAGTTACTTGAGAAGTTTCAGCTGTCAAAGGAAAAAGTATCAAAAAAATTATGAGGGCCTGTTGTACATAGACTTTTCTCATTTTTTTTCTTCATATTCTGCTTTGTTTGCCACTATATTAACTGGAATATTGACTTTTTTTGAACAAATTAATAGGGATTTTAAGTTTGAAACACACTGACATTTTAAAACATAATTTCTGTATTTTTTCCTATTAAGGGAAACAGAAGTGTTTATTTTTAATTTGATTGACGTGAGTATTGTCAAGATTTCTCCATGTCACTCCAAAAATCTAATCTCACTGTTAAGAGAAGATCACTATCTCTTACCTCTGGCAGTTTTTCAATGAAGGTATGAATATTTGCTGCTTTAGCTGCCTCTTCAATTTCCTCTTGACTAACCGCCCTACTGTTGTCTCCATATCGAATATTTTCGGCAATGCTGCAGTCAAATAAAATGGGCTCCTGTGACACCAGGCCCAGTCTGGACCTCAGCCATTGTAAATGCAAAGATTTGGTATCATATCCATCTGCTAACTAGAAAAAGGAACAGACAAAATGGTGCCAAGTTGACCACAGAGCTCATTCACAGATACACACTGTAAACAGGAAACACAAACTGTAGGAGGAAGCCTGTTACGTGTCAGATTCCCAGCTGAAATTAAGTAAATTTTGCATGCAAAATGGAAAAGAACCAGCAGTACAGATGAAGTATTTCCTTTCATTAGCTTTTAATTTTCTGTGTGTTCTTACTTCCATTTCCCAGCAGACAGAAACACAGAGGGCAAATCACAGGCTGTTCCTGCAGTCCTTCCAGCTCTACTAACCACAAGAAGCACCGGGAACCTCCATGGGGAAAGTCTAACCCTAAGAAGCTGAACACAATAATAAATACTCTCAGCTGTAGGCCTTTAACTCAATCTTAAAACCTCCAAGAAGCTTTCCTTGGAATTTCTATATCCCTTAACAGGGACTGCATCTTTGGAGAGGAAATGCAGCCTGACACTGTCATTTTTTTCCCTGGTAAGATCTGCACCCCGAGCCATCACACCGTGCCAACACAGGTGCCAGTGCTGGCATATGTGGTTAATGCAAGGGGCAGGCAATGAAAGGGGTCTTGAGGCTGTCTACATCTCCACTGGAGCCAGAACCTCAGTAACTCACACCTCTAAAAAAGGCATCTCTTCAGAGATATTGCTAGGATCATGTATAGCCTCTGAAACCTTGGAAGAGAAAGAGTTCTGTAGATTTAATTGTTATTAATAGCCACACAAATCTATTTTTTACCACTTGTCCTTCCACAGGGTCATAAAATCTCTCCAAGAGCTGAATGGATGTGCTTTTGCCACAGCCGCTGCTTCCTACTAATGCCAGAGTCTGTCCTTTGTTAACCTTTATGTTGAGTCCTTGCAAAACTTGAACTTCTGGCCTTGTTGGATACACAAAATGGATGTTTCTGAACTCAATGTTGCCTTCAAAATTGCTCTGAAAGGTAATAGAGAGTTCACATGCTCATATTAGCATTTATTAGCTTTTGAGAGAGTGTTTTTGAAGCTACTTTTGAAGTTCTTTTCAATTGCATATTGGAGCAAGTGTGGTATTATTATTTACGGGATTATCTGCAGATGTAAGTCACTAGATCCTTCTGGAGAAACAGAGCTTTGAAAAGAATATCTTTAGACAAATAAACAATGTTAATGTTTTTATTTTCTGACACATGTTATTGAGGCACTTCTACTCTTGATATAATCTATAGCACTTGTTTCCTGATCTCACATTGCAGGTAGCATAATTTGAACAAATATAACACAAGGTCAAGATCAGTTATTAAGATAGCAGAGCTGAATTCTTTGGTACATACAGGCATGCAGGACAAGCTGTGCTTTAAACAATGATGATAGTTGTTAATTAGTCATTCTAGTCAGGCCAATTTCTAAGCACAAGTGGAATAAAGGGGACACACATTAAATCTATCGCCTCTGCAATTGTTTGGGGTAGGAACCGGGGATCGAATGCACCCTCAGTAAATTTGCAGATGACACGAAACTGAGTGGGAGTGTTGATCTGCCTGAGGGTGGGGAGGCTCTGCAGCGGGATTTGGACAGGCTGGAGCGATGGGCTGAGGCCAATTGCACGAGGTTTAACAAGGGTAAGTGCCAGGTCATGCACTTCGGCCACAACAACCCCATGCAACGCCTCAGGCTTGGGGAAGAGTGGCTGGAAAGCAGCCTGGGTGGAAAAGGACCTGGGGGTGTTGGTTGACAGCCGGCTGAACATGAGCCAGCAGTGTGCCCAGGTGGCCAAGAAGGCCAACGGCATCCTGGCCTGTATCAGACACGGTGTGACCAGCAGGACCAGGGAGGTGATGGTGCCCCTGTACTCGGCACTCGTGAGACCACACCTTGAGTACTGCGTCCAGTTCTGGGCACCACAGGATGGGAAGGACATTGAGGTGCTGGAGCGAGTCCAGAGAAGGGCAACGAGGCTGGTGAGAGGTCTGGAAAACAAGCCTTATGGAGACCGGCTGAGGGAACTGGGGTTATTCAGCCTGGAGAAGAGGAGACTGAGAGGAGACCTTATTGCCCTCTACAGCTACCTAAAAGGAGGTTGTAGTGAGGCTGGTGTTGGTCTCTTCTCCCAAATTGCTAATGACAGGATGAGAGGAAATGGCCTCAAGTTACATC
Source organism: Aegotheles bennettii (assembly GCA_013398125.1). Lineage (NCBI taxonomy): Eukaryota > Metazoa > Chordata > Aves > Caprimulgiformes > Aegothelidae > Aegotheles > Aegotheles bennettii. Next base: position 63,096 of record VZRW01008817.1, read on the forward strand.
AGGGGAAGTTTAGGTTGGATATTAGAAAGAAGTTCTTTACTGAGAGGGTGGTTAGGCACTGGAATAGGCTGCCCAGGGAGGTGGTGGAGTCGCCGTCCCTGGGAGTGTTCAAAAAATGGGTTGATGAGGCACTTGAGGCCATGGTCTAATGGTTAGGAATATGATGGGATAAAGGTTGGACTTGATGACCCTGGAGGTCCCTTCCAACCATAATGATTCTATGATTCTATGTACATGCTAGCAGCACTGCTAGTACAGTGCTCTCACAGCAGCTGATGATCTAATTTAATGGGCTGAAAGCTTTGTTGAAGTCACAGGCATCACTGGTATTCAAGTCCATTATATACTAGAAATATTTTCATTTAAGTTTTATTTTACCAGGGACCTTCTGCCAAATCTTTCAATATCTGTGCCAGAGGGCCCTGATTCAAGAAGATACGTAAGTGTGCTCATAACTTTAAAGGCTGAAAATCCCGTGTATGGGTTTAAAGTTATAGAAACCAGATTATGGCTTCCTGAGTAGGGGCTACCACCTAAAACCTACATGGGAAGGTAATTTTAAACTTAGATGATGTGCAAATGTAATCCTTCCAGATCACATAAACTGAAAGCATTTCATGTAGAAATTTGAGAAGGGCTGAGGTCAGTTTCCTTAATGACAATTTTGGTTTTGAGGCGAGTTTTTCCGAGTGTGTTTTGTTTTTCTTGTTGTTGGTTTGTTTTTCTTGTTGTTCTTCCCAACCCCGCCTCCAATTTCAGAGCAAACCAGATTATCATTAAGTTTTGACTTCAAAAGAGCACATTTTTACTTGTGAGGGTTTCCACAGTTGTAAGAGGATGGATTTTGGCAAAATTGTTCTGTCTCTGAAGGAACTAGTCTCATCTACAGTAGAAAAATGCACCTTGTATTTTGTTTCTCCAGTAAACCCTTACAAAGGCAATGCAGATGTTAGTGGAAGTAACACTGTCAGTGTGTTTCTGAAACCATTTAAGATGTGGGTCAGTAGAACAAAAAGAAATTTTTCTTTTAGTTCATTCAGAGCAAAACTACATTTAAGGGTATACACTTATGACTGAAAACCAGAAGTAACATGACCCATTGAAAATAACAAGGCAGTACCACCATTTTACATAATGCCTCTCTGTTGTGACACCCTAAAAAAAAAAAAAAGAAACTATGAATACAGTTTTAAGACAATAAAACCTTAGTAATTCAGTTTGTTTCAAGGTTTTACTGAAAAAAAACAAACCCAAACAAACCCAAAAATCTTACCAATTTTTCACCTTCTTCACTATAACTGTCAATTAGAGGTTTTCTGTCCAAAAGTTTAAAGATTCTTTGAGCTGACATTCTAGCTTTACCATAATCTGGTGCCAGGGAAGCAGACTGACCAACATTCATAGCTGCAAATATGACGGAGGAGAAGACTCTAAAAAACAAGAGACCAAGCAACATTCAATTCAGGTAGAACAATGCATTGTTTTCCTCATGTTTAAAATAAACCCTCAAAATAAAGTTTTTTTAGCATCTTTAAATTATGACTTTTCTAGAGCACCTCACCCCCCAAAACGCCATCCAGTATTAGGAAGTTCTGTTTATTCCTGTAAGTACTTCATAGATGAGCAGTGGTGTCACATCACCTCTCTATGAAATGCCCTCTGCCTGGGAGAAACATCAAACAGCAAAGACTTCTCCTGTGTAGGTGTGCTAAGCACGGCTCAGCTTGCTGCTTCACTGCCCCAAGATGCATCTTTCACCAAAGCAGCCCTTCTGCCCAAACTGCACTCCCAACCAGACTGAACCCCTGAATCTCTACACCCCTTTACCTCTGCAATTAGATGAAATAATTTGCATGCATTGAAATCACTATCCCACGTATTGATTTTTTTTAAACTTTATAAAATTTACTCACATAAATACATTTTCAAAGTTGCTCAGACAATGGGCAATGAGCCATGCACCAAATCTGAAGACTGCAGCATTAATAAAGTAGTTTGCACACTGAGCTACTCCATAGGTAAATCCATAGAAAGGGGCTTTTGTCAGAGAATCTCTGATAAAGGAAGAGAATTGCCATAAATAACTTGTGAAACCAAAACACCAGACAGTGGCTGGGGGGTGGCCAGATTTCTCAGTTAAAGCTTTCAAGCAATACAGCTTACCCCCTGAAAACACGAGTCAGCCCAGAACACATGCACACTCACAAACAACCCCTGCCAGACCCTAAAAGCATCCTGCATCCCGACATGGAACTGCATTTAGGGCAGAAAACAATGAGATCCTTCATCCTCACATATACTATCCTGAATCCTTTGCTTTTCTATAGCAGGGCAGGTCACTACAGCACTTAAAAAAAATAAGTTAATAACTACCACATATGACCTATTTTATTAATAAAACATGCAGGCTGCAGCCCAGGCCAAGAGCCGCCTGCGGGCTTCTGCCAGGTCTTCCCATCTGAGCAGAGACCTCTCATCCTGATTCAGAGCAGGGACGTTGCTGGGTATCCCCACAGGGATTCAGACTAAGCCTCTATTTCTCAATCCATCCTTCTGCAGAAGTTTCATTTTGTGTAGCTAATTGAATGCACACTGAATCAGAGTCTGGAGGACCTCATGGTTTAGGATGCTCTCTGAGGAAATGGAAATCTTTCTAGTCTGAGCTGTAAGTCAGAGACCTTTGACAGTCCAGGCAAGCATCCTGCCCATATCTGGGGTATTACCAGTTCCCAGACACTGAATTTTAACAATGTTTTGGCTGAGGACAGATTATACAATGCATCATTTTCAATACCTTCTTTTACATTAGTTACCTTGAAGGAGGAAAGAAATAAATTAGATTTCATGCTATTTTGTTTAAATAAAAATGGAGCTGGAAAAATCTGGCATCCCTGATGATTTGAGTGTGTTTCAGTGGAGTCAAGTCAGTGGGATTAACAGGTCAAACAAAGGAAACATATGAAGTTTGTTTCAAAGTCAGATGAGGGGAATAAAACTGATTTATGCTATAAGGGGTGTGGTATGGGAGTTAGTTCCTGAGTTAACCAGTATCAGTGCAATACATTGAAATGGAGTGAACGTTTGTCCTATATTCTAGGCACACACAGGCAAATGCAATATTCTGTAACACATATGCAGAGAATGCAGTTTATAAGGTTTTTGGGAAATGAAAAAGGAAATCCTGCAAATGTCTTTTAAGTCTGCACTTAAGAATGTATATTAAAATATACTGAGTGAAAAAATTTCAAAACTATGTGAACAGCTATTGATATCCTTCCCAATCTTTTGTGTATTGGATAGTTTGCAAGAAATGTATTTACAATAAATCTGAAAGACTAAAACGTACAAAAAGGGAATTATCAACAAAAAAAGTATAAAATTTCACCTGTATGGACCATTCAAACTCGTAACATATCTTTCATAAAAGGCTTCTTCCCTGGTCAGTGAAACTATAGTTCTTATGTTTTCAACTGATTCTGTTGAAATCTAAATTGGGAGATAAAACAAGGAAGAGGTAATCCCTTACAATTGCCATCTACAACATATCTCCTAAACACTCATTACTTCTCCAGTATTTCTTACTTGAGATCAGAAAGTGCTTGCTTAGAGAGGAGATAGAGGTCTATTACCAGGTGAAGGAAAGCCCAGAACAACGAAATTATTCACCCCATGGCCACAAGACAAGGCAGGGGCTGAAGCCAACAACATATTTGAGTTCAGAACCTTGGGCCAGCATGCAGGAAGCATTGGCAGCCACTGCCCTAACCCATGGATTGTGATTCCAATGAATTACACCCTATTTAATAAAATAGAAACAGACCCCAGTCATCTGGACACAGCCTGCTCTTTTGCATGGACTACTTCTGTCTCCTGGAAGAGAGCTATATGGCGAATGAAGGCAGTACTCAAACTCCTGAGCACATCAATGGCTTGGATTTTATGATGGAATTAAAAAAAAGGTAGCCATGTCAGGGTTTGGTGGCCCAGCCCTGCAATGCTTCTGGGCATGGCACAGAGCAGTGCAGAGCTACACTGCTTGCCCTAGGCACAAGGCGTGCTGGGGTCACTGCTGTTACAGCTGCCCCTGCCCAGAAATCCACCATGGAGGCTTTCAAATGCATTTTTATAGCCTAATTTACAGATGTTTTGCATTATCTATGTTTTGCATTCCCTGGGGATATATAAACATTCCCTTCATCCCCCACCCTGCCCTGTCCTCTCCTCTACCCCCTTCATTTAGCTTGGATAATTGAGTCAGCTGTGATATAGCTGCAATGTTGTTCTTAAAAGTGATCTCACACTATAACCTGGTAGTAAAAATTAGAGAACTTACTCTTCCAGCCTCTTCCAAAGCTTTTTGATCTTTTGCGGCATGACCAGACACAGAGCTAACTCTTGCAGCGTTTGTAGCAATAACAAAAGGAATGCAGGCCAGGATAAGCAATGTTAACTGCCAGCCATATACAAAAGCAATAATGATGGCAGTCAGAAGGGTAAAGACAGTCATAGTCATCAGTCCAAGTCGGCTTCCTGTTGCCTAAGAAAACCCCAGAAACCCCCAAGTATCAGTCATTAGATTTTCTTTCTGTTACTTGTATCACCACTTGAAATAGCTACATAGACATGGCCAGCAGCTCAGCTAGAAAACGAAATCATGTACGGTCACGCACGTGGACATGATGCACTTATGTAAGTGTTCCTAGACATTCCTCATACCTGCCAGCATTCGGGCCCTCAAACAAGGTTAAAGTAATCTAAACATTTGATCATGATAGTTGTTTAATGAAATATATATACACATACATGTATATATACGCATGCATATATACACACACATATAGATAGATATATGGGATTTCCCACACAACCTGAGGCACAGAAGACTGGGGTCACTGTCACTGTAGGGCAGGTTGACTAGTGGGTGCTCATTAGGGAAGAGAGGCTTCATTCTAACAACAGCCATCCATTGACCCATCCCACTAACAGTGATGGAAACTACTCAGCCTCAGGTTCTCACACTGCTGCACTTGGTGTTGGGTTCTCAGAAATAAAATTAAAAAAACCCAAACAAAACACCAAAACCCAAACCCAAACTAAATTTGGCCACTCTGCAGAAATGCTTTATCTTAGCATTAGGGATAGTGAGTGGGAAAGACGAACTCATACAGAAGAACTACTGTTTCCTCCCAGTCTGTGTAACCTTTTCATCAAGAATTTTTAAAATGAGAATATTACCATCCAGCATCCAGGTGGGCTCTGGTCTGCAGAAAAAAAAGTCTGAAAAAAACCCATGGAAATAGTTCATCTTTCAAAGTTTGGCCTGATGGAAAAAACAAAAATCCTCAGGCGGGAAGTAAAATTCTTCTGTTTTTTGCCAAAAAGTTTCCTGCCCTGAAAAGACTTTTCTTGTTCAATAAAATTTAAAAGAGTAATAATTAAACCAATGCCAAGGTGAATTGTTGCCATATGTTCTAGGGGCTGCACATAAAGATAGATTTGGAAACTTCAGCCAGCGCAGCATGAGGCACGGTATTTACTGACACTCTGTAGCACTCCAGAGAACACAATCGTTTTGGAGAGCAATTCATGTACTTAGTTGTCTTTTATAGTTAGGGGACCCTGTGCACCCCTCCTTTCTACTGCCTTGACAGGGTGGTATAGTTCAATGTTACTGAAACAAACTGCAATTTTTATAAATGAAAATGACTAAGTTCTGTCAAAGGCTATTTTCTCACTACTAGCCCATAAGGAAGGAGGACAGGAGAGAGAAACAAAAGTCTACTGAGACTGAAAAACATAGGGATCAAAGGGTTTTTGATGCACAAATTTGAAGGACACAAAGACATCTCAAAACAAATCAGAAAACTCTTTCCCTTCAAGTCCTGAAGTGATATTTTTTTTCTTCCAGGGCAAAGGAAAGAAACAGAGAGACATTTGGCAGATCACCAGAGACTGCTGATGAGGTGAGCAGTAGGCGGAATTGTGCAGAATTTGCCATATTCTGCCAGCGTCCAGCAGCCACCTCTCCCATACCAGTGCCTTGAGTCATTTCTTCCTTTGGCCATTGCCCTCTCTGGTGTTCTTTATTAATGCTGGGCCATTTCTTACTGTTTGAGCTACTTGTGCGTGAAGCACATTTGGTGGGGATGGGAAGAATTCTCTTCATTAAAGTCAGAAAAGGTCTGTAACATCTGCAGATGCAATTTCTTCATAGTACTCAGCTGACACCTATCACAGGGTGCCCACTGATTCTGGTCCCCAGCACGTACAGATTTCACTTTGCATGGTAAAATGGTCTACAGTTATTATATACTTAGCTTAAAGACTTACAGAGAGGGAAATGAAAGGTACATGAACATCTGCAGAATTTTTCACAGTTCTCATAAATTATTAACTGGGAAGCTATTTCCAAGGTGTCAACAGCATGCTGTGTAAGTGCATCTGCCAGACTGCAGGGCAGATTTACTACCTTGTATTCTAAAATAATATCAGTGTCTGTTGTCAATTACAATTAATATTTGTAAGGAAAAAGTATTTTAAAAGCACATAAAAAGAATTGGCATACCCCTTTTACTTGGGAAGCATCTGTGGCAAGCCGAGTTAGCAGAACACCAATAGCATTTTTCTGATCATCATACCATCCAATCTCCTGCAAGAAAAGACATTGTTGCTATTTTTTGTATCAAAATATTACATGTTATTATCATATTTTAGATTTATCATTATTACTATTAATGAACCAACATTTCCAGCTCAGGTAACACATGGGGAAATGGAAGTGCAAGTCATGATGACTAACTGCAATATTCTTCCTCTGTAGTCAGCATCTTCCAAATAAACTAAAAGAAAAAGTTTAAAAAGCATTACTTTGTTGTAAATATCTAATTGTTCACGAAGTGTTACTAGCTGTAATGTTCTTTTTCACGTGCATATTTAGAAACTTTTATTATAAACTTCTTTTACTCAGACCTTCCTCGAGCCCAAAGAGGTCGAGTATTCACTTCTTACAAGTTACTTAGTCTATTAACTAGCGAAGAGCAATTGCTCATCTATATTTGTACATACAGAAAGGAAATGAGGCCCTTTTACACCCAAAGAATACGGCAGGATTTTCTTAATCACTAATTTTCCCTCTTCTAGTCCCTTTCAGGTGTTTCTATGAACACACAGGTTCTTGTCCCCAGTGGGTGTGCAGGGTCCCAAGTTATGCACTCTCAAAACTCCTGTGCAAGTAATGTGAAATCGCAAAAACTAACAGGAAGGTTTTACTATAAGCAATTTTATTCTTCTCATGGGTAATTATTGATGCAATAGGGCAATTTTAATTTCTTTGCAGTAAGAAATTGTCTGCTTGCTATGGATTACAGCATGTAGATTTAAATTTAAATAACTAAATGGATTAGACTTAAATCTATATATTACCTACTTGCATCATGATTATCCAGGCAAGGGGAAATTAAAATTTTTTGGTCACCCTTGCACACACAGACAGCTGCAAACTGTGTGCATATTAGCACGTCAGAAATGTGCACATTTGCAATGACAATCCTTCAAAATTCGATTATTTGCAGTAGCAGCACTGACCCAAACTGCACATAGGACAGGAGACTTTTTCTGGAAGTTGTACTTTTTCCTAAGCTAGTGGTAGAACATTTTTTTTCTTTTTTCCAGTCCAAACAATTGAAATCCAACATGTACCCTGTAACAGTCTGCAAAAGCCATTTGGCTCTCAGGGTACCCTAGCTGCATAATTCATACCTGTTGAAGTAATGCTCTGAAGGACAGAGAGCGCAGTCTCATTGTTAGTATTTCCCCAGATTTCCCAAACATGAATCCCTGGGGGAGGAAAGAAAGTCACATTTTCGCTTCTGATGCTTTAACTTTGCTTATAAAGCTGCACAACAAAAGCAATGACACCAAAAAATCTCCTACAATCCCCTGTGCCTATATAAGTCTTGGGAGAAGCACCATTCATGTTCTTGGAACCTGAAACTCATCAATGTGCAGTAACTGTTTCCTGCAAGCTGTGGTACAGTCATAAGAGGACAGCAAACAATGGAGTTTGTTTGGTGGTGTGAAAAAGACACCAAAAAGGAAGATTGTATTTTATACTTACTTCAAGAACCTATAGACTGTCGATGAGAAATGTCAGTCTTAACTTTGACTTTTAAGGCCAGACCCTCAACTTTCATTTCAATCATGCTAAATCCACATTGCCTTCAGTGGCTTATTTATACCAAGAGCAACTATGGACATATGTCTTTTAGTAAACATATCAATAAAAAACACATATCTCAGGAGAACCCTGGCACTTCTGTGTGTTTTTGTTAGTTCTGATTGGTGCTTTGATTCTCAAACTATGTTGATATGCTTACACTTGCAGTCTACCGGGGAGTTAAGAATTTCTAACTTTTCAGTGTAGTGACACTTACTTGGATTATATATGCGGCTAAGGTAATCACTCCAAGTAAAAGAAACATTAAAGAAAGCACCAAAGTGTTTTTATTCCTCTTTTCTGGATCTGTTTCTTGAAAAGCCTATGCAAGAGAAAACACAAAAATGAGTACATAGACAACGACTGCCAGTTACATAAACCAGCCTTCATCTCAAGAAACTTGTCTGCTTCAATTTCTCTTAGCAAGTAACCTGGATCCTGAAATCAGTCTGCAGTCAACTTCCTGTTGAGGGCTAGAAGACAGTCCAGATTTCCATTTAACCTACATCTTGCTAATTTGTTTCCCCAGCTCCAGCTATTGTTCCTGCTTTCCTCTGCTAGTCAGATGCAGTTTCACTGGGTTCTGCCTCTAGAGGGTCACTTCACCAACCCTGATTAGTTTTTCATTGGATCCATTTATACGAGTGAATCCCACTCAGTCTTACATAGGGGGAATTGGCTGAGCATGAAGGAGGCTCAGGACTGCCATGCTCATTTGAAAAAAAAAAACAAAAAACTTACGCCAATGATTTTTCCAAATATAACAGCAAAGGCAGGATGGACCCCACCTGAGATGGCAGCAGCAATCACTCCCAGCAGTACATACAGCCACTCAGGTTTGTTCAGAGCCAGGATTCTCGAGTAAGGCACAGCAGGGAGATTTTCTTCCTACAGGAAAGGGAAGGCTGCAGGTTTTCCTTAGAAACATGAAATTCCCCAGACAGTGAGTGTTCACTAGGCTTTGAGTAGTGAGCTATCTTGGTAAACCACTGAAAGACCTCTCAGAGTAAGCAAATATGCTGGAGATCTGCAGCTTTGCTGTTTCATATCCTAGAACTTCAATTGCACTGTCAAAGTCTGGAGGGAAAAAATTAACAAAAGTCCAAGTCATGAGAGGAGAAGGGCCAGGACAGTTCACTGAAAGTCAGAGAGGACTGGTCACCATGAATGGCAACTAACACTTGAATCTTTATAAAGAGCTAAAAGTCTTACTGTTCAGAGCACAGAAAATATCCCTTTGGTTCAGCTAAATGCTAGTGGGCTGGCAGTAATGCAATTGGGCAGAGAGGTCATCTTTCTTTTTCACAAACTATAGCCTATGCATCATTACCAAAAGCATGAAAGAGGCATATGTAACAGTCAGTTAGCTGGCATCTCCTTTGGAAGTACAAAAAATGCCCTGTTCTGCTTTACTAGTTTATTCAAGTGTCTATGCCTCCACAGGAGGAGTTCTAGAACAGGAAAAAATAAAAACATTGGAAATGAGACAAAATATTAGGCAGAATTACAAGTAAGTTGCTCTTGTGCAGAAGTTATTTTATTCCATGTTTCCTATGCTGATTAAGGATGGCTAAGCCTCAACCATAAAAGTGAGTTGAGCTTTCTGAAATAAGTAATTACAACAGCTGGATGTTTAATTTCTTAATTTTTTGTGAATGTGATGTATACTGAGGTCTTGAAAATGAACACCCACTACTTCCTCTGACAAGGTCTTAAGCAGTATTAGTACATAGATAAAAAGTATGTTTTGAAGTTGCATATCTTCTTTGTGATCCAGTTCCTTTGTACTATTTGAAATGCATATTAGCTGGAAGTTATATTTTAGTGAGAAGGAATATTGGCAGATACAAAGTACACTAAAGTTTCCATAAGTGTTTTAAATAACCAGAAGCTGTATGAGATCCCAATATCCACAGATGTAAAAGGATCTGTGATTTTACTTCAAAATTTACATTTGATTTCTTCCCTTCAAGGGTCCTGAGGTTAGGATAAAAAAACAAAACAAAACCCCAAAGCCAAAAATTAAACAACTCTTCCAATATATCTCATGCAAAAAGATGCTGTGGTTCAAGCAGTACAAAATAGGAAACAAACAAATCAAGTTTCTATCAAGCTGCCTTCCCAAAGTCTGTTCCAGAGACTACTAGAAATCTGCCCCTATTGACTGCCATGAGCAACTCAACTTTGACAAATCAAAGTTCTGTTTCTAAAACCTGAACTTCCTATATGACTTTTAGTCCTACATGATACTTGTCAATTAAAGTGTTTTATCTGGATAAAACCCTCTAGAACTGGATGTTTTAAAGCATATACTGAGAGAGAAAATAATGGGTCTTCTGTTTAGAATATGCTTAAAAATGTTAGAATTTCTCTCTATATATTTTTATTTGACATAAATGTAGTACAATATTCCAAAGTGCCTTAAAAATTTGTATGCACACCCTAGGGATTACATTATTCACTAGTATTTGCAACAGTGGATATCATGAAGTAAAGAATCCTACAAATGAAACCTCACAACTAATTTTATTTAGATAGAATTAATAGAATTAAAACTTCAGTAACCCTGAAATAATACACTTAATTTTATGAAACAGGACAAATCAACAGAACAAGTTTTTTCCAGCTCCACACTAAGTCAACAGTGTTAAAATGAAGTTTTTGGCCAGACATACATGATTACCCCCATATTTCTAGGGCAAATACTCAACCTGGTGAGTACTGATTGTAATAGCAACAAAGTAAAGGTTGCATGGCAGCCAGCTCTCTAAAAGTAACTAAAACTACGTGCTTTGTGTTTATGCTTACAGATTATCACTAGGATTCTTAATTAAAATTTTAATACCAACCTCCAGCTCCTTTCTTTTCTTTTTTCCAGAGGACTTTTTCTTAGAAGAGTGCCTCTTGCTCTTACATTTGCTGGATTTTCTTCGAATGCTGCCCCTCCCAGACATCACTGATTTTTCAAAATTATCTTGAAGAGTCAGCTCTTCCATAAGATCATTTCTGTCATTCTCCTCATATTCCTCAGCCCCTGTGTCTTCACTTTCTTCTGATGTTCCATCATCTTGAACATTATTGCTACAACCCTAGTGAGAATTCAGGATATGCAGTCACAAGGCATTTTGAGCAGGGAGAAGGAAGGGAAATTTTTTTTCTCATGAGTACTGCTGTTTCAATCACATGGTCACTACTGCCTGTAGACCACATATATTTCAGTATGTAATGACAGTAGACTATTTGGTCCTGGTTTTTTTTTTTCTTTTCTTTACGCAGTCTATGGAATCCAACTGGAATCTAGTAATTCTGTGGTTATGCCATAATTATGTAGCCTGAGCCTTCTGCTCACTTACATTTCTGACATATTGGATTGTATATATGTGAAACACTTTTGGGTAAAACCCCCAAGAATTCCAAGCCTGTGTCCATGTCCAAACTAGAGTGACTGAGTAGCTGCCAGCTGGACAACATGCAGGACCTACAGAGAGAAAATGGCTCCACTTACCAGCACTGCACAACTTTGTGGAGAAAGAAAATACATAATTTGTCCTTACCTGCTTCATTACAAGAGAATAGTAGACTCCCTTCTGCAACATGAGTTCACTGTGTGTTCCTCGTTCAACCACGATGCCTTTCTCGAACCCAGCAATAGTGTCAGCAGTCCTGACGGTAGACAGTCTGTGAGCAATCACAATAGTGGTACGGCCAGTCCGAGCCTTACAGAAAAACAACAAGAGCATTTTACATTAAAACATGACAGAAAACAGCACAGAAATAAACTGAAATTATTTTAGGCATTTGATATTATAAAATAAAGCCAAACATTAAAAAGAATTCTCTCTTTTAAAAGCAAAGATTTTTTTTTCCTGGTTTCATGTCTCTTGTTTGCCAGTTTAAGGACACTTTCTTTCACTTGCCTAATTCAGGCAGAAAATACTACACCAATCTTATTAGACAAGCAATACAGGTATTAAAGGCTGTAATTAAGGTTACTTGACTTTTTACCAAGCTTGAACTGTTGGAACTAAAGTTGCCCACAAACCGTTGCCATGTGTATGCACAAATGCTAAGGAAATGCAGTGAGCATAGTTAGATCTCTCCCAAAACAAAGCCGGGATAGCTAGTACATATATATATGAAAGGATATTTTCTTTATGTACTGTCTATGCATATTTTTGGAAGTATAACATTAACACAACTTCTGACAAGACTTTTCAGGAAAGTGTAGAGAAGTAAAGAACATTTGGGGTCAGAAAGGGGTTTTAGCCACTCCCTAAAGCTCTCTCCCAGACTTCTGAAATAAGCTACAACTCAAATTGTCAACCAATACATTCTCTGCAGGGGCCTGCTGAGATTCAGCAGCAAGAGCTGCTAAAGCCTCAGCCTGCAGGTTACATGCTCTATCCCTCTTCAGCTCCCACATGCAGACCAGTAGCGTGCACAGTCCCCATGCAGCAAGCAAGCAGGCACGCGCCAGCTTGTGGCTGCTGGAGAGAGCGGCTTCCCTCCTTGCCGAGGCCTGGAGCAGACAGTGGCTTGGGGGCAGGAGGAGAAATCCAAGGGGACCTCTTGCAACAAATATGTTCTGCAGCCAAGGAGCCTGCTGGAAATTACTTGTTACGGAAGTTGTACATCATATGGGCACAGGAAACGAGGCATGGAAAAGATGGGGACAGTTTCAGCAGATGAATGCTTCTATGGAGATTTGGGTTCTTCCCCTACACCTGCCATCAAGTTCTCACAGATCTGAGTCACACAAAGCCTGTCACAGGAGTTTTGTCTCGGTGCTGTTTTCATGCCTGTGCCCCAATGTGCAGAGGTGCAGAGCCGTCACTGCTGCAGCTGGGAGCTGTGATCAGAACAAGCCAAATACTTTAAAAGATGCAAAGTTATCTGAAAAACAGCAGACTGCAAGCATCTCCAGATGTACACTTGGGCACAGCATGTATTGTGAGGTTAATCTCTCTGCTCCTCAGCTGTGAAAATAACAAGTGATATTAGCACCACTTTTTCCACTCAGGGATGTTGAGGAGAAGTTTGTAAATCCCATTTGGGGACTACTTTGATGGACATCAAAAAGCTGTGAATAGAGAAATAAGCTGTGATTCAGGGTTCATTTTTGTGTGTTCTGGAAACATGCTGAAGGATGAGGAAGAGTATTTAGAACAGTGGCTTCCCTTTATGTTATGCACTAAATCTGGACAGGCTGGATTGTATGAGTTCCAACAAGGCCAAGTGTCAGGTCCTACACTTGGGCCACAACAACCCCATGCAATGCCTCAGGCTTGGGGAATGAGTGGCTGGAAAGCTGCCTGGCAGAAAAGAAACTGGGGCTGTTGGTCAACAGCTGGCTGAAGATGAGCCAGCAGTGTGCCCGGGGGGCCAAGAAGACCAACAGCATCCTGGCCTGTGTCAGGAACAGTGTGGCCAGCAGGACTAGGGAAGTGATTGCCCCCTGTACTCATCACTGGTCAGGCCACATCTCAAATCCTGTGTTCAGTTCTGGGCCCCTCACTTCAAAAAAGACATTGAAGGGCTGAAGCGTGTCCAGAAAAGGGCAACAAAGCTGGTGAAGGGTCTAGAGCACAAGTCTTATGAGGAGAGGCTGAGGGAACTGGGGTTGTTTAGCCTGGAGAAAAGGAGTCTCAGGGGAGACCTTATTGCTCTCTACAACTGCCTGAAAGGAGGTTGGAGCAAGGTGAGTGTTGGTCTCTTCTCCCAAGTAAGAAGTGATAGAACAAGAGGAAATGGCCTCAAGTTGCACCAGAGGAGGTTTAGATTGTATTAGGAAAAATTTCTTCACCAAAAGGGTTGTCAGGCACTAGAACAGGCTGCCCAGGGAAGTGGTCAAGTCACCATCCCTGGAAGTATTTAAAAGATAGGTAAATGCGACTCTTAGGGACATGGTTTAGTGGTGAACCTGGCAGTGTTAGGTTAACAGTTGGACTTGGTGACTTTATGTCTCTTCCAACCAAAATGATTCTATTATTCTAAATGAAGTAATAAGCTTCTGGAAAAAGTTAGTATGTGATCATGGAATTAAAGAACATGCACAGGGCAGCTAAATTATGGCTGAAGGTGACAATCTTTTAGTGCTTAACTTTGCAGCAATAATATAATTTATACACAAATTAGATTAATATTATTTTTCCATCCACATGCTAGCTCAGTACTAATAGCAGTATATTCATGTGAATATAACTGACAGCTACATTTTACCTCAGATTTATACTGGCTGGCAATGAAGGTGGTAAATTCTGTATTTCCCTTGACTTTGTAACTCCTATCTCTCTGTGCATAAGTACTGAAATGAAAGCTAGGATTTTTCATTTAGCTTTTAAAAATACATTAAAATAAATATTAGATAATTGAAAAAAACATTCCATCCCAACCATGAAGTTCTTTTTTAATCAAAACCTCCAGGCTCCATTATATCTTGGTGGAAACTGCTGATGAAGGAGGGCTGTGAGGAAGCAACTTTGAGCTGGTGGGACAGAGGCAAAGGTACAAACGCTGACAGCTCTGCTCTGCAGTAGTGTCCACCCTAGAACTGGGGGCCTGATAAAAAAAACATGGGGGGCAGCAGGGATTCAGTATTGTAACTGGCTCTGCTTTCTGTTCTGTGTAGGGTCTGATTTGCATTCAGTCTCTGTAAAGAAAAAAACCAGCTAAATCCCAAGAGCTTTCTGAAAATTATGAAACAACTTGTTCAATGAAGAACAAATACTAGGAACATTATATTATACATTTCTACTAATCTACCTTAAAAGAGGCCATTCAGCCCTCATGCCTTGCCTTGATAAGATGCCATTCAAATTTCACCAGCAAATGAATTGTGGTTTGAGTAAGGGAGTGCAGGGGACCTAAGTTACAGTTACATGAGTGCAAGTGCTTTTGTAATTAGTAATAACACTAAAAAGCCCAAACAGACATTATTCCTAAGTACAATTTTGATTGCTTAAACTCCCTGAAATTGAAACATTCATTCAAATTTTATTTTCCAGTGTTCTTTATGCCAATGGAAACCTGCACTGAAAATTGGATGTTAATTTTTCTTAAGTGTTGTTGCACCTTTTCTTGGTGACTGGTAGCTTCAATAACATGATTCCTACCTTATTGAGAGCTGCTTGCACTATGGATTCACTCTGAGTATCTAGTGCAGACGTAGCTTCATCCAGAAGAAGAATCTTGGGATTTCTTACCAGGGCACGGGCAATAGCTATTCGCTGCTTCTGTCCCCCACTCAGCTGAGCCCCTCTTTCCCCTACCATGGTGTTAAATTTCTGAGAAAGCAAAAAACAAAACAGAAGTTGTAGAAAGTCTCAAATGAAATCCTTGCTTCTCTGTGCAACCGTAACTACTCAGCGTCTAGATAAGAGGTAGCTTTATCTGGCTAACTTGAGCATGAGCAGACCAAACATGCAACTACATCCATCCATCTAGCCCTTAGCGAAGCCCTCCTTATCCCCATTATATAATGCATGTTCCTACCTTTGAACTTAACAGTTATTTAAAGTCTTGATTTTACTGCTTCCTCAGAGTGCTCCAAACCCTGGGTTTTCTCAAGACCAGCCCATAAGGCATCTCTGGATTTACTGTCTACCTTTCCAACAGAGTTAAGATCATAGAGACCCACCAGGACCTCTAATGTTGCCTCCTCTGAACCTGAGACACCCCCCGTGGAGCCATGGCTTGACTCCTACTGATAATCTCACTCACTCCAATGTGGCAAGTCTCAGACTCCACTGCAGTCTTATTATACAGTTTTTTATGAGCAAATATGATCACGTAACTCTTCCTGAGAAGATGGAACCTTGGAACAGATCAATACTCTAGAAATAGCACATGCCTGAGAAATGGGGGTCGAGCTCTCTGAGGTAGTAGAACAATTTGAAATCAAGTCCAAGGTAGGCACTTTTCCCACGTTTTTTTAACTGCAGAACCAAAAGGAAGGGCATATCATCATCCACTCCTGAAGATGTGTTTTGAATGGCTGATCTCACTTTCTGCCCCACCCTGAAAGTAGTAAGGCACCTACTTCTGGGAGAGAGCTCAAAGCTGTGAATCTCAGGTGGAGGGAGAGCTCAAGCTTCCAGAGGCTAAAAGTGGCCTTGGTTCAGGACATACTTACTTCCACCCTCCATTTCCTATTGAATGTGTAGACAGCTCCTGACAAAGGATTTTGGATTTCTGGATCTTGTCTTTAAATGCTCAACTCTTCCCATGCCTCATGAGGTGGGTAGGGATGGTAACACAGCTGTGAAGCTTCCTTTCTCCTGAGGTAAGGCATTGACATTTTTTCCAGACTTCAGCACAAATCCTTTGAGGGCAACTAAACAAAGGCACAATATCTAGCCCAGAAAGTCCCTGAACTGAAAGCTGCTGGAGGCTATAAGTGTGTTTTGGGAAGTAATACTACAACTTGAATTCCCATGCTCTCCCTTCTCAGAAACAGGACACCAGCCTAAATGGATCTTTCGTTCTTACACTCAAAAAGAAGTTCATGAACTCACATCAGGCAGTCTAGATATGAAGTCGAAAGCATTGGCTTCCTTGGCTGCTTGCTCAATTTCAGCATCAGAAACATCTTCTCGGCCATAGCGAATGTTCTCTGCTATTGTTGTTGCAAATAAAACAGGCTCCTGGCTCACAATACCAATATTTTCTCTTAGCCACTTTACATTAAGCGTCCGAATATCCCGACCATCTAAGGTAATCTGAGAGGAAAAGTGTGTTAAAGTTGAGGAAATGCACTGTTAATAATAAATCAATTAATTATTAAGTATTAGCTACAAGGACAAACAAAAGAAAATAAAATGTCTTTAGCAGAAAACTATGTCGGGTGAGAAGTTACAACTGTAATTTTTTCCATCCACTGCACAAGCTAGAAGATGGTGAGAAACAGCACAAACAGCATAAATCAGAGTGGTTTTTTGTTGGTTTTGTTTTGGTTTTCCCTTCCATAACCATTCATACTTTTTACCCTGTTCTCATGCCCCTGTGCCAGTTTGTTTGCCCTCACAGTTGTGGCTATGCAATTGGCTCTGCGGCTGTGCTTTACACCAGATCAAAGAAATAATCCAAGATGACTAAAAAGGAAAGTTATTTTTAATCTAGGTCATTTGCAGTGTGGTCCTATGAGCACTGACATTAGCACAGAAGACAAACAACAAACTGAGGCACAGGGGCAGAGATGAACAGCCACAGAAACAGTAAGTTTAAGAAACAACTGCGTTGATACTAGATAGCCACCTTGCTACCTGATGCAGTGATAGTTCAGTGTTTAGCATTTGAAATGCTTACCTAGTTCAAACTACTAAGGTGCATTCTTCAAATACTAAGCATAAAAAGAACATTATCCTTAAAATATATATTGTCTATTTTCTTTCTTTTTTTTTTTCCTTTGGAAATATCTTATGAGAAGTATTTAGTATTTACTGACTGGATTTAGTGTTTAGTGGTAGACTAGATGTACAGTGTGTAACAATGGAAACTTTCGCTGCGGGTTAGCAAACAGAGAAAAAATAGCCAAGAAAAAAACCCCTACATTTTAAATAGGAAAACTCTCTCCTAGTTTACATTCAATGAAAAGGAAGCAAAATACAGCAGAGCACTGTTCACTTAAAAAAATTTAGGGAACCTTAAAAGCCAATAGTTGAAGAAGGTAATTTTAAAGTCAGATCTTGCATCTATTCAAAGATTTGTGGTATTTATTACTTCTGGCATAGTGCTGCAAGAGGGAGAATAATGAAGTCAAGCCAACAGGAGAAGATAGTTCATCTGAAATTTAAATTGTGGAAATACTGAACTACGCAGAAATATGCTCAAATTCAATAAAAAAATAAAAATAAAAATCAAGTTTCTGCCAATATGAGGAACTGGTGCTAATCCTAACAGCTCTCAGTTTTTACAGTTCACTTGTAGGCACTCACTTCTCCCTGGACAGGATCATAGAATCTCTGCAGCAACTGAATAGTAGTGCTTTTACCACAGCCACTGGCACCAACCAAAGCAATGGTCTTCCCGGTTTGAACTTTCAAGTTTAGACCCTTGAGGATCTGAGAAAAAATGAAAAACAAGAATTATATCTTAGTTTGACATATTTGATTAGAGAACAGGCTGCCAAGGTAACAGTAGCAATAATCAAGGCAGTAGTAAGGGGCGCAGTCTGAAGGTATGGCAATATCAGCAAGTTAATTGTACCTGGGAGTTTTCTGGGGCACTGATATGAAAGAGACTGCTTCTATGGTTGTGAAGTCTGTTAGTGTTCAAAACGGGATAGCTACATGTAACCTGCCTTTTGGGAACGGTCTCTGGATCCTTCTGGCTACAAAACCAGGCCTGGGAATTATTTGAGAAGATTGATAACTGGAATAGGCCAAGTTCATGCCAAAAAACATTTTAAGAGTTCCCTTGCATAGACCACTGCATTCCAGTGCCTGGGAAAATTCCCCAGCACACTCAAATCAACTAACATATACACAACCATGGTACTCTAAACTTGATAGCTCATTTTCTCCAATTTACGTGATCCAGTAGCAGACTTGGGGGTCTTATGTCCTCCTGCTGTCCTCCGTTTTCCAATGCTTAGACAATGGCATTACACCTAGTTATGAATCTCGCAGAAAAATTATTTTGAAGGTGCTAAACATTATTGCTGAGAAACAAGCCTGCTTTCCTCTATTTTTAGAATATAAATGGCTGTTTTGACAAGGTAACCGCTGGAAGGCCCTTAGTAAATCCTAATCCTTATTGTTAACAGCCTCAGCAACCTGAGAAGTAGTACAGATTAATGATATCTTTGTTGCCATTTCCACATTTAGGAACATTTTACCTCAAAAGAGGTCCATGTCATATATGAGTAATGCTGTGTAGTTGCCAAAATATTTGGCTGCTATGGGAACTCTTCTTGTTTATACCAGGCTGATTTATAATTTTGCCTACACATGTTTTTGCAATGAGAGATTAAAATAGTTGCAATACTGCTCTCCTCTCCCTGTGCTACATCCAGCAGGGTTTGTATCTCCAAGAAGCTGATATCCTGGTGCCTGAATCATCAGGTAAGAACTATATTCTAAATACCGTAATTTCTCCAGGTGCAAATAGTCACAACCACCTAATAGGCTATTTCTAACTCTCTTTTATCAGGCAAGGTGTTGCCAAGATTAAAACTGACAATAACTAGACTCCTTAGATCTCTTTGATTTGTATTAGCCTGGACAGGAGAGACTACATTGTGTTGCATCAATTGCTTCAGAGATTGTGGATAACTTCTATGCATCTTTGCTGATTCCTTTCAGCTCTATTAGATAACATTGATACTTTTAGTAGGGAGAGCTGCTGACTCAGTAGATTTGGGAAGGATGACAAAATATTTCTTATTTCCCTCCCATTTGGCATGCAGACCCATAAAACAGCTCATCGGCCTGAATAGCATTCTCAGGAAGAAAGATGAAGAGTTTGTTCTGTCACTTTCGATTTCTGAGCCAAGACTGAAAGAAGATGCATTGCACGGACTTCAATTAGGCAGAAAGCCTAGCTCTGGGTCTGTCCCTCAGCAGCTCCAGTGTCCTGGAAACAGATTTGATGCATCATGAGGTAGACCTTAGATGGCTGAGATGGGAAGAGCTATCTGAAGACATAGTCCCAGTGTTGTGAACTTTCCCATTCACACCCCTTAACTGGCATGTCAGGCTTTTAATTGTTGACACTAGAAATCTCTATTTCTACCTTTTCCTTCATCAAGTAACAGCAGCAGCAAATCCCTTTCCTTTCACCTTTGTCAATGCCTTAAAGAGATCATAAACTGTTGAATATGGTAGAGAGGTCAAACCAACTGCATCACCACAAAAGCAGGTCACTGTGACATGACATACACAGCACTGCATAATACAGTCCATAAGGTAAGTAACAATTGGCAAAGAAGAGACAACTGTTTATTCAACAGCATTTTTAACATCTGCCAAAACATTTGACCTCCAAATGTATATATAGGATGATATGTTTCAATCCATTTGATGGCATAATTGTTGCAAAGCCTATCTCGCAGGTCACTTTTCACATGAGATATCACAGAAAGCCAGGGGTTGAACAGAGCAGCTTCTTGGTTTAACTGCGTAAGGTCTGGAAGTTTTAATGACAGGTCTTGAAAAATCTTATTTGGCTTATCAGAGCTTTTGTTCACAGAAATTCAGACTAGAGCAACACATCCTTCTTAGCTTTGTTCAGCACATGAGAGTGGTGAGCAGTTAGCCAGCAACAACAGATCTAGAGCTTTGACTTTGGGCATTATTTTTTCCCCAGTAGTGCACAGTCTCCCAAGGTAGGAATGCATTTTGCATTCAACAAGAGCAGAGAAATAATACAGACACAGGCTGCAGAATTTCAGTACAGCAGATTAAAATGAACACTTACTTTAACATCAGGTCTGGATGGGTAATTGAAATGAATGTTTCTGAATTCAATTTCTCCTACAAGCTTGTCTGGTTTGTAGCCTTCCTTAGAACTGCTATCTATTAGACGTTTCTGGAAAGACATTTTTAGAATATTTTGCTGGTTATTACACTTTTAGAAATGCTATTTCAGTCAGATACATTGTTCTCTCTTTTATTTTCTTAGCTGCTGGTTTACACTGCAGGACATCATTGCAGAGCTGCTGCATTTTACTCAGAGGATGCTGAATGCAGGGGAATATCCAACTGTGAATTCTGCTTTGACAAATATAACACATTTTCAAATGCAACAAAATCCACAGAAGAAAATCTGTAATTGCAGAACTTAACTATACTATCTTGCAGCCAAAACATGGCCTTCAGTTATCCTTATACAAGTTTTACACTCACATCAAGAATCTTGTAGCCATTTCTGTATGAACTTTCTAATCCTACTTGTTTAAAATATTTTATATACACAGATAACCAATTGCTCCATAACACAATAATATCAAGATAACAACCATGTGGAAACCCTTTTTATAGCAAAATCAGCACTGTAGCTTTATAATATTATAGATTTCAATAGCACTATTAATCTCCTCCTCCACCAACTCCCCCACCCAAAAAAATCCCACCTCAGCTGAAAATGTGCATACATGCATTTTTAAAAAAATAGTATAGTCTCTTACTACTTTTCCTCTGCAGTTTCAAGTCTCATATTAGAGAAAGATCTCATCCATAAATCTCAGATACACATGCCAGCTTTCCCAACATTCATTGTAACAAATAAAGAGGCAGGGTTTTTTAATATGAATAGAAATACTATGGGTTTCAGTGGTAGGCATCTATAAGGTTTAGGGACTTTTGAGTGCTTTTGTTATGTCTCTCAAGAAAAAACAAAAACAAACAAGAAAAAAAAGAAGTCTGGTTGAAAGGCTTCTTTTCTATTTAGATACTTACCTTACTGATAATCCGATATACTTCATAGGCAGCCCCACGTGCATTAGCCACACTCTCCAGATTGGGAGCTGCCTGGCCCAGGGAGAAGGCCCCAACGAGCACAGAGAAGAAGACCTGTGGGAGACAGAAGGAAGCCTCACAGTTTATAGTGATTACGGAGCCACCAGTGCCCACCCAACTGTTAAACACCCAAGTCTTTCTAGTGCACCCTTTCCAGGAGAGTTAAATAGAAAAGTGGAAAGTACATTTCACAGATACTCCTGACTACTCCCCATTTTCCCAGGGTTAATGGTAACTACTGACACACGCTTTTGTGGCATGAATGGCTTTTCTTTTCGATGCTTTTGCATTTTCTATCATCTACAAATAGAACAAACATATTTGCTGCTTTCCAGGTGTTCCCAAAGTTAAGAGGCTTGAAAAACTCAGTTCAGATTTTCTTAACAGAAATTCTAGCTCTGGGACCAACACACAATTAACTGGTAACTTCTGATGTTCCTCACGGCATGTCTTGAGTGTGAAATTAAGCCTTTAGCCAAACATTTGACAGCAAGAAGATGGTGAAATATGTTCAAAGCAATACCAACTTAGACATAGTGGTAATGTATGGTAAACTCTTTCAAGTAAACAACAAAGTGCAGAGAAGACATTGTGGCTAAATGAGATCTTGAGGACTTCCCAGTGTGTATTAAGCACATCAGTGGGATTCATTGATCCTAGTGGCTAGCTAGAATTGTTCTGACAGTTCAGGTTACTTGTCTTTGCTCCTTAACTTCCAGCTCTAGGTTGTTCATCCTGCCCTACAATTGGGTCCAAGACAAATGAGAAAAGCAACCCTCTGCGATACTTTTGCCTCTGCTTTGATTAGAGTGGGAATTCAAGGTGCCCTGTTCGTACTTGTTATATCACAAGATAGGTAAGACAAATACCTTCCTTTCAGTTCTTTTATACCAAGTGGGTCTCTGACAGCTAATCTGGCAACTAGTGGACAGAAAATAGAGCTAGTTATATATGACACTTACATAATAGTTTTCTTGAAATTACAGAGCATTTTTCAAAGCTGCATTGTTGTACTTACAATTAACACTCGACCAATGTCGTAATTTTCATCTTCAGCAGTAAGTTTGGTTCCATACCAAAATGCAAGTGCATAGGATCCAAAGATAAGAAATTGTGAAACACCTAGAGATGTGTTGGTCGTAATGGATTTTTTTACTCCAACACTTCTAGCCATCTCTAAGTTAGCATCATATCTGAAAGTAGGTAGAAAAATCATTAGTTTGACAGGTACCACATGCCATTCTGATTGATGTTTCCCAGTGCCCTTTTTAATTAAAAGTGTTTTTTGCCATAAAAGCAATTAAAGTCTCACAAAGAGAATGCAGATTTATTTTTTCTTTGACAGAGGACTAATAAGAACATAACTCCTTTGAATAAATCTGTTTTGACATATGCAGATGACACTCTCTTTCCCCTATGGAAGACATAGTACTAAAACAATTAAGTAACATGACTTTGTTATCATGATGGAAGACAAGATACCACTCTTGAGCCATTTGTTTGCATTAGATCTGAAAGGAAACTCTGAAAAAGTTTTATCAACATCACCTATCAAAGATAAGGTTCATCTTCTGCCAAGCCACTGCCAGAAGCAGATGATGACTGAAGGTCCCTTGGGAGTGTAAACATTTGCAGTCAGTGGAGGCACTGCACAGTCAAAGGTTGCTTTTCCTAACTCTGAAGCCATCATTCAAGAGCTGTGTAGGAGTCACAGTCTTTGCAAAAAAAAAAATAAAAATGCCCTAGTCAGTCCCTGATAGGAGTTTGCCCGTCCCTAGTAGAGGATGTTCCTAGGAGAGCCACCAGGGTTTTGGGTGTGGGTTTTTTTGTTTGTTTTGTTTTGTTTTTCACTAAATGGAGGTGGAGCTGTTAAAGAGACTGACCGGCCAACCCTGGAGGAAAGGAAAGGCCTTACTGGTATGGAGTTACCCAGGTATCAACTCCTTTGTCTCTAGACCTCAAAAAAACCCCCTCAGAAACAGTAGTTTGAAGCAGCTCCTACCATGGGATTTTGCAGGGACCAAGAAGATGGGGAGGAGAGGGATAACTGACCTAAGCCATCTTAGGTCTTTTTTTGCCTTTACTGTGTAAGCAGAAAGGGTCTTAATATTGTTTCAACTTAAGGACAAATCCCAGTAAGCAGAATACAGTGCTCTAAGATAGAGCTCAGTCCTTGGAAGCAGACAAATGTAGGAGCAGGCTTTAGGACCCTGAGCTAGGGCTAACATCACCTTAGAAATCTCCCACAAGACCAGAGCAAACACAAGAGTTGAAAAAGATAGGAGAGATTCATAGATGGTATGGATCAGGTGGTCTGGTTTACCTTTCCCAACTGTATGGTATTGGTGATGCCCTGTATTTGTATACTGAATGTTAGTGTTTGTGATATGTGAATAAATGTGTTGTCAGCCATACCCACCTCACCTTTTACATGTGACTAGGGCCAACACTGGATTAGGTCAACTACTAGTATTATGTGCAAATCATTAAAGCAATAAAAGCCAGTGATTCGATTTTACTTAAGGCTGTTACCCAGTGAAGCTTAAATATAAGCTCATTAATCAAAGATCAGAACAGCAGTGCACATGTTCTAGAAGTTAAGCAATTAATCACATGCTTTGCTGCATTTGACTACTAGGTAAAGGCAATCTTTTCACCACTTCCACTTTAAATTCAACTCGAGATCTCAATCAGAGAACAAATTTGAGTCTATGCTGCAATAATAATACAAAATAGGCTGTCTAGGTCCATTTACACATCTTTGTTCTCAGGTGAGCTGCCCACTTACAAGATGAATTTTCCTCATTATATACACAAAATGACTCTAAGAAGAACCCCATTTTCCTGCCCCTCCAAAAAACCCCAAACCCCACAAACCCAACCCATAGCCAAACTCTTTCCATATCTTAAATATAATTATTATTTCAAAAACCTACTTTGCTAATGCCTTCTGCTGTCCATTGAAAGCCACAACAGTCCTGATTGCTGTCAAAATTTCTTCTGCCACAGCTCCTGCTTTAGCATAAGCAGACAGCTCTTTAGCAGTAAGGGTTGCCAGTAGCTGGAAAGTTGAAAAACAGATGTTATTACAGCCTACTGAAAGGGTTTGCACACTGTATTGGTGAATAGGAATAATCAGTGCTCAAGGCACAAGATGAGGTTTAGGAAAGAGGGTGTCAATTCTTCTCTGTGCCCTGAATTTCTCCAAAATCCAGCTTCTTTTCTCATTGTGCCCTCAATACAGTGAAAGACTACACGACCATCAGAAGAGCTTCTTGACTGATCTGCTTTCCTCCCAAGCTGAGGGCAACCTATGAACTACACTATGATGTCAGGGAGATGTGCTGGAGCTGCTCTGAGGGGTATCTGAGGTGTTCAGAAGCTAGAGTAAGAGTATAATTAAAGTAGGCTAGGTAGTTGTGTTACAGCTTCTCATGCTCTTCTTCCCAGATTAGTTGAAATGCTTGAAGTACAAAAAAACCCCCTTAGTATATGTAAGTAAACACTCAGGAATACAAGCAGTACCCAGTAATGTGGCTACAGCAGATCACAAAGGGAAAATGTTTTCCTATCTGAAAGGGACACCTCTCTAGATATCTCACTGATTTGTATCACTCCAGTCTATGGCATCTGTACAAACATCCTAGCATCTGCTCTGTGCACAAGATGACACCCGGTAAACTATTCGCAATAGATGCAGTATTGCCTATGGGCAGATGGAAAGAACTTGAAAGGCATTTGTGTCAACAGGAAAGAGTGAGGGGCACAAGCGTGTGCCTGGGCTAACCCAGTCTCCTGCATGAGGAAATCACTGTGCAAGGAAAACGCTCTGATGCAGATTACCTTCCTGACACATGGAGCAAGGACAGAGTAGGTGGCCAGGAGGAATACAACATGCAAGCACATGCTTGGGAACCCAGAGAAAAGCTACAGGAGCGGAAATCATACAGTAAGCACGGGGCCAGCCTCCCAGCTTAGAAACCATGCTAAGCTTCTCCCATTCTCTCCCCCTCTCCCGTGCATGAGTGGTAATGTTTTTCTGGTTTGCTTAGTTTATTAATCCCCACACTTACAGTTGACCAAACTGCTGCTGATGCAGCAAGCAGAGGGCTGACTGACAAAATCACCAGTGTCAGCTTCCACCCGTAGATGAATCCTATAATAATCCCTGTCAGAAATGTGGCAAAAAACTGTACAAATATACAGATCTTGTCTCCGATGCCTTCGTGGATGGTGTTGATGTCACTTTAAATCATAATAATAATAAAAAAAGATTTGTTAGCTTTGAATGCTTTTCATTCTAGCTCCCTCCCCCTTCATTTCATGCTGTGTGGCCTCATGTCAGAAGTTTTACCATTTCCTAACTGGCACAGTGAAATTTTCTAACCACAGCTACTGAATGGTACCATTAGTCTCTTGTGTGGCCAAAACACAGCAGAAACCTCCTATTTTTTAGGACTTATTTTCTGTATTTTCCATAATTCTCTGCTGTCTCTGTGCCCTGTCACTAGGTCACAAATGACTTCGTTTCTTATCCAGAATCCAAATGGAGCAACACAACTAAACGGCCTCGTCATCTCCCGTGACCATCTCCAAATGATTCCTTCTGCTCAGCTCTGTCTCTGAAGCTTTTTATTTCTTAATTTTCGCTACAGACTCAGATCAAGGGTTATCTCCATTCTATCAGGAAAAAAAAAAGCATTATTTGGAAGAACCTCTGTTTTTCATATTTCCTTCTTTTCCCAGGACATACAGATGTTAGAGCTGACAGTGGTTTCATTTAAGCTTCTCTTACACCTTTCAGGACTCAGCTCTGCCCAACGCTACCTTAAATTCCAGAAAAAAAAATATCTATGTTCATACATATAGTGCCATTGCATCTTGGGGCATACAGTCCTCATCCCTAAATCTATTTAATTCTATGGAAAAGCTTCAAAGACTTTAACTGACTGGAGGGAGTCCAGCCTGAGATCTGGCTGCATGTAAATGCAAGCTCAATTCCATTCAATAAAGTGTCAGAGCTTTCAGTGTTTGTAAACTAGCGGGAGACAGCAAAGCTATTTCTCTAGTACTATCTGCCACGTACTTCACGGACATTAGAAAGCCAATGTCAGGCATTTCACAGCAAAACCCGTTCCAATGCATATATCACAGAAACTGTACAAATGAAGCTGAAAAGGATAATTAATTTCTCCTTCAGAGCTGTAATATTTTACACTTTAGGTTTGGTTGGTTAGGGTTAGGTTGTGGAGGTTTTTTGTTTTGTTTTGGGGTTTTTGTTTGTTTGTTTTCTTAAAACTCTCTGTAGACTATTCCACAGAAGATAAATAGCAGTTTTCTTTTAATCGTCATACTTAGTGGGGGTCAAAAATTAACAGAGCCCTCACTCTGTCAGTCTGGTGTTCAGTGTTCCTATTTGGGTAGTATCAAACCAAGCCATCTCCTGATGGAGGACTGCAAAAAAGAACTTTTGCCGGATCCTTGCTGTCTGCCTTGTAGCAGCAATCAAAAATGTCCATACTTGGATGGTGCTCAGGATCAACACTGCACAACCAATTCCCACATAGTAGTAAGCAAACCTGCAATAAGGAAACAAAATGCCATATGACCATGCTGTATCTCATGAGAGAAGTTAGACATACAAAGCAACAATTAATCTTCATTTACCCCACCAAATTAAATGCTGCAGCCTGTGATACATTATTGGGAAATCACAGAATCACAGA
>VZRW01008818.1:0-194799 GCA_013398125.1 Aegotheles bennettii
AGAGGTATAAAGTTCAAAGTATGCGTGTGCTTGTTTATTCATTTTGACTTGAAAACAGCATCGTCCAACAGTGGCAAAGGGATATGGCAAGTTTGAGATGGATTCAGGGATCAAAAAATTGTGATCCAATCTTGATGCATTGCCTTGTGAGAACTTCTTTGGTTTGGAACACAATGTACACATTCTAAGTGTTTTGGAAACCAGAGAGAATCTGAATAGCATAATTATTGTAGCCTATGTATTGCTCTTGTGTATGTCCTACTGTTGAAGATACCTAAACTAGTGAAACACAAAAGGAACTTTGAGTTCATATTTCATTCATGTATCAATACTCCGATGAAATTTTCACACATTAAATGAGCATATAAATTGTGGCACTATATGTAAAGTATTTTTCCAGTTATGTAAATTTCTACTTAAACAAGAATTAAGAAGAGGCTGATGGGGGGACTGTTCATTAAACTGTGTTTGTTGATATAAAAAAAACTATTTGGAGACAGAACTGTCAAAAAACCCTCTAGTCTTAGTTATAAACTGTGGAGAGTAGCTATTGTTCTTCCTGAAGACTGATAATTTAAATTTGTATGCATGTAAAATAGCTTATTATTAGGGTAGGATTTTTTCAGGTCTATGTATGCGTGCTTTTGCAGGTTCCTAAGTTAGTGGTGAACCACTAATGACAGATACAAGAGAGCACAAGTGTGTTCTCTTGAACAGAAGCTTTTATAAAATGTCTAACCTGTTTATCATAAATGAAAACAGCACTTCCATTTTTCTTTTTTTTTTCAAGACACAGTAAATCATATGTTTGCAGCACTTTCTGAAGCCTGAAGTTTTGAAAATAAGTTGTGTGCGAAAGGATGCAATACGTGAACTGAGTTTTACTAGAGTAAGCATCGGTGGAATTTTGAACAAAGGTTGAGACTGTTGCTCACTGACATGACTGGTGGTACAGTTTCTGTTAACACGGGTATAGAACTGGGACTGTCACTTCAATTTATGGTTTTAAGGTTATAGTCATGACTAGGAAGTCCATGAACACTTTGTTTAACTTGTGGGCAGGGAAGGTAATGTTCTGATCTTGGATTTTTGTTTTTCTACTTTTCTCCTACGCACACAAAGATTTCCTTTACTTGGTTTTAACACAGTTATATTCTTTGTTATAAAAAAGCTGGTTTGGGCCCCTATTTCTTCTTGTGACCTAAGCTGAGGAGTTGCCAATATAAAGAAAAACCAATTAGAAAGACAACATTCTCCTATGGTTTTGGTCAGTGAATAGGAATTCATTTTACTTGTAGGGGTTCCTAAGAAAATATGTTACTTAAGAGTGAGTCACAGCTCAGATAAAGATGTTAGTACCCTCCTACTGAATATTCTTGTTGACTAGTCTCCTTAGTGGGATATGTTTGTCAGGAGGTTTAAGCAATAGTATTTTCACTTGTCTTTGGATCATCTTTTATTGCCTTAGAGCTTGTTTCTACGAAGTCTCTGTAGTAGTCATGTCTTTGAAGCACATTGTACAAATTAGTTTTTACTGACCTACCTCACTTCTCAATGAAAAGTCATCTGCAGTAAATCCACACACAAGTAATTTCCTCTTTAAGTTTACTGTATTGACTAAACTACATTTTAGTCTTCTCAGTCCACTAGTGCTCTTTACCTGTGCTCTACCAGTGTTTCTGCAGTTGTCTGGGCAGCTTGAGTTTTCTCTGTTCTTTTAAACTTTAAAGGTAGTGTAGGACCAAACATATTTTCAGAATTAATGTCTTTGAATACCCAGAAGCACATTTTCCCAATTTTCACCCTATTTTTTCCTTTGCAGTAGTCACTTGCCTTTTAACTAGAGATGTGGATCTCTTTTACATCATATGGCTATAGTGATATAAAAAAAGAATTTAATTACCAGTGAGTTCTAGTATAAATGCCAGAGGATGAAACTTTGAAATTTTAATTAATCTTACAGAGGTCTTACAACAAAAGTTCTTACAGGTTGCAAAGCTCTAGGAAACTATTTTGATAGTGCTTCAGCACAAACAGCACGCTTCTATGTATAATATTGAAACTCCAACTAGAACAAAGAGAAATATCTTAATTTTATGGGAAAGCCTGAAATCTGATGACATCTAAGGTTTTGTGTTAAATATGGTCTAGAATAGACTAAAATGGAGATACTTTAGGAGTATTATTTGATTCGTGATAGTTCTGGAAGGTTTTTAATATCTGTAAATTAAATGGTAGGTGGTCAAACTTGAGGTGAGAAAGAATAAGACTATTTCGTTTTCTCCGGTGTGAGTGATTCATCAGAAACAGTTAATATCAGATGATCCTTTTTATCTTATTATGTTAATTTGTGTCTAAAAAAGCAAGTTAGTTTTCCCCACACAGGTCTTGTCTGACATCTTGAACTAGCTGGGATTTCTTGCAGAGGTATCCTTTTACTATTCTTCATAGAGTTACTCAGATTGTTTTTACTACCCAGCTTTCATTGAAGGAGGTATCCTTTTTGTCTTGGAAAGAATGTGTAAATGATACTTAGCTTCTAGAAAGAGACAAGTATTTCTCAAAAACATCCAGCTTAGCCATGAGCTTTCCTTTCAGTCTTTCAGGTATATATCATGTTGTCCTCAGGATAGCTACTATTTTCGTGCATCCAAATGCCAAATAATTCTTTTTCAGCTGAGAGACTATGAGCATGGCCTTCCAAAATAACAAGAGAAAGCATAAGACATTGCTGACAGCCAGACATTGGTCTTTTGACACTGAAGTGCTGCTTCAGCCCTGCAATTAGTTTGAAGACAGTAGCCTTTCACCTCCTGAAGTTCTGTTGCCATTGTTGGGTGTTGTTGATCTGGAGCACAGTTGTTTCCTTCCTGTGCTGCAGAGCTAGTTAGTCAAGTAATAGATGACACTCGAAGGAAACTGAGGTAGACTACTGGTGTGCAGAAGTGGAGTCTGTTCTGAAATTGTTGTCTTGGTTTCTTTATATCCTTGTCCGTACGTCAGTATTCCTTTTCTGCCTTATACTGAGTGTAAGCTCTTAAAGACAAAAATAACCTTTCTCTGTACAGCACCCTGCAGAGTGGACTTCTGTTTTGTGAGAAGGGTTTCCAAGTATTATGTTACATAAATAGTTATGTGGCCATGCTGGTGACCAGTGTACTTATCACAGTACTTCCAAAGCCATCTCCAAGTAATTTATAACTGGAACAACACATTTACACTGAAGGCTTTCAAAACTGAAGTTTTCTGCGTGGTGTCCAAGTTAAATAGGAATTGAAAAGGGACCTGGTACAATTAATTTTGAGTTCTCAAGTTGTATGAGGTGTTTTGTAGGATGCAACCACAATACCAAGTTTGGCGTGGAATATTAATTACATCATGAGATCAATGCTGAAATACCTGTTTTGAAAAAGTACAACACTTTATGGATATAGTAACTGTTTTTATCATTTTAACTTGTTTTCCACTGGACTTGTGAAATGAAAGTAGATGACATAAAGCAAGTATATTGTGTTCTTTATTGTAGAAACTACTATATTTTTTTTGTGGGAAGCATGCTGAAAATATCTTTCCATATGCATATTGTATGGTTAGTTTTTCTGTAGCAACAGCACAGTGATTTATATGGTGTTTGATAAAAATAAACTGTTGTTGTCAAACAGGAAGAAAGATCCTGGAATTTGTAAGAGGCGAGAAATTAATACAGAAAAATTCTGAAAATATTCTGGAAATTGCAGACCACACTTTTTTCTGGGACACTTTAGTGTTACTGAGGGGTATTGAGAGTTATTTCAGCCAACAATGTAGTTCCTGTGTACCTGTTCAGTCACTCTTGTCTTACTGGTTTTGTGATTGTGTATGTTGTGAATTTATGAAAGAGACGAGCCAGGTTTCAGATCATAACTGTGTAGGGAGATGTGTAACAAAAAGCACATAGAGTGCATGTGTATGCAAAGTGTATTCATTTTCTGTGGTGTTTAATAGGGAACTTGTTAAATGGAATCTCATCAGATAGAGAATGTTGTTTAAAATATTTGCCTACTTTAACAGGGATTTTTTGTGGTGAAGTTGGTGTTTCAAGGTAGTGCATGAAAATGGAAAACATTTTCCAAAAAGGTTTGATGAAGATATGCAGAAGATAGTCCCTCAAATATTTATTATTATTTAAAGTAATAATACCTGGTTTATGATGGTAGTTTCTACATGGGCATTTGGAAAAACAGACTCCATTTGCTTAAGTTCCTTAACTTATAACTGATTGCTCTCTGCTGTGGCAAGCAGTCTAAACAAAAAAAGTAAGAAGGCAGAAGGAGTATTATTTAACAATGTCATGCCAGCAAATGTCATGCAGGTTCTACAGTATCTGCACCTGGG
The DNA here is from genome assembly GCA_013398125.1 of Aegotheles bennettii. Lineage (NCBI taxonomy): Eukaryota > Metazoa > Chordata > Aves > Caprimulgiformes > Aegothelidae > Aegotheles > Aegotheles bennettii. Next base: position 4,375 of record VZRW01008818.1, read on the forward strand.
TGAGTTTCATCACAAGATGAGAGAGGAAAGATATGGACGGGGAAGAAAGCAAGACAGGAGACAGTGTTCATGAACAGCTTGTCAATTAGGGGGCCGAGAAAGTCCAGTCACACTCTTGAATTATCTGAAACTTCTGGTTTTGCTGTCTTCTGTAGTGAGTCCCAAAAAAATACAGGGATCATAAATTCCTTTATGACAGACAAATTAAAAAATATGATTTATTTGAGAGCACAGCACATCTGTTTTCTGTTTTGAAGATGGTACTTCTGTGTGATCAGACTGTGGTACCAGGAAATGAAAAATACTCATGTATTGGGTCTGAATGATGGCAATATACAAATGAGGCATGATGAAGAAGTTCCTTCAGATTTTACTTTTTTTATGCTTCAAGATTTTGCTCTTTAGAGAGAAAATAACTAAAAAACTTGTGCAAGGGGGAAGAATAAGTTGATGGCTACAGCTGCACAGGGAAGAATATTTCAGTTGTAATTCTTGGACATCTGCCCGACCACCTCTTCTTCCCACCTGCAGCATGGCTCTCAGCAGGCGTATCTAAATGTTACCATCAGCAATGAGAAGACAGCTCTCACCAACTTTGTTCTGCATACTTCTCTATGGCAGTAAAGGAAGAGAAGCCTGCAGCTGCTATCTCCAAAGAGACCAGCAAGGGAACTTGGTCTGCCCACTGAGAACAACTCTGCAGATGCACCAGATTTCATTTTATTGTAATACTAGGTTAGCTTGCAGTTATCACTCTATCGCATAACAAATGATAGTGCTTCAGGAGACTATTTAAGATGCTGTGTTATAATAAAGCAAGATTCAGTGCTTTTGGGTGACTCAGCTTGTAATGACGCTGTATATGCTCTCCTTTTCTGTTGTGACAGCATTAGTCTTTGCACCTCTTGGGGAAAACTAATAAAATTCACCAGAAAGTAATCTAAGCCCTTTAAATTTTAACTTGAGTGAGCCTGTGATCCTAGAAAGGGTGATAATTAATATATGTAGCTACTCATTTCCTCCCGATCTAGTACTGTGTGTCTTATTTAGTCAGCCTTTTGGCTAAGTTTTCTTATTAAATATTTGAATTTGAGCTTGCAAACAGGAATACAGACTTTTTCTACCACACAAAATATTCCTAGGAGTTTAAGATCACAATCGGAGTATGGGAAATATCTGCAGTTTTTATTCTTACTTTCTTGTCTTCTAAGATAATGCTGTTGTGATTAGCTTTGCATATCCTTGTTCTGCATGAAGAGAGAAATAAAAGGTTAAACTACCAAATGTGATGTTTAAAATTAATGGGTATCTATAGTCATCCAAATGTATGGTCTGATTTTTTTTTTAAATTATTTTTTCTTCTTCCCAGAGTTTGAGTGCATTGTCTTCATTGCAGTGGTATTTGCTGGTGCTCAGCAGCTTGGGAAAATACTTTCCTAATAATTGTGTTTTAAATACTGAAATCAACTAATGTTGTTTCAGGCTCCCTCTTTATAGATCGTATTATCTATATGTCAAGTTGCTGTAGGCATCTGGCAGCCAAGACTCACCAAAAACATGTACATGGCCTTTTTGGGTTGGCTAACCATAAATATTAAAGAATGGATTAGATTTTCAGTTGAGCCTTATGTAAAATTTTCATTACATCTTAAGTATCTCCACAGTTATAATTGAGAAAAGAAGTTTCTTCTGAGGCAGCTGAGGAAATCAGCTCTTGCTAAGTCTAGTGATTAGCTGGAGTCGTTCAGACATTGAAATTTTAATTTCCTATGGAAATGTTAATAATGGCGGGCTTGAGTCATAATGTCATTAAATCTAATTCAGACAACATTACTCTTAGGAAAATGAGTGAAGTAAATAATGCATACTGAAGCGAGGCCTGCCAGAGCTGTCTCAAAGCAGGTGACTAAGGCAGGTGGTGGTGGTTTTTGTTTGCTTTTCTTATGCCTGATCTGAGAGGGAAGGGGAGGGGAAAGGGCTCATCTGTGTTCTGTTGCATTGAAAATATTTGCTCCCAGTAATCTTTCTGGATGTTTCACTCAGTTACATGAAATGTACTGTTTGGCTGGCAGGTATCACACTGCAAGGAATGGCACCTGGCCTGTGCTGGGGCTTCTGGGACATCGATCCCTTTGCTTCTGGACATGCAAGGAGTAGAGTGGTTTACCTGCACATGGACTTTTGCCAGGCTTCTGTGAAGGACCTACTATTGATGACTGAGAAAACTGTCATGTATTTTAAGATAAAACTTAGATGTTTACAGGTGGAGTATTCCAGTATGTTCTGTAGACTCAGGATCACAAGGTCTGCAGTTTTAGAAAATAAGTGACAAAGACAAAACAGTAGCAAAGAGGTAAATTGCCTTTTTTTTATGTTTTAATACAAATGCTGTTCATAAGTAAAGAAGGGAGTATCTTGCCTATAAAACTGCTGTTTCATATTTAGCTGTAATGGGAAGATGTAAACCCTTGTGAAGAAAATAGATTTGAAATTAATTTTGAGGCTACTGGGTGATTGTGATTGATGGGTGCTTCAAAATACCATATTCATAACTGTATTTTTTCCCTTCTGTGTGCAATGATGTAGAAATGGTTGATAAGGAATGTAAGTTACTGAAATGCTTGAATATGCAGACCTAGTAAGTGATCTTACAGATGCTTTAGCTGTATACCAGTATAATTTAGTAGCATCTTCTGCTAATGTACCAGTGAGATGAATGTGAAAAATGGTAATAAAGGAAGCATTATGTTTAGTTGTTGAATAAACTGGTACTGGAAAATTATTTTATATTTTGCTTCATGCATTATGTGAGAAGATTGTTTTTCTACAAAATACCACTATTTATTTAAATTTCTTTTAGTAATGTAGATCGTTAGACTTGGAGTGTAAACAACTTTTTTATCATTACTTATATTCTCTTAAAGGTGCTTTGGAAAAAAAAATTGCAGTCCAGTTATGTTCCACTTATCAGTCCTTATTTTTTTTAAGTCTCATGTAATCACTATATAGAACTGACCAGAGATACTTTTGCTTGCAACTAAAATTTTTTTCGCTGTGTACTTTATTTGCTCCTCTCCCTTCCCTTCCCCTCCCCTTGTATGGTGTAGTATATTACCATTAGGAAAAATATAGAACTTGTTTTTTGGTTTTGGTCATCTTTATTTTCTGACAGGTGATGTCATAAGGCAAAGGAGCTTTTAATCCCTTTGTAATTTTTTCACTGGCAAGTTCAGCTCTTGTGTACCTGAACAAGGTTTGGATGGGAATTGTGGGAGAGGAATATAGGGAATATATATCCGTGGCTTAACCTGTACAATGTAACTGCTCATACATTTTATAGCAGTAACATCAACATCACCTTTTTGGTAGTAGGTGCAGAGTTCTGGAAAGCTTGTTTACATTTTGTATGTTTTGAAGATTTTGAAGTTTGCAGAGAAACTTGGAATGACTGCTTGGCTCTGTAGGCTAACTTTGACAATGGTATAAAAATATCCTGAAAAATGCTAGAATATCTTGGACTATCTTTGACCTCTCTCTTTTTGAGTATTCTAGGATAATTTTTTATTTGCATGTGAATAACAGCAAAGTGTATGTTTTAAGTGTGTACAATTTCTTAATTTATTTAGAGAAATATTAAAACCCTTCCAACATTTCTCTAAAAGTACATTTCTCTACTAACAAATCTTTGTTGTGATCCCATGAGTAACAACTTTTATAGCATGTCTCACTGTGCCAAAATTTTCTAGCAATCCATTTGATTTAAAATAATTTTAAAAGCCTTGCCTTTTGGCAGGCATATAAAACAAGTGTGATTTGTAAAATTTTGGATATTTAATGGGAATCAAAGACAAATTCTTAGTTGTGCAAAAATAAAGAGATAATCCTTTCTCTACGTGGTTGATCTATGCATACATTAGGGCATAGTGATAGATGCAATAAACAGATTTGGGATAAATTGGGGGGATGCACAAGCCTAATCTATTGTAAGTCACATCTTGAGTCAACTGAAGAAGCAGTGCTTAGAATTGAGAAATATAATTAAAATTTATAGATACATGCTTTGGAATCAATCAGGGGTAGATAGTTAGACTTTGCTTTTCAAGACTATTCTAAAGTCCTGGTTGAATGGTTGAAGCTGCATATCTTTCAGCTTATGGGAGGTATGTGCTTTCAACAGATGTCACTTCTAGCAGAGGAGGAGAAAGATTCATAGAAATTCTTGTTTTCTCATGGATAATTCTGTTATCTGCTACTATTTTGATGTCTGAAATGCTAACGTCATGGAGAAATAAATTACCTAAATGGATAAATCTTATTAATATTTCTGCTCTAGTAAAAATAGTTCTAGATTTCTGATAGTTCTAGAAATATGATCGGATTAAACATTTTGTAAGTTGTGACAGATGCTGTTATCTAAAACCAGGAGATTACTATTGCGAAGCCTGAAGTAAGCATATGCGGTGTATGTTTTGTTTGAGTAGAGAGGATTTATCTTTTTTAATGAAAAATTTTGTAGATAGGTAATTGTTCAGCAGGACTGAATGCAGATCTCTTTGCTGGCCTTGGATTTATACGCAAGTATGTAGGGAAGCTGTAAAAATGACGGTGACCTCTTTCTTGTAAGTGGGAAATGGTATCCTATTGAAAAGGCCTTCTTAGTAGAGTGTAAACCACTTATTTCTGAAGTAGTAAACTCTTCCTTGGCCACAACTAGCACTTAATTAGTTGTGTGGGTTTTTTTTTCTTTGATAATATAGTACTTTTAACTTCTTTAGAAAGTTCTCTACTATACACATACAACACTAATAAGGTTCCTTCGTATTGCATAGATGATTTGGGTTAATGTCCAAGATGTTATTTTCTGCTTTTTTTTGAAGAGGTTAACATTTTGAGTTAAACATTTGGTTTAGAGCTTTGAAACAAGTTGGAGTTGGTGAGGTTACAGTGTACCTGGGAAGCAGATTCAGAGTTCCCGAGTTTGACAGCCAGAAAAATAAAAGCCAATAAATATGGCCTATCTGCTTGGTGTAGTGACCTCTGGAGAACCACACAGGAGCTGCGTGCCGGAGCTTCCGGTGTTCATCTGTCTCAACTGAGTGCATTAATTACAGTATTGGATATTGCAATTTCAGTATTGCTTTGCTTTTGAAAAAAAAACACTCAAATTGAAGGGGTTGGTTCATTTCTACAAGGTTTGCAGAAAGAGCCAGGCTGAACAGGTAAGCCAGTGAAGGGGGCGAGTCCAGCTTCCCTGCTCCCCAGCATCTCCATCTCTCTGTATGTTCCTGTCCCTCCCTGACTGTTCTGGAAATCACTTAAACACACTAATACAGCAGAAAACAATACAGTTTTTTCTTCTGTATTAGTTTTCTATGCCATGCTGGTAAGTTAAATTGACTTGTGGAAGTAGTAAGCACTGGTGCTGGGAGAAATGAACTAGAAGCAGGAAGACTTGCATGTGAGGAAATAGTGCAAATTGCTCCTTTTTATTTCTTCTTCACACCCCCCATTACTTAACCTCTTGTGAGACCATACCCTTAGTGCTGATCTTGGGTAGGTTGTCAGTTCTCTGACTTCAGTGTGAGGAGGAGTTGAAGCATGCCTGTTCTCAGTGAAGCTGCAGCTCTTTCAATTGCTAAAACAGTGTTAAATACATAGATTTGTATATTAGTGTAGGTTCTGGGAAAAGCATGCTTTAATTTAAGATTCTCTCTGACTTAATGCAACGTTCATGCTCACTTTAACCTTCAGGAGCTTTACCTGTTCCACCCTGTGTTCTAGGCCTAAAATATAACTATGCTTTTTCTCAAGTTTGTCTGGTCCTGCTTATAGGGCTTAACAGATCTGAAACTGCACTGTATCTGCTGCTGTCTGGATCTACATTCCTCCTTCCTCGTGCTCTGCTGATGGTGCAGCCATGAAGTCATCTGACACCAAAACTCGATTTACTTGGTTGGTTTTCAGGTGAATAAGCAAGCTGAGCCAACCCGTGACTGCAGGGCCAGTGTGCAGCTGGACCTGCAGATAATAGTGAGCAGCCTGTTTGGAGAAACAATGAGATGTTTACATCAGTTTGTACCTATGTACTGTAGGGTTTCTCCTCAAGGGGTTGCCTGCCTTGGGTCCACTCTTCTCTCCAGTTGCTTCCTTTGTATTGGCACTAATCTGAGGCAGCAAGAGAGACAGCCTTCCTTCTCTGGGATCATGTGCTGGGCAGCTTGGACATCATAGCCTGAGCATTCACAAAGAACTACTGGGAGAGAAGTCTTGCTTTTAAATCCAACATTTTTGGAGGTCTATGAGTCTATCACCCTGTTATTTTTATTTTGGAACTTGCAAATACCATTACTGCTTAGTACAATGGTAAAATTGTTGTTGAAATTTTAAAATCTAAGCAGACATGTTTTTTCCCTGAACAGGGAAATGGCTGAAGGTTTATTGTCATTCTCTCTATGTTCCCCATCAGCTGAAAACCTTAATTCTGATATAGAGGAATTTTGGCTTCCAATTGGTAAAATCAGTCAGGACTCTAAACAGCAGAAAACGGGATCTTTCAATGAAAAATGATAGATATTTTATTAATAATAAATATTGCTACTTGAGCAGCTTATAAAAAAGCAGATTTAAAATCTGCTGCTTCAGCTTCAGACTGTACAAAGCATTACTTGTATTTTGACTTTTTTGAGATGTTTATCTGAAATGAAGTTAAAACAGTGCTCCTGAAATTCTCTCCTTCGCAAACCTGTTTGAGCAGTTGTGTCATATACTTTTGGTCATCTAAATTTAAAACAAGACGTTTGCTAAGAAGGTCAATGAAACTACTTTCCTTTTGATCTTGCATCCTTGTGGGTGCCTGGATAGTTCTTCTGTAAGAAAAGTTTTACTGGATGAGTCAGTGCACTGAGTCATAGGCAGCATGAAGCCTGTAGTGCTCTAGACTAACTAATTGGTAACAGTCTCAAATTTAATTAAAGCACAGTTGTCAGCTCTGTGTTACTGATTGACATCCCACAGAAGTATTTTGTTTTTAGCAACTTATATTAATTGTTCTTTGCTGTTAAAATTTTTGTGTTCTAAGATCTTGTTTCTGTTGAATAGACCTGCCACTGCCATTTTATTTTACTCTCATCTTTACAGTTTTTTTATGGTACTCACTTTGATTTTCATTTTTTTATCCTATTAGGTCACACGTTTAGTAGTTGTGCTCTTTACCATTCCTGTGGATTTACAGATGTTTAGAGTCCTTTGAGGATTTTTTAAAGTTTTCTTCATTAAGAAATGTCCTATTGGCACTGATGAATGTTTTTTTCACTTCTCCTGAACTTTTGTAAGCATTATGCAATATGCCTTAAAATTAAACTTAATATATTTTTTTGTGTTGGCTTGCAGATTACATTTTCAGTTTTGCTAGTTTTAATTTCTAATGTTTGTCTTGCATTGTATCCCGTTTCATAATAATGAATGGCTTTCCTTTATCCCAGTGTCTGCCCATCGTCTCCAGATGATGGCAGTGGTTTCCAATATCATGGCAATGGTTTCCAATATCACTGGAGCCTTTCTCCCTCCTGTTCTTCAGTTCCTTTGTTTGTGTCTTTCAATGATGCAGCTTGAGGAGGCAAAGAGCAATATGGCAGGGAGGGAGAGATGACACAGGACATGTCTTGAAGCTGTTTGTCTTTCATTAAGGGAAAAAACAATCTTAGAGTCTTGGGAAAAAAGCAAGGTTTGATATTTTATTTTTTTTTTTAATCATTTCCATGATTAGAAAAACACATTGCTATCTCTTGTATAGGACTCCTGCTTTCTCCAGCTGAGAACTGAGGAGTGAGAAGTTAAGTGGATGGGGGCTGTCTTTGCAATGGATTTCCTTAAAATTTTTTAAATCTTTGAGACAGAATTTTTGAACTTTCAGAAATTGTGATACTTCCGTATGTGATAAATACTGAAGCGGGGATGGTGAAGAAGAAACTTCTTTCTAGAGACTCGAGGAGGTAGAAGATACTTTGCTAACATATTAATTTTTCTCCTGACCAGTTTTTCCTCTCTCCTAAGCTCTTTAGATCCAGAGGTCTTGCTAAATCACAAGACCATCAGTAATGCAGTACCGAGTCATATCAGAAATGTACCTGACTAAGTGTCCAGTCTCTGACAGTGCCCAACAGCAGGTGCTAGTGGAAACCTAACAGAAGGAGAAAGTAGATAATTATTATTTTTCTACCTTGCATTACCTTTAAGGCTCTGACTGTAGTTTAAGGACATCCATGAGGGAGGGGGGGAAAAAAAGTAAAAGAAGTTGTTGTATTTGTGTAACATCACTAGCATAGTCTTTTTTCAAGTTTGATTGATCTCTAAAAAAAAAGTGTTAAGTATTAGCCCTCTCCCTGCAACATGATACCCAGAGTTTCAATATTTGCATAAAAGGCACTTTCTTTTATTTGTTCTAACTTGATGCCTGATAATATCATCAGGTTCCCTGAGCTCTTGTATTTTGAGGTAAGTGAATCATACCATCTGCTACAGCTGTATAAAAGCAATGTTAATAGTCCTTCACAGAAAATTGCTGGAGCCTTTGAATGTTGTATTGGACCAGAGAGATGTGTCCTGAGGGGCTCCTTTTCCACATTTCCTATCTTCTTGTCTTCAGCTAAGCCCAGTTTCATATAAAGGAGCAGTGATGGAAGGTGTTCTGTTCTCTCCTGAAATGATCATTCAGTTTGCTCTGAAATTTTTTCTTTGAATGTGATTTTCTTGTTTTTCTGGATTGTAGATTTCCCTCACATCAACTTTCTCCTAGGAATGCAAGGCTTAGTGATGCAGTTCATTCTCGGCTTTCTTGCTTTCTATAGGATTTCCTTCTTCATGCATTTTCCCTTTGTTTTCTTTACCTTGATTTTGTCCAGTTCCTCCTCTTTTTTAGCAGTTCTTCCTGTTTCCCCAATTGTACGCTTATTCTCCATCAAAGTCTCTGCTCATTTGGTTTTGCATATATTTAAAGTGTTTTAAAAACCTGCATTTTAAAATAGGTTTAGGGCTGTAACTTTTTCATGTAGGTGCTTGTTCATCAGTTTGTGAAGAATACTTAGATATTTTGAAGATGATCAGTAAAATAATATTTATCCTAGAAACTAGCAATAAGATCAATTCTTCAGGAGAAAAATGCAGACTATTTCAAAGCATCTTTTTCAATTTGAAAAGAGTAGTAAAGATTTAAAGCAAAGTTTCCACTCCTAGTCACTGAGAAGAAACTTCTACTGGAGCTACCTGATTTCTAGGTAGAATAAAATCAAATAAAAATCCACTTTAGCTAAGCTTTCTTGCTCTGTGCAGATTTAGAAAAAGATTTCTGTTGTGTGGAGTCCTGTAGTTTTGATTTTAAACTCAGTAATTTGGGAACTGTCATATTCTGTTTTGTACCATAAGAGCAGCAGTAGTATCTAGTTGTGTGATGGGATTCTTTGTAAAGTTCTAATGGCTTTTCCTTGGACAAGTGCATTGTTGCACATATAATCATGGTTACAGAGTTAAAAGTGGTGATAGTTTCCCATTTGTTCTCATCCTGCTTCCCACACACCATTTTTACATACAAATGTACATGGTTTTTGGTTTAGCACTTCAGACTTTTTTTGGCTAGGTTATTGCTGGGTAGAATCAGTCTGTTCTAAGTTGGTGTACTGAAGATGAAGGAATGAGATTTCTGACCTACTAACGGGATTTCTGCATCTCAGTACAGAATCCAGAATATCCCAGTAGTACTGGGATTTTCATTTGCTTTAGATAAAGGAAATATTCAGGACTTTAATATAAAGTCATGCCTTTTTAATTGTGTGGGACACAAGGCTTTCTTCATTGCACAAGCAAATAACTAATGGTGATAATATCTATTATTTTTTTCTTCTATAATAGAACATTTAAGTGAAATATTAAGACGTTGTCTTTTGTGTGCATTGACATATTGCATGTTATAGACAGTGGTTTTGCCTTGCTGTGGAGGTTGAATTACTTTTACAGATATTGGAGAAAAGTTCTTTGAGATTAGTTAGTTCTTCCAGGCAGGTAAGAAAAAAAAAATCATTAAGTGACAACAGAAACACCAGTCTTGAGGTATTTGTTAGTCTCTTGGCTGCTGGTAGAGAGAATAATTAGAGAACTAAGCAAATGTTGTGCAAAATTTCTCTCTTGTTGACCTGACTGTATTGAGTGGGCAAGAGTAAGTGCTCAGAATCTGATAGAGCTGGCATTTAGAAAATCCAGAAGATAGGATTTAACACCTACTGAGGCATGAAACAATTAAGGTACCAATTTTAGAATAATTTCAGAGGCTATAATAGTTAAAATAATTTAAACAGTCCAATAAGTACTCTTGGAAACATGCTCTTACCCCTTTGATTTTTATGATTTTTGTAAAGAACTTTCCTGTGAGGGTGGTGAGACAGTGGAACAGGTTGCCCAGAAAAGCTGTGGCTGCCCCCTCCCTGGAGGTGTTCAAGGCTGGGTTGGATGGGGCTTGGAGCAACCTGTGGGAGGTGTCCCTGCCCATGGAATGGGTGTTGGAACTAGATGATCTTTAAGATGCCTTCCAACCCAAACCATTCTGTGACTGCTTTTAAATAATTCCAGACTGGATCTGTTAATTGTAAACTAGTTTTCTGATAATAAATCTGATGGAATCAATTAAAATGTCAAACCAGTTTTTCTCAGCAGAGTGAAAGGAAAAAGGGTGTGATGAAATACCTGCAGATGGATACAGTTTGGGGAAACACTCTTCGGATGATTTTACATCCCAGCATGTGCCTGAAGTGTCACAGTACCAGTGAAGTGAAGATCAAGTTGGTTGCATACAGGACAGTGCAAGCTTGTGGATGCACGAGCAGGCATTAAGAAAGGGTAGTTATAAGTTCATGTCTGGAAAAGCTCAGTGGTACTGAATGTGTTGAGAGTTACATCCAAAAAGAGGTTTTGGTGGCTCAGGTTCTGCTTATGGGAAGAAAGGATTCAAAATTACAATTTTTAATTTTTCTTCTTAAGCAACTTTTAGATGGAAATACAGGAGAAAAACTACTGGAGCAAGTCCAGAGAAGGGCCATGAGGATGGTGAAGGGCATAGAAGGGATGAGCTATGAGGAGTGGCTGAGGTCAGTTGGATTGTTCAGCCTGGAGAAGAGGAGGCTGAGGGGTGACCTCATTGTGGTCTATGGCTTCCTCATGAAGGGAAGAGAAGGGGCAGGTACTGATCTTTTCACTCCTGTGACCAATGACAGGACTCGGGGTAACAGCAGGAAGCTGAATCAGGGGAGATTTAGGTTAGATATCAGGAAAAGGTTTTTTACCCAGAGGGTGGTCGAGCACTGGCACAGCTCCTCAGGGCAGTGGTCACAGCACCAAGCCTGGCTGAGTTCGAGAAATGTTTGGATGATGCTCTCAGGCACATGGTGTGACTCTTAGGGTGCCCTGCACAGGGACAAGAGTTGGACTTGATGATCCTGGAGGGTTTCTTCCAACTCAACATGTTCTATGATTCTATGAGAAAGCCAATGACTATGATACTTACAGGCCCATCCAGTTGTGTACATGGATTCCAAGACAGCTAAGCACTCTAGGCATGTTCATAACACTAAACCCATCTGTAGTCTTTTGGAGGTAAATGAAACTATGTTTGAAGATAAACATGTGTTTAATTGCTTTGCTCCGAGGGAGATGACTGCTAATCTGTGTAATTACATGGAATTGTTACTGTTATCTCTATGGTCTTTTCTACTCTGTCGCACTCATTTGTTTGATCTTGTCTTAAGTTAGGTAATAAGTTTGTTTGAAAAGAACTGTATTTTTAGATGTATACAGCTCATAAAGTGAATGAACTTTGCTAATGGTAATTCCTGTGGCCTCTAATAAATGATCATGGCATACAAGCATCATTATAGCAAAACTGAGTAAAACAATTTGTTTGCAAGCAGTAAATAATAGACAAAGTGGAGCAAGAAAGTTTTCTGTATTTATACTCCTTGTGATAAAAGCTGTCTTATTTCCTGTGTATTTGTAGGGTTTTTTAAAGCAGTTTTTTACATGGACAGTAACATGTTAAGTAGCATTGCTTCTGTTTGTTGTGTTTTAAACTGATGCTGTTGCTTCAACTACTGCGTGCATCTAATCTGTGTAATTAAGTTGGACATAGTCACTCTATGCTTCTTGTTCAGCCAATAAGAACTAACAGAGTAAGCCAAATCAGCTCCTCATTTTGTAACGTGTTGCCACAGGTTTTACTTCGTAAACAGAGTGTTGTCAGAAAGTGAAGAGTTTGGTATGCTGCCTCTTTCCAGCTTTTGGCTTATCATACTATCTATACTGTTGAAATGCAAGCAATTAGTTTAACAACTTCAATGTAAAATATAGTTTATTATGATCTTAATGCACTTGTTTGTTCTTTTTGTAATTAACATCTGAACGTCTTTTTTTTTTTAAATAACCACCTTCCAAAAGAAAGTTTGCTTAACTTACTCATGCCATTGTATACCATGATTTCAAGCATTGTGTGTTGTATTAAAATACACAAGTAATACAATAAAGAATGTTTTTTGCCACGAAAAGGAAGTAGGGGCACACTTGTTCAGAGTACAGATTGTGGATACACATTCTTTTTCAGAGACTTATGTCAACACTGCAGACACTTTAAACATGTTTTATTACTATATTTATATTTTGTTGATTAAGACTTCTTATACTACTATCAAACCAGCTGTGGAGTTGCCACAAGAGGTTGGAAGTTCCTGGTGTTCGATCATATGCTCTGAATGGCAGTCAATGCCTTCTGTACTCAATGAATTATAGGAAAACTGTATAGTTCTACAAGGTTTTTATACCCATCGTATTTGCCAGTAGTGAATAGCAGGATTTGTCTCAGGGTCTGTATTGTGTTTTGATTGCTGTATTAATGTAATAAAGAGTATTAAAGTAAATGATAAGTCATACTGTTCTCACTAGAAGTTTGAACTCATATTTGTGGTAGGAAATTAATCTGGTTTTAATTGCCCTTGAGTCTGAAGTATGTTCCTTTTTGTAAAGCTGATCTCACATAAATATAAATCAGTAACTGCCTGTTCTTTAATTATGTATTAGTGTATTGTACCTGCATACTAGATGAGAATATGAGCATCTCCAGTTACAGTATATTGGAGGTCATTAAATCTTCTCTGCTCTATGAAGTTTAGTAGCACTGCGTTTCTAATTACTGAAAAATGTACTATGTGTTTGTTGCTTGTTTTAGAGTGGCTATGTTTAGCTACAGGAAGACAATCACTCACTTTATAAGTAACTCCATAGAGATTTTTGACAATATGGAGAACAAATGCTGTAAAACATACTATAAAATTACAACAGTATTATTTTACAAAATCTGTCACTGTAAATAATTTTGAGATATTTTGATATAAAATTAAAAATAGTATAAATTATTTGAGAATATTTTCTTAGTATTTCATAAATACATGTCTGAATTCTACCATGGTCCTGCATTGTCAGTAGCAGTGTTTCTTCTTCCCTTGCCATTTTGCACTTTACCTTTTCCCTCTTCAGGCAGAGATTATTTCTGCTAAAAGTAATGAAAATTTTCTAGAAAGGACACCAAGATATGTTGCGACCAAGTGATTTGCAGAAAATATTTTTATGGGCTTTAGGTTGTCAGTCATAGGACTTAGGTGTATGAAAGTTCACTGCTGTTCAGCAATAACTGCATTCATGAATTGTATCTGTAAAGCTTATCCTTCCTCTTGTTGCCGTACGGCAAATATTGCTGTGATATGAAGTAGGAATTTGAGCCAGCACAGTTGTGTCTCCTAAAAAGCATTGTGAATGAGGCTGCTGATGGTCTAATCCCGGAATGTGATTTCTGGTGGTATTTTAACTTGGCTCTCTATTCATATATCCATTTACGTGGTTTGTTTGGGTACTACTATTCTACTCATCAACCCAACTTTTTTTTTTTGTAGAACGAGGACTGGTTGAGCAACACAATACAAAAATATGATATATGCAAAAATAGCATAATATCATGGCATGCTGAATCTTTTAGTAAGTCACAATATTAGCAGATACAATTAGAATCCAGTGAAAGCTATGGGGCATCAGCCAAGGTGTGGAGATACCAGAACTAATTTGACTCTTGGGGTATGCTAGTGTACAGCACAATACTGTGTTGCTAGTCAGTCCCCTCACAGAGCATCCTCTGCACTGGTCTGTGCTTCCAAGTAGAACACCCCTTTTTGTAACATTGAGTCTACCTTGTTGCAGTATCTAAAGGAGGCAAGATCAGCCTGGTGTTTGATGTGTCTTGTGTTAAGGAAGCAAATACTACTTGATAGGTTATCATGAACTGAGTGATAAGATTATAAATCTGTTGCCCAATTGCTCTAACTCTGTTTCTATTCTACTCATCAACCCAACCATCTGCAAATAGAAAAGCATCCAAATTAAAGGCTACCTTTGACAATTCTGTGCGCCATATCCCACTCCAGCATAGTTCTGAACTGTTCATATCCTGAGCAGGAAGCAAATAGTCATCAGGTGTGACCTTTTCAAAGGAATACTGATCCTAGAGCTGGAGTAAAGAAGCCTAGGTTGGCTAACATCAAAAGCAAAGCTGGTAATATATCATGTTTCACTGAACGTGCCCCATGCCCACAGTTCTTAAGTACTGCTATATTTGAGACAAAAGATAGGTAACATAGTGGAGCTGGAGGAAAATGTTTTGTATGAATAACCTGATTTTGCTTTACAAACACTTTTATTTTTAAAAAAGTGAAGAAAAGTAGCCATTGAGTATGTAGTAAGTCTCATTTGCAAGTCAGGTAAGCTTCAGTATCCTAAAAACCAGAATGAATTCTGTTAATCATATTGATTTCTTTCAGCCTAATTCCATGGAGAAAGTGTTTGTTAAAAAATAAAAACTCCCCAAAGAAACTTCACTTTTGCACAATGAAATAATTAGAAATGAAAAATGGAGGGACCAAGGCAGTAGAACAAGCATTGTAGTCTTCTCTGGATGCGTACTATGACAAATAATTCAATTACATGATAATATTGTTCAGTGTTTAAATGTGACTCAGGTGTTTGCAGTTTTAGATACTTACCCAACACTGTAGTGGTATAAATTTGTCCAGGGAGGAAGTATATGGAATATTATGGTTGTTTTTTTAATTTTGTTTTGTTTTTCTCTTAAGCCTTTCTTGTGAAATGAAACTTCTGTCCTTTGTAGAAAACATAGTGCTTCATGATCTTTGGGGGCTAACATTTCCTAAGAGATCACAAATGCCATGGTACTTTGAGTTTCTGCACATATAACTCAAAACTTTCACCTTTGGATGCTGAGTTTCAGAAACCTATTTTTAATATGTTCAGGTATGAGATACAAAAATGAAATTAAGGAGTAGCTCAGAGGAGGAGAGAAGAGAACTTGCTGAGTTGGTTATTGGAAAAAAATGTTAATAAGCTTATTGCATGAATAATGTTAAAAACAAATGGGAGATTATTCTCAGATCACTGCCTTTTGACTTCATCTTATAGAGGAATAATATATTCGAAATGTATTTGAAAACCTGCAACTTTTTTGAAATGTCTGTTACATAATCAGGGAGTATTATATGAAATACTACTACTAAGAGAAAGCTAAAGAGTTCGGATGAGTAAATTTTTTGGTGTTGAAGCTAAGTTACTCCTCTTAACAACAGCTTTCATTCATAATGCAGTTGGATTGGTAGCTGTGTACAAAGGTGAACAATAAAAATACATTCTTTTTCAAGGAGATTGTTTTCTTCTGGAGAATGCTGTGGGTTTTGGTTTGCTGGGGTTTTTTGTTTTTGATTGTTCAGCAAATTGAGTATATCTTTACATTGTTATATTCCTATAATGGTACAATTAGCAGAAGGACTGTTACTAATAATTATAATTTATAATGTTGCAAAGTTACATAATTATTATCTAATGTTAGGAAACATTTGTGAGATTTCTGTACACTGTAGGTTTTTAAGCATGTTAGTCTGATCACAGTTGTAAATTGAGTCCAGCCATGAACTTCAGTTGACAGGAAAAAGACTCCATATGTCTTTCAGACGAAAAGTGATCCTACTTCCATTAGTCTCTTTTAAATAGATTGTTTGTTACCATAGTAAGATATTCCAAAGTCAACACCGACATTTTGGATTGTTCTGTGTAACTGAGCTGGTGTAAATGACTTTGCCCGTGTGTGACTTTGCAATGGCACTGCAATTAATAGGTTTGGGTTTTTTTTTTGTAAATGTCAATTTAAAGAAGTTTTTAAAGAAGCACTTTTCAGTTTTATTCATACATAAATATGGTCACAGTGATCTAAGGGAAATAGTTCAAATTCCTTTTGAACTATATTTTTATTTGCTGCAAGCAATGACCATCATAATTTGTTCAAAAATAATTGTAAGAATAACTAAAAATGCAAAATAATACCTGAAATAAACACTATGTAAGGAGATTTGAAATTACTTCCTTTTTATCTCTGACAAAGTTATGCCTTAATAGTGCCTTTTAAATTCTTACAAAATTAAAGTTTAGCTTCCTACTGCTTATGATCACTTTCTGGACTCTGTTATTCAGAACACATGTTAAGACAGTCCTAAATGTCTTCTTTTTATTATATTTGGTCATAAACATGATCTGTCAAAATTTCTTCAGCAGATGTTGACATGTGACTTCAAAAGTGATGAACTGCAGAACAAAGATTTTCTGCATGTACCTCAACAGCTTTGAGGCTCATGTTAGAAGTTCTGCTGTACTTTGCGAAAACTAACCTTAAAATTTCTTTGAGAAAGGTCACAGTCCACATGGAAAAGAAGATGGCAAGATGATTATCCGGTTTAGCATAAAAAATATTTACAAAATGTATCTTGTAGATTAAAGGCAATTTCTGCAAGGAGTGTGGATGTTGAATATGTGATAAATGTTTAGGAGAAATGTTTGTTTTTTTTAATGTAAAAATTACAGAGGAATAGAAAAATATGGTTAGCTTGCCTTTTCAATTGCTGTATTTGGCATATCAAAACAGTATTTCTAACATTGTCATCTTTTGAGAGCTGTATGTAATAGTCTGTACTGCCATAATCTGAGTTGAAATCAACTGTTTGTGGAAATCTTTGTAGCAGACTTGAGTTGTGCGTGCTTAGGGGGTGATGTGGAGAAAGAGAGTAGGAGAAATGTACTGTTTATGGCCTTCTGTTGGTGAACAATTTCAGCAGCAAATGGTGTTTGAATCAGATACTGGTATGAAAAAAAAAACCCAAAACCCAAGACTTTTTTACCTTCTTCTAAAATGCACATAATAGGTTTGTTTCTCATTCATTCAGTTTCTTATGAAAACATCTGAAATAGAGCATAATGTCATCTCAGAATAATTATCTTTTCTGTTGATTAAAAATCACATTCTGTAACAAGTATGTGGTTTTGGTAGTGTGGGAATACTTTAAATCACATTGATCCCAGAAACAGCTTAACTGGTTTATATGGAACTAACTCCTTGCCACATTAAGGCACCGAGACAGACTAACTTTTAGAGCTCTATGGTACATGGTTGTCCAGTTTCTCCTACCTGAATTAATTTTCATTGTACAGCATAGAATGCATATATGTACACAGTTTAATGTTTGTGAAATGAAAGTGTTAACTTCAGTTTTTGGAGATGGTTGTAAATTAATTTGGACAAAATGGGTTAGTATAAGTATTCTTTACTGACTCAGAAATCTAGTTACAATGTATTATATAAAATTATAGAATGGTATTTCTTTACTGTTCGTTGGCATGCATGTACCTGTTTCAAAGAAAGGTAATCTGTAAAGGCCCTCTGAACTTTATATATATATACATATATATATCTCCCCTGTACATTAAAAAGTCTTAAAAGAGAAAATAATATTTTTCTCTTACTAAAATTATCATGTAGTATATTGCTGCATGTTGCAACATAGGAAGTTTATTTCAATAGGACAGATTTTTTTGTATTATCTGAAGGTGTTTTTTGTTTCTTGATCCACATGAGCAGTTATCTTAAAATTAAGTCACTTGAATATACCCATAGATTTCTGGTTTTCTAAGGTGTGTGGTAATCTCATATTATAAAGCATTTTGATGAAGTAAAAATGAAGTGGAATTAAATAAAGCCTGAACAGTCTACAAACGCTGATACTGTTTTTATTGTATCCCAAAGAACGTCAGAATAGCTGCTTAAAAAGGCCTGAATTAAATGTTTGTAGCTTAATTCTGGTATTATAGATTTCAATCAACAGAGCCTTTCCTCCTGTCTTCTGTCATATTGACCAGACGTATTTTGGGAAGAAAATTACTTGCTCATTACTGAAGTTGTAATTGGTCTTCTACTGAAATTCAGAAAATGAGTTGAAATAGGATAAAAACTATATTTAGTTCTTCTCATCAATTACTATTAGTAGCTTGGAAGAAGGAGACTGCAAATCAGAACAATCGTAAGATTAATATGTTTAAGTTGTTTTGTTAAACACTGTAATTTTTCAATTGGTAGTTGTTCCTGCTGTTAGAAATCTGTGTATTTATGCATGCACTAGCTGTATTCTTAGTGGTAGTCTGTGGGGATCAGAACTGATATATTTGCACCCAGAGGTTCCCATTCATTACCCATGCATACCAACTGTAACATTTCATAGAATGGTTTGGATTGGAAGGGACCTTAAGGATCATCTAGTTCCAACCCCCCTGCCATGGGCAAGGACACCTCCCACCAGACCAGGTTGCTCCAAGCCCCATCCAACCTGGGCTTGAACACTTCCAGGGAGGAGGCAGCCACAGCTTCTCTGGGCAACCTGTGCCAGTGTCTCACCACCCTCACAGGAAAGAATTTCTTCCTAATATCCAATCTAAATCTAGCCTCTCTCAATTTGAAACTGTTTCCTCTTGTCCTGTCACTCCATGCCCTTGTAAAAAGTCCCTCTCCTGCTTTCCTGCAGCCCCTTCGGGTACTGGAATGTGCTCTAAGGTCTCCCCAGAGCCTTCTCTTCAGGTTGAACAGCCCCAGCTCTCTCAGCCTTTCTTCATAGCAGAGGTGCTCCAGCCCCCTGATCATTTGTTATAATCCTGTGTAGAAGGTGGATGTGCAGTGAGCTGTGGTTTTGGGAAGGTTGCCTTCTTAAAGCAGTGTTTGCCACTAGCTCCTAACAGAGCCCATTTAGGATCTTGGGCATTCTCAGTCTAGCTTGTTGTCTGGAATAGGATTGAATTCTCTTTGGTGGCTCACAATCCTCTTCCATACTATGAGTAAGTTCTGTTTCGTATTGTGGTTTAAACAGAATCCCTAATTTTAGAAGCTTAGATGAAAATATGGTAAAGTTTGAATATATTTTTCCATTCTCTTTAGCATTACTTTTTAGAGTTTTACTGCTGGTTAATTTTCTGTCTGTGCTTATTGAAACTGTAGGTTCAATGAGGTTGGTATTAACAAAGGCCAGCACTGAGCATTAATTTTCAATTTTCAGCTGGTTTTGAACTTTGCAGAAGACAAAGGAACTAAGAAGAGACTGCCTTTTGCAACTGTTGACCTTAAAATGTGTGCCCAAACAATAGTCTGTATGCTTTATTCAAGAAGCATTCATTCCAGTAATTATTTTTTTTAAATGTCTAAAAGTGGTAATAAAAACATACAGCAGATCATCTATTCCTTGAAAAAAATCATGGCTAGAAAAAGATTCCTATAGAATTCCTTGTCACTGCTCTTCACGTCAACTCAGTTTGTTGTTACTCTTACGTGTATATGAAATAGTTCTGTGTATTGAAATGGTAAACTGTGGCAAACTTAAGATGTTTGAACAAGAGGTCGGATATATTTATACTTTAATGCACTTAGAGTTGATATTTGAGAAATAAGGCTGAGTGGAAAACAAGTTGTATTGTGACAATGAACAATTTCTGTTGTGAATAACAAGGAAATTCAGACAACAAGTTTAGAGAACATGACTCATCATAGAAACACCAGGAGAATGAAGAGACAAAAAAAAAGTCTTGCAATGTGTTGATTATTTTGTTTATGATATTACTTCTCTGTTCCTGCAATTTTTTTTCCACAAAGCAATCAAATAGATACAAATAAAATAAAAATAAGTACTTAGATACCTACTAACAGTGCCTGGCAATGCAGTAATAAATTAAATATTTATTGTTAGCCTTAACAAGCATCTCGGTTCAAAATACAAGCATACTAGAAGTTTGACCTTCTCTGCATTTACAAGAAAACACTAGCATTCATTTCAAATATGGAAACTGTATTATTGTGACAAATGTTGGCTTGGCATCCCACTTAGAATGATTGGTAAAAGCAAAGAGAAGCTATGACCTAGTCGTGATTGGCTTGGAACATACAAGTGGATGGTGGCTTTGGTATCACACAGATCTGTCATTGCTCTCATCGTACAGCTACTTCTTTTTGTCTATTTATTTTGTTAGCATATGCAGTATAACAATATGTTAAGAAAAATTGTTATTTTGGTGTTTGAAGTCTCAATTGCATGAAGGCATCTTTCTCCCTTTGTTTCTTTCTTCAGGCAGTAGATAATAGGCATTTTTTTTTTGCTTCTAATGAGCTGAAAAGTTAGGTAGCATAGCTTGGATGCTGGATAGTTGTTCTTTTTTGCGAGTCTTTTTCAAATAAATCAGTATTCTAGTATTTTTTGTTTCAATGCATGTGAAAAAGTGGAAAGAGTGCCATTTGCTTTCAAAAAGTTACGCAAGCACTGAAAAATATGTTAATTTATGAAATTGTTATTCTTTCTAACTCATTTTTCTTCTGGAACTTGGAGAGTGAAGGACTTGGAACTGAGGTTGTGTTCTCAGCTGTGGTAGCAGGGATTGGGGATATATTTCTTTTACCTCTCATAGGAAAATTTTGTGATTCTAGTTTATTCTTTGTGAGGCTCAGTTTTGGGTGGAAAGTTCTCCAACAGGCATGTACCACTGTTAAAATATTAATATATTATATTGATATGGTACTGGCAAAGTGTGTATTTTTCCAAGTTAATTTTTCTTCTGCTCATATTTTAAACTTTGCATTCATATTAGTATCTATTCTGAAACCGACAGTTCTCTTGGCTTGCTTTTTTTGCACATTGGGAAGTGTGTCCTGCCCATTAGCTAAAAGAGGTGACTGATGAAGTAGAATTCTTTTCACTTCTTTTGGATTATTAGTGAGTAGCATTTTCTTCTTAGAACTAGATCCGAACCAACTGTGTTATGTATATTGCAAATGGCAGAGTTAATTCTGTATTGTGTAGAGGTCCTGCATTGTAGTATGTGTAACATCAGCCTGTCTTCCCATGAGTGGCCTACCCTTCTGTTTGACTGACGTGATAGCTGTCTTCATTAGCTCCTAAGTGATTTGCCCATGCTGTGCTTGATGGGCCTTATGAGCATTTCATTTGCGAGGAGGCTGCTCCAACAAATGTACTCTGAAGTGTACTGCAAGATGTTCTGCTCAGTACATTATCCTGCTACACTTGAATGAGTGCCACTTAAAGGAAAATTTCTTCAGACAAGAAGGGAAAAATGCCAATATTATGGTACAAGAGCATCAGAGGGGAATAATTTTATGGTTGTCCCTTCTGTAAGTGTGTGTAAGTCTTTGGAGGAAGTGTGGAACAGAGGGCTGGAGGAAGGAACTGCGTTTTTCCCAGGAAGGTTGATTTGAAATTTTATTTATTAATTTATATATTTATCCATTAGTTGGGTGGTAAAATGGTTCAGGTGATAACACTTGCTGAAGGCAGAGAGGATGGTCACTATCAATAGAATTTTGGGGGGGTTTTTTGTGTGTTTGTTTTTAATAGAAAAAAGTGGATAAACAGGGCTGAGGGTTAAATAAAAAAATAATTATGCCATACAAGGTCATTTTTGGGGGAACAAAATGTGCTCTGTTTTTTAGAAGAAATTCCTGTTGTCTGTTGGAAAGACCAGTGGAGAATGCCTTGTCTGTACTAGTTAATCATAGTATAATAAGGAGCTTTTGGTATCGTGTAAGTGGGAACAGGGTGAGACTCAAGTTTGTCTAGACAAAAAGGTAAAGAACAGAAGTCTGTCATGTGGTCAGCGATGGAAAAGAGAGATTGCTCATGAAGAACTGATATGTAGGATTAGAAGAGTGGTGTTTGGCACAGTACTTCAGGTACTAGACTCCAACTCAGGATGCCTTGGAAATTTAGTACCATTTGTCAAAGTCCTTTTTGAGACTATGTCAGTGTTGCAAGAGAAAGAAGAAACATTTTGTGAAAGATAAGGTGATCTGTGTTTGAAACAATTAAGTTGTACATCTTAAAGGATCAAATTACTGTAAGAACATGACAAAATTCTTAATTTTTAAAAAAAGCAGAGACTAGAAATTACTGGAACTAGTAAGAGAACTTGTATTTTGCATTTCTTAAATATGTCTCATGTAGGTTCAATTTATGTATGTCATGTTTGAGTTTCAATTTTGTATCAGTTCTGCAATCTCATTTTGTTGCCCAGTAAATGAAAAATAATTGCAAAGGCTATCTGGTATTGTGGAGTAAACTTAATTAGATGCAGAACATAATCATAAGCAGAATTATAGATTACTCCAGTCATAGTAAAATTAAGTGCTTAAATGTATTTATTAGGAGATCACTTGTCAGTGAAAAGTCTTGTGTACGAAAATGAAGATGATGAACTCTTTGTATCTCTGTAACTATCTTAGAGCTAGTTGTAAAATGAAGGCTATAAAGTTTTTGTTTGTTGCTATCTGTATGTCATGAAAGAGCCAAACGGTTTCTAAAACGTACAGTCACAAACTGATTATAAAATTCCTAAGGGAAACTCTGATGGGGCTATCATAACTTAACAATGGAATGGTGAGTCACTGCAGGAGGAATTCATGTAATAATCTTTTCCGGTATTTATAGGACCAGGAGGATAAAGTGTCATTTAATTTTATTTGATTAAAAACTACTAGGCAAGAGAGAAAGAGGAAAAAAAAAAAAGAAGCATCTTTCTTTTACTTCAGGCATGAAAGATGAATGGGATGTATGAAAAGCATATTATGAAACAGTATAGTGATTAATTTCAAATCTGGTCAATGCTCCAAAATAGCTGTGTTAATAATAAAATTATTTGATAACTTCAGGTATTATTTCTAGATGCAAAATGTTGCTTTTGAGTGGAACAGCTAGATTGAGACATCTGTATGAGTTCTTGCTTGCTAGTTTAGGCATATGTATCTGTGCACTTCAAAGATTACCCATGGAACATCTTTACCTTAAAAAGTTATGCCAGGATGTACTTAATGTAGCCTTAATTAGGTTTGCTAGGATGCCAAAAGTGCTTTAGACTATTCCATTAATGCTGGTGATGCAGTATTGTATCCAGCACTGTGTATTTAGTCCTGCAGTCACTTCTGCTTGAATCAGAGCTGAATCCTCTTCCATGTAGTGCTCCCGATTTACAGATCATGTTATGGTTGTCTACTGTTGCTTAAAGGTTTGGTTGGTTTTTGGTGTTGGTGTTTTTGTTGTTGTTGTTTTGTTTGTTGGGTTTGTTTTGTTTTCCAGAAAGGGCAATATGAGCATGTGTTTATCCAAAGTGAATGAATGCTTGCATGAATGCTTAACTAAAGCCTTTAGATGCTGTCACAATATAGAGAGTTTATCTCTATGTCATGGTACAACAGTCCTTATCCTTTCTCTTTTTCTCTCCTTTACATTGCTAGTATTAATTTTTGGTTTATTTATAAGATCTTCTGTATGGGTCATTAATACTCAGCAGGTATAGGGGTTTTATCAAGCTAAAAGTTTATCAAATTTTAAATCACTGAAAGCAGAGGCAGATGTGTTTGAGGATAGGTGAGACTTAAGCAAAGTAACAAATATAAGTATTCTTGAATGAGCCACAAGATCTTTGAAAATTCATTTAGGAAAAAAACCCCAATGGTATTAAATATTGCTTAAATAGCAAAATTGTCTGGATATATGCTTGACCAGAAAGGTCCTTAACAGATTTTTTAATTTTCTGCTATTCAAACTTGATGAAACAAAGGACCTTCTCCATAGTATGGAAGTGTTGTTGAGAGAAAAGCACAGAGGATCAAATCTGTGTAATACTTTTTAGAGATCAACAAAAAAGAATTGGATATTTAGAAAAAGAACAGATGTGTAAGAAATAAGGATATTGCTAAATTCATTGGTGAAGAAGGAATATTTTCTGGAACTTCACTTTACTAGTGTTCCAAACATTTTTTGTTTTAAAGAAGTTCTAAGTAGCTGCTTTACTTCTAGCACTTCCTCTACCTTTCTTGGCTCTTCCTGCCAACATTATAGGTCTGTTTCAGGAAAGGCAATGTTGAGGTTTTCAAAAATGTTATTGCTAAATTTCTAGCTATGATATCAAATAAGAACATTTATTTGTTTGTTTTTTTAAAAACAAAACAAAGCAACCAAATTCAACCCAGATGATGTTATTCATGTTGATTAAACCTATTTTTTCCAAGAGGAATTATGATGTAATTTAGATTAGTTTTCATTGCTTTGAGTTGCTGCAGCATAAGTGCAATGCTAAATGACTCTTGAGAATGTTGTGACTGACTTTGAGTGCATTTCTGAGTTAATCCTATGCAAGAAATAAAAAGGTAGGTTTAATTTTCTGTTGCATTTTTCTGAAGGGATTTTTCTGCAGAAATAAAAGATAAAAGTGAAAGGTCTGTTTATTGCTTATGTACATTACTTCTGGTAAGGATTAAATGTAAATAAGTTTGAGTGGAAATCAGGAATGAGAACTCTCGGAAATTGTAAGAGTAACTTAATAGGATTTGTATGTTTTCTAGAATTCATGTTAATTTTTGCAATTCTCTAACCTAAATGCACAATTAACAACTACACTTTTGCATGAATAATTTTCACTTAAGATAGGTAATACAGATTTTGCTAATTAGTTTAATATCCCATTTAGTAGCCAGTATTGGATTTTTACAACAGTACAGTGCATATAAACCCATACTGAATGAACCCTCTATTATACAAGAGGTTCTCTGAATCTGATCAACAGTGATAATGTGAGAGCTTATAGAGGAAATAAATGTTTTCAGTAGCTTGTAGTTTTTAATGTATGCAATTATTTTCAAAACCTAGCTAAATTCTTGTGGCTAGTTATGTTTTAAATAATACCCACACTTTTCTGACTGTTTGTGCTTATCAAATTGGTTTTGGTGAATATACTTTTGTTTTTGTTATGGCAGAAGATAAATCAGAACGCTTAAATAGATTGTGGGAGCTGTTATGTAGTATGGTTATTGTATCCTCTGTAACGTAACAGTCTTATACATGCTGCTTACAAAAAAAATAAAATTCTGTGTAATTTCTTTATTTCTTCATATGAATGGTGTGATTTAATACTGGAAGATGAGTTAACTACATTTTTTCTCTTCATGAACTTTGTTAAATATAGGAAAATTCTACTTTCAGATCATAGGCTTAGGAAGCATGATGGTATAACACAAAAGAAAGTCAATCATGACAGCCTAAAGAGCGTAAAGGATCATAATTTTCACTTGCTTTTAGCCACAGTAGAGTGGTATTAGTTTTATAAATATTCAGTTTTACTATTGCGGGATTTCCATTAAAAAGCCTTTATTTATGTTTCTGGAAAAATGTCTTTCTTCATTGCCTTTGAATTTCTGTTTTTATTCAAAAGTATTTTGTGGTTGACAATTCTTTAAAGAGATAAGTTACAAAATTTCCCTTTAAAAGATGCTCATCTTTGGGTTGTATAATTTTTACAAATAAGTTCAGTTCACGTTAATTTCTGTTTAATATTATTTCGCTTGATAAGTGGTCTTCAAAAACTGATATAAAAAATATTTGAGAAGTGAAAAAAAAACAACAAAAAAACCCCAAACAAAAACAGGTATTCATATGGAAGCATATGGAGAATTTGTTCTTCTAGTTTAGCTTGCATGGAGTCTGATATTCCCCCCAGTCAACAGAAATCACTTAAGTCAACTGAGAGCAAAGAGTGACAGGAATTCAGAGATGCAGAAACTAGAGAAGATGCTGCTTAGTTAAAATTCTACTTTGGTTTAAGTACACAGTCATAAAACAATAAAAATCTGTCTCTTTCTAAATTCAGTATGTTTTCCCTAGAGTGCAGCATTGTAGATACTTTCTAAGTAATTTGAAAAGGAAATATTTCCTAGGTGGAATTTAGTCATGCAACCTCTGCATTGCTAAGTGAAGAGCCAGTTATTTCTGTCAACAAATTAGTGCTTGACATTTTAAGCAGTTAAGTACCATTGTTGTGAGGCCAAAAGAGGACACCATGTGGGGCACCTTCTAGAAACAGTACTGCTGTTTAGCAGATAAAAAAAGACTTAAAACAGCATTAAGTTCTAAGTAATTTTATTTTGTTTCTTCTGCTAGTGGAATCATTTAGCCAAGCCTGCTTTGGTTCAAGGTGGTTGACTGTGTTTCAAGTCACTGTTCCTTAGGAAAGTCTCAGGAGCAAAGTCTATTCATCAACATGTTGATCCAAATGGATTTTGACTACAAAAACCTCACATGAATGAGCCTACAGAAAGTGCAGAGCCCTCAGGAGAGCAGTGTTCACCTTTCCAGTGTCTTATCTCAGATGCCTTTCTGCTTCTTTCTTCCTTTCTCATGTTGGGAATGCACACCTGCTGCACACCAGTTGCTTGGTCTCCCTTCTTTGCAGGAAAACCACTTGCTCCAGACATTCTCCTCTTTGCTGTGGCTGGGAGTTAACTAGCCTTGTGAAGTCACCTTATCTCTGTGTGAAATTTGGTGACCCCATCACCCTTCTCAGGTATGGGACAAGAAGGGTTTTTTTGTGAAGTTTTTGATAGCAGGAATGTGGAATTTCCATTTATTTTCAGGTACTTTGAGTTCTGAGGGAGTTCCTGTGGGAATGTCAATGTCCAAGTTTACTCAGCTTGTGCTGAATCTGTATCTACAATGTTTTGGTCAGAGCAGATTCAGAGTTCCTTGAGTATGTCCTAAGTTTTAGTCCAGAAGCCTGAAGATGTCTGTGTCTGTCTGGTGTTACTAATAATCTTCCAGTCTTAGTTTGTGTATCCAAAAAAATGGACATGATATATATTCATGAGCAGTAAGTATTCCTTGGAAGCAAGGAAATATATATTGTTTATCAAAAGGTGTAACTCAAACCTGTAGAGTATGTCACATCAACAATCGAAACGGGATTGGTGTTAAGGTGTGGATTCCTATGCTGTTCTGCATCTATTTAACAGATGTAATGATGTAGAGAAGATACAGCAGTACTGGGCTTCAGTGTATCTTAGTAACCGAAATACATAGCTTTGTCCTTGCACGGTGAACCTGAAATCAGTGGTACTGTGTCTTGAAAACTTACCTTTTCTGTGCTAGTTAGGCTAGTCCCAGTCAGGATATAAATGTGCCTGTGCTGCCATCATACTTTGATCTGTGGTATAAAACTACGATAGTGTCGTTTTTTAAATTGGTACACAAATCCGTTGGGCTTCCTTTTAGACACATTCTTACAAAGCAGATGGTGCTGATGACTTCCTCTAATCCCATGTACTGTTTTTCTTTGTGTGCCTCAATTTGAGCAAGTCTGAAGCAAGCAGTCAAACAAGTGGCTTTCCTCTAAACTCAGAATGTAAAGAAATGGGAAGACTCTGAAGCTGTGGTTGGTTGTACCAAATCATTGTCCTTTTGATCTGGAAGGATAGGCAGGGGGTAGGTTGGTCACAGCCCTTGAAAAGATTGCTCTGACATGATTGAAATTCTGCCGAAGGTATGAAAATATTTCCCAAAAGTCATTGTGACTGTACTGCATGGTATGTTTGCCTCCAACACATAAGAGAGATTAACAAAAGAAACTTTAAATAAACAATTGGCTTATTGCTTTTCTATTCTAAGCTAATGGTGTTGTCTTTCTTACTCAACAGCGTTTCCTTGATATGACGTTTGGAGCAGGAGGTCATACTACAGCTCTGCTGGAGAAGGCCAGTGACATTACTATATATGCACTAGACAGGGACCCCACAGCTTATAAAATAGCTCAGCAGCTTTCTGAATCGTACCCGTAAGTTGTCTTCTCCTGTCATAAATATGGTCGAGATAAAGTTGATACTGTGGTATTATATACACAATTTAATAATTTTTTATAGTTTTCATATATAGTTTTTAATGACTTATTGTAGAATAGCATTATATGCTATATGTACTCTGTTAAATAGGAGATCCAATTCAATTTATTTATGAGTAATTGCAGGCAAGCTCTTCTGAGTTTTTGGAGTTAAATGCATATTCTGTGCTCTGTTAATTTTGAATATACATAAAATAGCCAATTTTATATTTAAAAATTGATGTTAAAAAGATTCATGTGGTCTGCTTGCTTTGAGATGAGTCTGCTGTGTAAAACCATACATATTGTGGTAAATAATTTTAAAAAAGGGTGGAATAATGTACTTTTAAATTAAATTATAAGGTAACTTAAATATGGCTTATGAAGATTTTAATTTATAAAAAACAAATTAATTGTAATTCAATATTAGGTTTAATAAATATTTTGCTACTGGCTTCAAAAACTAAACAATTTAATATGCTACTATTTCTGTATAAAGATCATGTTTTAATTTTCTTTTCAAATAGACTGTTGAATTTGCTAAAAGAACAATTACTAAATGCAAATGTTTAGGGTTTTTAGTTATACAAAGTTCCTCTTCCTTTATTTTATTTAAGAAACAGCCCAGTCAGAGTGTGAGCGCATTCCTCCAAAGTGTGCAGTGTGTTGAGTTGAATATCAGCTTTTCAGAAAGTGTTTAAATTTGACCGAGAAGTAAAAATATGTAGATACAAATTAAATAATATGAAATAATTAGGAAATCGGGGAAAGTAGGAAGGAGAGGACATTTACTGGCAGGTTGAAAATGTTGGAGTATTTATTTCAAAAGAGCTTTTACATGAGGAAAAGCAAATCTTCCCAATAAGGAAAACTGGAGAAGGTGCATAAGGAAACACCTGGTTGTCCAGTCAAGTTTCACTGCTTAAAAAGGAGCTCTAAGACAGTAATAGTATTGAAGCAATGCAGAAGGTATTCCTCACCTTTTCTAAAAGAAAAGGCTAAACTCTGCATTTCTTTCTTAAAGTGCTGTTGTCAGAAGCCCAGTGGGAAAAATGCAAACATGTGATAGGAAAGCTTAGCTCAGTTTCTAGTCCTCCTACTCTGTGAGACCACTTAAGTATATTTCTCTAAATTTCAGTTCTTTGTGGGCTGAAGTGACATACAGTGTATACTTACAAATTTGTGGAATTCCTCTCTCAACTGTTATTTCTCCAGAGAATACTCTTTTTTGACAAAATAGTGTGGAGAATATTGGCAATGAAAGTTCATTTTCTTTTAAACTAAGCCTGCAAACTCCACCAGATGTCATTGGAGTTGTAAAGTCTTCTGTTCTTTGTGTCTTGGGGAAAAATAGATGTATTCCAAATTAAAGCTATTCTTATATCTAATAAATCTTCAGAAACATTCACACAACACAGAGACAATGATGAACAGTCCTCTGATTCAGTATGTTTATCTGTAAAGTATCCTAGGCAAATCTGGGTGTGAGGGAAGTTTGTTTTCCAGGTAGATGAAGAGATTTTAGAACTGTTGGATGTTTTTCTCCCAGTGATTGTTGATCAATGATTCTCTGCTTGCTTATATTTGTGAAAAGATGAGCTGTACTTACTATGGCTTTATAAAAAAAGGAGGTCTCCTAGTTTCTATTTTTGTTTGTAAACTCATAAATTTTGTTACTTGGACTCCAGTCATAGTGTTGTCCACCTTTACACATGCAAGTTACAATTAGAATGAAGTGGATTCTTAAATAATATAGTGATAAGTTGTTAGAGGTAAGCATTAATCACTTAAAGATGACTGTATGGAACTTGAATATATATTGTAAGATACAGAGCAGTATTCTTATTTGTTTTGATATTTTCCCTCATCTCCCATCTTTCCTATTGGAAAGAACAGGTGGGTTGTTTTTCAGAAGGCAATGATATCTTTTTTCATAATAGTTTATGTTGAAAATTAAGGTAAAAGAATGTTCGTATATGGTATATGTGCTCATTATTAATCTGATTTTCCTGGGAAGTCAGTTGCATAAAACATTGTTAAATTAAAAGGGGGAAGGAGAAGGTATCTCATAAGCAACAGCTAAAGCTAGGGTTTGCTTACAAATCAGTTGTAAGTATAAGGGATTTACTTATGGGATATGGAGTTTCATAAATGGAATTTTTTATTTCAGTATTCATTAAAAGATGGCTGAAATAATGTTATGGGGTTTTATTGTCCTTTTTCTGTCCTGTGTTAAAAATAAACCGTTTGTCATATTTTTTTTAAGTTTAATTCCAATCTGTGTTGACATCAAAAGCTCAGGGACCAGTTCATCCAGTTGACATCTTTATCTGGTCGTGTCTACTGTCAGATATCATAGTTCCCTCACCTGGTTCACTGGGCAGCCACAGAAATAACTGAGCTATCTTAAAAACAGCACTGGCAGCATGCAGTTGCAAGCTGAGGGAAATGTAGGGTTGTCCCTTCTGTAAGAAGCACCGCCACAGATATAACTGACTGAAGAACTGCAGCAAAGTAGTATAAACTTCAGTGTTTTTCTGTTCTAGTGTGTTTTTTCACCTCTTCTGTTCAACATTGCTGTTTTGGGAGAGGTTATTTGCTTTAATGAATGCTTCACTTCCTTTGGAGGTGGCAGGAAAAAGACTTATGCAACTGTAACCTGTAAAATCTGACTCCCAGTAAGTCTGAAATTGTGCAAATTGAAAGTCATACATCAATTGAATTTTCTGTTACCATTTTGTTTCTACTTAAAACAAAATATTGTACCTCTTTAACTGAGGATGTTAGTAAATTCCAGCATATCAACTACACGACAGATCTTGGGTCTTGCAGTACCCTACCATAAAACTTGAATTAATGATATTGAGTGTTAATTGCTATTGCTTATTGTGGTTAGGTAACATTAATAATCTTAGTAAAATAATATATTTCCAACTGTTACTCACTATGGGGCTTCATTTTTTAAGCATCCTATATCTTATGTCACTGAGTTACAAGATTATTAAAGCTCAAGTTACAGAAATATGCCCAAAAATATGGTTGGAAGAGGAGATAAGTATGGTTAAATTAGGGGACTCTTCTATATTCAGAGCTAATAAATTAAGTCCTCCTTGTACTTAACTAAAAGACAGCTGGAGTAAGCTGAACGAGAACATGGAGGAAAGATACATTTGTTGTTTGTATTTTAAATGTGTCTCTTTGCTTCTTGGTAGTGATTTTGTCGGAACTAAAATCTGAAGAGGGTAGAGTTCCAACTGCAATGCTTGCATTCATTTAGCTTCTGTGTTTATTTCTATTTTTTTTAAAAAATGTAGTGCTGCTTTAATAAGGAGAAAATGGGTCAGGGCTTGTTAGATATTCAGTGTGTGGGTGGGAATCCTTTGACGTGCTTTCTGGGGAAGCCTCTAACTTGGGAATTGCTGCTGAGAATCCAGAAGAACAAGATAAAATTCAGTCAGTAGCAATATATATTACAAGTAAACCCTTTCACACCCACTGAAAGGGAGAGGTTAGAGAGGTGGCTGAAATCTGGCAATTAACCAATATCATTGTAGGCTTTTAAGTATGAGAAACCTACACAAAACCTACGCAGAGAAGACAATATGTTCTTTGTAATTCTGTGAGCAGAATAAAAAATTGTGCTCCGAAAGGAAGGATAAATAGTCTAAAATTACATAAGGTCTGTCAGTCTTTCCTCAGTTCTGGGGAAGGTGATGGAGCAGGTAAATCCTGCAAGGCAATCAGGGATCCGGCCCAGCCAACAGGAGTTTATGAAAGGAGGGTCCTGTTTGACCAACCTGATCTCCTTTTATGACAAAGTGACCCGCTTAGTAGATGAGGGAAAGCCTGTAGTTGTTACCTATCTAGATTTCAGTAAGGTGTTTGATACTGTGCCTCCTACTATTCTGTTTTAAAAATGGCTGCTCGTGGCTTGGACAGGCGTACTCTTCATTGGGTTGAAAACTGGTTGGATGACTGGGCCCCAGAAATTGTGGTAAATGAGGCTAAATCCAGTTGGTGGCCAGTGGTGTTCCTTGGGGTTCAGTTTTAGGGCCAGCCCTGTTTAATATCTTTACTGATGATCTGGATGAGGGGATTGAGTTGTAACCTCAGTTGTAACCAAATGCTGTCCTGACCTGACTCTTACTTAACTTGCAAGATCTGTCTAGCTCATGCATTGAGGTGGAATGGCTATGGGCCATTTCCAACATTAGTAGCTGAGTTTAAATTTCATATGCTGGTTACATAAAAGAGGAGTCCTTATTTGCTCTGTTTACATCTTAAAGGAGTAAGGTGTCATAGCTATGCCCAGATAGTGCCTCTGTATACAATGGCATGAGTTTCAAGTCATGTGGTTATGTTGACGTTGCCACTGAAGCTTTTATTTAGCAATAGAAACATCTGCAGAATGATGAAATGCTAATCAGTCTATCAGGACTACAAAATTCTGATTACAAAATTCAATTAATCTTTTAATGCTATATATAGTTCTTTATTTGGGTAAAATTATCTGTTATATTAATTATTAAAATTATTGTCAATGTCGTGATAAATTTGGAGTCTTGTCTTTGTTTTCATACATAACATCTCATGTGCCAGTGCTAGATTTAACGTAGTCTCCAGTCAAGAGAGTCAGGACAGCCCTTTTATATGTTACTAGTTTAGGAAAACAAGTTGCTGACATTTTGGTCTGAGTAGTCTTGAGACTAGAAGAGATGTTGGCCAATTGGAAGCTCTGAAGGAAGGTTTGCAAGCATTAGGTTTAAAACAATGAACTGTTTTATTTCCACGTTTTTACCCTTATAGAGACATTATGCATTTCAATATTAAGTGGAAATTAGAGTTTTGTGAATTATTGATATTTATCAATTTGGATGGTAGTTTTGATTTATACAATTTCTCCCAGAATATCAGTCATTCCCATAGGAAGGGATCTTTAAGGTGTCATCTAGTCCATTCTCGTGCTTCAGGCAGATTCAATAGGAGCACGTTTAGACTATAGATTGTAACCTGATGTGAGTGGGTGGTCTTGAGTTTTTCTAAGGCATAACAGGGTTCTCAAATACATTCAGTTTCTGATCTTACTGTGCTATAGTGCTGTGGCATTAAATGGTAAATTTGTGCAGCACAAATTAGCAGGCACTAGTGAGTATCCTAAGGTGGCTTCTGGAGTCATATCCCATGAGATTGTGTTTTATATTTGTTTATATTGTTTACAGGATTTAAATTAAAATTGAGAAATGCATCATATCGTCATCTCCTTCAAAGTTCCTGCTGAGTGGGTCCTCACCCAAAGCGTACAGGAAGTGGTTCTGCTCCTGTGAATTATTCTTGCTTCTTTTTATTCCTCTTCATACTCTGTCCTAGATATTTCTAGGTCAGGGCAGTCAGTATGATCATCTACACATGTATCCGAATCATCTTAGACATCTTTAGACAACAGAAGTATAGGCCAAGCAGCTTAATTACTTTCCAGCCTGAGAAGCTACAGCTTTTAGACCACAGATTGTGATCAAGAAACCAAGAAACATTCTGTGAATGTCAGTTTTCTTCCATCACAGTTTTTCATCAGTGTTTCTAGGAATACTTTAAGGGAGGGATAAGAAGCTTCTGAAAATTTAAAACAAACAAACAAACAAACCCTTTAGGTATTGGTTAATAACATAAGTGATTTGAATTTCTTTTCAGTACAAATGTCCAGATCCTTAATTTATTTTTAAGGACATTTTACATACCTGCTGGCTACACTTCATATGGAATGCAATGCCAAGTGTTACTTTAACCAGCAGTAGTTTCAGACATGTCCATTATATTGTGGTTTTTTTTAATTCTTCTTTGTCAGTATAGTATCAAAGTGCTCAGAATATCTTCAAAGTTTAATGTCATAGTTCTCACATGCAGAATGTTTCTGAGGACTGTTCTGTGAAGCTTGATTTGGGTTGTAGTTTTTTTTCTAAAAGGAACAAATGTCTTTATGTTTTAAAGTAAATAGTTATGATGCTGAGATAATCTTTGAACTCCATAAAGGAGACATCAACTTTTCCTTTCAGCCAGTTTTCCTATCATCTTTGTTTTGATGAGAAAGTTTCTTATAGGTGTTTAGATGACTTTTGTAACCATTTCATTACTAAAATACATGTAAAATCTTTTCTATTTGTTGAAATTAAATTCCAATTAAAAATATTTTAAAAGGTGTCAAAAATATATTTAGAAATATCTTTTGTAAAAACATTTAAAACATTTTTTTCATAGCTGAGCAGTTGATTTCTGGGTATATTTTTCATTAGAGTAAAAAAGCAGTTTGGTGTTTATAAAAATTAGTGTTTCGTAAAGGAAACTGATAGGGTACTCCTTTCAATTTTATTTTATTTTTTTTTCAAAAGAGCAAACCTAGGATTCTGTTTGTTTTGTTTTGTGTGTGTGTGTTTGTTTTGGTTTTTTGTTTGTTTGGTTTTTGTTTGGTGGGGGTTTTTTTGTTTGGTTGGTTTGTTTTTTAATGAGAGGGAAGAAAGGAAGAGAATAGGGCCTAGGTTCATCTGGTAGTTAGTTGTCTACAGATCTTTTTGTCCTGTTAAGAAGATGGTATCTTCATATTTAACTTGCTGTTTGTCAAGAGCTGTATATTTAGCTTATTTTTGTTCACATTTACAATAGGAAGCATGGGGGCACTCTGCACAAAACAAGAGGACATAAACTGTATTAAGTGCTCCTCCTTGTATCAGACAATGAAGGCAAAAGTATATTTCCTTAGTACATAGGTTATAATTTTTGAGAGTAGAAGATTCCAGCATTTTCATATGAATATGGAGATGATATAAATGAATGGACAAAAAAAGTGCTTGTCACTTACTAAGAGAAGGTCAAGACTGATTAGTATTTAAGCTAAACATATTGTTTACTAAGTAGCTAAAAAAAATAAATAAAGCTGATAGTGTCTGATTCATAACTTTATTACTTCCAATTCAATAAAATGAAAAATGTGTAACTAAATGAAAATATTTGTCAACACATTTTTGTATCTATATTGAGCTTCACTTAACTAAGTATGAAATACACAAATATATAGAGAAGTTATTTGGGGTTCACATTATTTTTCTGATGGAGTCAGATACTTTTTTTGTATCTTAGATACATTAGGATTATGCATGTAAGTGACATAGACCATAAAAATGAATTACTTCGAGTTTGACTATGTAATTCTACTTTTTTTTCTTGCCATGATAATAAACATCATTTGCATTTTAATTTGATTTTGGCCTTTGTGACTCAGCTATGCCAAGTGTTGTGCAGAATATTCAAAGGACTGAAAGTAAAATCAGGCCATTAATTGCTGGCTTTGTATTTGGATGCCTGAAAAATACAGCAACTTAGCTTGATCAAGCAGCAAAGGTTTGGATAGAGAGATTTTGGAGAATTTTTGTGTGAAACCTTGGTGGAGAAAGCATGTAACCTGAAATGGAAGTTACCTGTGGCCTTTTCACCCCTGAATGGTGCAAGTGTTTGAGAACAGCATTGACTAACACTTGGCCTTAACTCTTGATGCACACAAATTTGTAAGAAATAATGCAAATGCCATATCTCAAGAGCAGAAACAATCTGCAATATTGGTATTGTTTACTATACAGTCTTACACTGATCATGAGATGTTAGAGGCTGCTGAAACTTAAATTTTTAAATATGAGTGAGGAAAACAGAACCACGTTCTTTCTGATAATGGTATCCAGATTCATTCATCTTCAAGGTGATCTGTGCCACCTGCTACCACTCTCACTTGGTTTGAAGCTGACTGGGAAGGGGAAGAGGAGGGTAAGAAGCACTCCCTTCCCCCAAGCCATTGCACTTTTATCTCTGGGAAAGCGACATTTATGTATTTATTTTTATTCCAATGATTACATGGGAACCTGAATACCTGCACCTTTGCCCATGGAAAGAAACCAGGAACCTATTTCCTGTGAAACTGGGGGGGCAGCTGTTAAAAAGTCAACTTTTCTGTTACCAGGAAAGGCCTAATCCACTTCTGCATTCTCTTCCCACCCTTTCCTAAGACGTGCGCTGTGTGTTATTGTATTTTCTGTCAGTTTAAGGTAGTAGCTTGTTCTCCTTTATCTCATTCATGAATACTAACTGTTCCTAATGAACAGAGTGATTTGCTGCAAAAGAGAGCTCAGTTGACTGAGCATCATAATGAGTTTTGATTCTTTGCAATACAGCCTAGGTTAAGGTAGAGTTGTGTGTGATGAAGTATGGAGCAGACTTGGCCAACTTCAACCCTTCCCACAGCCTGCCTTTGTCAAAAGAAGTGGATGTTAGCACGTGATGAGCCCAATATTAATATACAACCTTTTGACATTTAATAATATTTAAATCAGAAACTAATAATTATGAAATTGGTAGAAAATTAGAAATTATGCTAAAACATTTGCACCTTCTAAAAAAGAATAAATATTAATTCTGTGCCATGAAAGAACTGAATGTGCAGTTTGTTACTTTTCCAACTAGCAGCTCCAAGAATATGTGTCCGTTTTGAATAATCAGTTGTGTCACTTTGTGAAACTTTATACTTCAGGAAAGCTCATTTCACCTAGAGGAAATTTGGGGAGCATTGTGGATACTGGCTCCAAGAGTATAAAGGACAACTTCTTAGTTGAAGCTAAAAACATTTTGTATACAACATGAAATTTTCATCTTATGCAGAGAATTATTGTTTCCAAGAGGAATCTGTCATATGTGTCAAAACCCACAGTTAAGGAAAGGCTGAGTATGAAAGCTAATCATAGTGTGGTATGGTAGTGAGGGGAACCCCATAAATAGGATTATTTTTACAGTATGTTTAAGCTAGGATTTTTGTATTCTGGTTTATGTTTTGTGTAGTATGAATGATCTTATTTCTGCACTGTGACTTGGAAAAAAAGTAGACTTCTGAAAATAAAATGCATCATTAAAATATTTTTCTCTCTGCCTTCAGGATAACCTTTTTATCAACATTCAAACAGATTACTAATAGCATTAACTAAAATGTCTGGTAATAATGAGAAATTATATGACCCATCATGAAACTGTTGGTCAGTCTTTGAGCTGTTTTTATTATTTGCAAAGTAGATGAGACCTCTCACATCGTTCTTGTCATAAAGAATTTCCATATTGCTGTTGCCAGTAGGCAATTTAGAAGAATAATCAGCAAGTATGGATAATGCTGGTATTCTTGGTCTCATCTGCTCCTTTGTTTTGTACGGTCTTGTACCTGATGGACAGGGCATCAAAACTATGCTTGGAGGAAACCTGGAATCTTCTTTCTTTGGATATTTTACAAATAAGCAGTGGACTGAAAAAGAAGCTGCTGTAAGCTTTTGATATTAATTTCATGTCCTTTTTCATAGCCGTTTGCTTGAGATACTAGTTTATTATAATTTCAGATATATTGCAGCAAGAAATATGATTAAAACAAAATTCTAATGAATTTTTAAAACTTTTT
This sequence comes from Aegotheles bennettii, assembly GCA_013398125.1. Classification (NCBI taxonomy): domain Eukaryota; kingdom Metazoa; phylum Chordata; class Aves; order Caprimulgiformes; family Aegothelidae; genus Aegotheles; species Aegotheles bennettii. The sequence goes on from VZRW01008818.1 coordinate 42,002, forward strand.
AAAATTCTATACTTCTTTTTCTGTGCAATGATTTCATGGCTCTAAGACCTTTATCTTACTAAGGCTAGAAACAAGAGCTGAATCTCATTGTATAATCAGGGGAATTTCTTATTTTCAACAGGATGTGTTTCCATTTTTAATTCTCATATTTAATAAGATATTGAACATTGAGAAATAAAAATGTCTTGTCCTCTCCTCTCTCTAACCATAATTACAGAAATAAAAGTCAATATTTGTGTGCCAATCTGGAAGCTTCTCAATGAGTCAGTTTTGCAAATTTATTAGGAATAGATTAACATGTAATAAAATTATGGTACACAAAATTCATTTATCCCTTCATTCTGTGGCCACATATGTAGTATATAGACTTTAATCACTGAAACTTTTCACTTCAGACATACATGCCCCTGTCACGTGTGACAGGGCTTTCCATCTGAAAGGAAGCTCTTCTCCCCCCTTAGACTTCCAGGTGCAAGTCACACATGGATCCATTGTACCAATAGCTTTTGAATGCAGCTTTTTGCCCGTACATTCAGTTTGTGACTTTCATGTTGGATATCAAGGTAAATAGAGGAAAAAAAAGTCAAAAGTAGATTTAAAATCAAATTAAATCTACTGCTTTAGCTGTTTTCCACAGAGCCAGTTACACTGTCTTAAAAAGCAATCAGGTTGGTCAGGACTGGTTTACCTTGTTGGCTGTTATTGTGATCTTCATGTGCTGGGGAATAGTTTCCATGAGGACTAACTGTATAGTTTCTCCAATGACAGAGGTGAGGTCTGCCAGCCTCTGGACAATCCTTCCTGATGACTTTTTGAAGCTATCATGGCACCTATCTTTTTCCAGTCAGCAGGTACATGATCACCACAATTTCTTAAAGCTGATAGAGTGGCTTCATGATAACATCAGCCAGCTTTCTCAACACTTCTGGATATATATGATCCCTTGGCTTTGTACATGTCCAGCTGCTGTGTGTGACCATCTTGTTTGGTCCTCATGTGCTGTGATGTTAGCACGTTTCCCTCCTAGTCCTTGACAGTGAGCACTTGGAGCCGATTTTGCCAGTAAATACTTGGGCAAAGGCTCTTACTACATCAGTCTTTTCAGTGAAGTTTATCATTAGGTCATCTGTGCTGTTCTCCAGTCTTCTGTGTCTTCATGATATATCCCTTCCTGGTTTTAGCTTCAGACAGATTCAGGTGTTCCTAATTTCAGCCCAGTGCAGTCCAGCTCAGGAATTTTGCTTTTATACTCCTTGGTAGCTTGTCCAGCTTCTCTTACTTAGCCTTCTTCTTGGACTGAAGAACGGCACTGTCTAGCCTAGGGTCTAGGATGTCAGTGTCTTTTTAGACCGTTTTATTTTCATGAAGAATAACCTGTTAATGCACCATTCAGTGTCATTCCTCTGAAAATCTGCTTGAGGTACCTGACTGCCTCAGGAGCTGAGACTCTTGAAGACAAATATTGTTGAAATGCTTACTTCTGATACCCAAATGTTTTTACTGGTTCTGTATCTTTGTTAATATGGGTATTGTACTATTTACTACAAGTATTGCTCTTGGTGCTATATGAAAGTGGTCCAGAACTTTCTTAGTACATAAACACACAGATTTGTTTAATTTCCATATACTTCTACATTTGTTGTAGTCCTTTCTGTTCCTTAGAGGAAAACTACTGTAAGAGTACAGGTTCCCAGAAAGCAAGTTAAATGTAAGGATGCAGATTATATCTTCATATATGGAAGACCACTTCTGATAAACTTAATGAAGAGTTTAATTCCATTTTTTAATTTATAAAAGGAATGCAACTTCTAATTTTAAATTGCCATTGACAAATATGAGTTGTAATTTATATCTTTGTCTTGAAAAGCTACTGCAGAGGAGAAACACTATAACCGGAGTAACACATCAATTACTAAAATACACTCTAAGGTTAAATTAAGCCAACTCTGTCATTGACAACTTTGTGTAGTCTCAACAGGGAGCATTATACTTGTTAGAAGTGATGTTGGACTCAGCTGAATTCTTCTATTTCTTTTAAAAATACTGTATTGTGAACTTAAATGCTGGCAAGTCCTCAAATCATTACGACTGACTTGAGGATGTTTTGAATATGTCCATGTTTAAAAAAACCCAAACAAAAAAAAAAAACCAAAACCCAAAACAAAACAAAGCAAAACCCCAAATCTGTGCTGTAAATATTAAACTTGATGATAAGTTGAAAATTATGTTTTCAAACAGCAAACTCCTAGAGTATTTTTTTTTCTTTGTTTTGGTGGGATTTTTTTAAGGTTCCTGTGTGAAAGTTGAATGCCAAGTGAATAGTAGCTTGTTACTTTGTTTGCCACAAATGATTTTGGAGAAAGAATTGTGGTTCAAAGTTCAGTGCTTCTTAGTAAGTATTGCTGTATCGGAAAGTGACACCCCTCTCTAAAGTAGCGTGTGGTCTTAGAAGGTTTTCTGTGCAGGTAAGAGGGGACAGGATTTTTACATTTGACTTTATTTTAGAATTACATAATTTAAAGAAAAAAAGTCATGTAGACCTTTTGGTTTAGGTCATACCTTAAGTCAACAACTTTCAGGATGAGGAAGGCAGTTTGTAAACGAGTGGGGCTTTTTTCATTTCTTGATTTAAAAAAAAAAAACCTTTTGGAAGATATTTTGTTTGTTTTTCCCTTATGCAACACTCAGTTCAGTCACAACCTCTTACAGGTTTAACATGTCTCCAAAGAGCTTCAGTCAAACTCTTGTATATTTTAAGCTTGAATGACAATTTCAATAGAACTTTATATGAAAAAATGTGCACCGTGTAACTAGAACCAGAATGTTCTCAGTGTTTTGGCTTTCTGACGTCTTTCTGTCCCATAATCAACTTTAGGAGGTACTGCAGGTGGCTTGAAGGTAGAGTGAGTTAACGATTAATAAGGATTTACAGAGCTTTTTGCGTCACTTTTTATTTCCAAATCATTTGCTAACAAGTCACCTAAGGGCTTAAAATCGACCAGGACAATAAACAGCAGGAGCCTGTAGTGCAATTGATGCTGATGAACAAAGAAAATAAATTATAGGAATCAAAATAGGTATTATTTCATTGGTTGCACTTATAGTATAAAAATTTATTCTATTGTAAGAAGTACAAAGAACCAATTCAAATAATGATTTTTTTGTTGTAATTTTATGTAGAAGCTAAACTTTCCTCTCTATTTAATGCAGTGATTACTCAATTTATCAAATGTTGCTGTATAGCTTTTTCTCAAGAACATTCACTCAAATGCATATCAGTCTTAATACATTTATTTTTTCAGTTTTTTCTTTTTTTCCTGTCATTCTTTAGTCTCTCTGAAGGTTTTCATTACAGCAGGAAGATATTATATCTTCAAATATTACAGAACTAGAAAAACAACAAACCCAGACATTTCCATGACTATGTTGAAGATTTTTTTCTAAAGAGTAGTTTCTTGTGTTGTTCTTATGTTTCATTTAAACCTCAGAGATTAAGTATTTTATAAGCATTTAATAGCTCTGAGTGTGAAGCAGTGGGATATATTTTCTTTTTTCCGTTTTTTTATAACCACATCCCCCTCCAGGGTACTTGATTGCAGTCACTTACACATAGGCAATTCCGTTTTTTCTGAACAAAACCTTCACAGACTTTCCTTTCTAACTCCAAAGTTTTCCTTACATATTTCATATAGTAGTACTTACATAATTTGATTATAAATTATTGATTTTTTGCAATTGGTGCTGCGTTTACTCCCCTGCTTCTACAGACACTTTTGTCTTTCCTGGCTGAAATTTTAGACTTAGTGTAGATACCTGTAAGTCTATCACCAGCCTTTTATAAGGTGGGATTTCATGTATGTGAGCTTTGATCCACAGTGCTTCAAACTATTTGAATTTCCTTTTCTTTGGGAGATACATGTAATGGTATGAATGTGTTAATATTCTTGAGCTAAACATTGCAGACCCTGTAGGTCAAAACGACAACTATTGTTATTCCTGAACTAGACTGGTGTTAATGTGATTTCTTCACACTTTTTCCTGGAAATATGTATTCTAGTTCTGATTAATTTTAAATGTCTTTGAAGGCATGAATTAAATGCTAAGCTAGGAGGTATTTTGGTTTTATTTTTACTTAAGAGAAAGAAAGAAGCTGAAACTATAGCAGTTAAATGTCCTTTGATTGCAATCATTATTTTTCTAAAATTGCTCTTGTGGCTCAAACGGAAGGTGCATAAATTGTTAATGTGGTACATGTTGTGCAGTATACTAAATAAATTGAAAATGTCTATTATAGTTTGCTACAATTAGTAATTAAAGGAGTTTGAGTATACAGTTTATATGATCATGTCACACCATTTCCTGCATGTATCATGATGACACATGATGTGACCTTCTAGTAAAAACACATTTCAAATAGTATATTTTCAATATGTTGAATAATTTGATATTATTCTTATTAATCAAGAACTTTCTCCATTGTATGAGTATTTAATCTGTCTTTCAAGTCTGGCCACTTGATTTCTTTATCTGAATCTAACCTATCCCAGTTTTCTTTGAACTTGGTCTTTCAATTTTTTGTTCCAAGTGTTTTGTCCTTTCTTTATAAGCCATGAAAACAGTGCAAGGAGAGAGGGTGCTACGAAGTCTTCATTTTTTCCCAAGGTTCCAGCCTCCCTTCTTGTTTACATCATAAGGAATTGCTCATTATTTTTTGTGTCTGGCATTCAGAGTGGTAAACCAGAAAAAAGTAACTTTCTCTGTTTCTCCTTTTTATTTTTTTTTTATTTTAAGAACACTTTGCTGTAGATACTGTCTTTAATTTTTTTTTCTCTTTAAAGTCTTCTGAAGATGCAATGCTAAAACTTTACAAATTCTATACTTGGGAAAATAATTACCTTATAACTATTTAATGAAGAATGTACTGTTATTTTTGCTCAGAGCATCACATAAAAACCAAAATAAAATGAAAACATTGAAACATGGAATAGATTGCCTGGACAGACATAGATTAAAATTAATTGTTAATTTTAGAAGCAATCCTTTAAAACTTTTCATATTAATCTTTTTATGCCTCCAGTCTCCTTAAATTTGTTTCCTCCTCATTGGGTAAGCAAGAGATCAATGAATTGCACTTTATAGTTGGTATTGTCTTGCCTGTATCCTACTTATAATAGGATCAGACATCTTTCTCCTTCTCTTTGTATAGCATTAGAAGCTGTTACATAAAAGATATAAGGAGTTTTTTTGATTATGAACTTGAAAAGCAAAGTGCTGGAATTGAGCATATGAACTTTCATGGGCTAATGATGGTCATCATCTATCCTGAAGTATTAGAGATGTGGACTACACTTCATACCTTTATATATTGTCGGAACTCTGATATTTGTGAGTATACTATAGTGTTTTTTTCTATTTCATCCTTAAAGTAGGGGCTCTAAAATACATACAAAGATTTGAATGTATTCATTCTGTTTGACTTTTAAGGTTAGGATACATTTAGAATTACATGTCTACATTGAGTTAGGGAGTGTGTTGAAGTATTGAAAACTTGGTCAATATTTTCTTTAAAGGGTATTTTCTTTTGTTTGAAAGTATTATTAGAAACATCAGTGGAATTCCTGATGTGGAATGTACTTTGTAAAATATAAGAACTTTTGTCTTTAAACTAATGTGATAAAATAATTGATGCCTTATTAATAATACTAGTAGTTTTTCCCCTATATGGGGAAAATTATCTTAGATTTAAAATTATAAAAAATATTAAAATTATTCCTAAGTATTGTAAGTATTAAAAATGAAGAACTTTGAGAGCAAAGTGAAGGTCTCAAAACTGAGAGATACTATTCTCAAAAAGAAAAAAATGCTATGATTGGCACCTGTGATGTTCACTTAAATTCTGAGTTTCTTTAGAGAGAAAGGAAAGGATGGGAGGAATGCCCCCCATGCATAAAAACAATACTATAGTTGTTAATTATAGTTAAAAGTGGTTATATGTCTGGGATGAACCACTATCCTAACTGAAGGAACTCTTAAATTTGTGGTAGAAAGCTAAGCATGTATCATGTAGAAAAGTCTGGAAGTTGTCCACAGAATCTTGTAACCCCCTGCAGATGCTACTGGGAAGGGTTTCTTATTTAATATATTTGAAATAAACCTACTGTATATTGAAGAAGGGTTTTTTTTGTTTGTTTTGATGAGAAGGTGGACTCATTGCAAAAGGCCTTTGCTTGAACTTCACTTGAAGTGGAGCAGCTTGGAGAGGGAATGTCTTTTAGTTTGGCATGTTGATTTTCTGACAACTTTTATACTGCTTATTTTGGTTTATAGTCTGATTTATGGAGTCACCTAGAGTTTTAAGATACTTTTTTGGATGATGGGTGTTTGCTTTACACTAATGAATCAAGGACTGTCTCAGGTTCTTGCACCATCTTTGGCTTTTATTGTAAAGTACTGAGGGAGATTTGAAAGAATTGATTGAAATATTCAAACTCTAACTCTTGAGTCACGCATTGTTTGCAAGAGGTAAAAGTATGGTTTTCTTGCTGTACTGCATCAGGTGATGGCAAGAGGGCATCACACAAGGTCATAAGATGCGAGTAACTGGGCAATGGAAGGATGTGTACTGTGTAGAGGTGCCCACTCAGTCCTTTGCAAAGATGGAAGCAGCCAAGGCTGTGGGGACCGATGTCTTTCCTGCCCATGTGCTTCTCTAGAACTAAACAGTTGTTTAGAATGAAGAATTTGGAATGTTATTCGTAGTGACAGGATATTTTGCTGCTTTTGTCGTATAAGAAGGGGTTTAAACTTGTACTTCCTCAATGGGAAGACAACAGGTAGAAATCTCAATGCAGCACAAGATGAGAGACACTGATGAAAATGGGGACATAGCCAAGAGAGCAGATGTGCATTGCTTCACCATTGCCCCAGCAAGCCCAATCTTAGAAGGTCCTGTCACCATCCTGGCTGTTTGCTCTTCATAAAAACCCATGGCTGAAACACTTGTTCTCTCTTGAGATGAATTTTCTTTTTCCAGCCTAGACAAGTGCACCAGCTGATACTGGGGAGGGGGAAGCCAAAGCAAAACAAACACGACTAGGTCTGTGTTTTTGAACAATGATGTGTTTAAAATGTAATGGTTATTACACGGCGTCAGAAAATCAAACAGCATTAGAAAGTTATGGGGGCTGCAATTTAAATTAATACAGGAAGTAAAAAAAGTCACCTTTATTGAAAAAATTAAAAGCTGCCCTATCTTTATAAAAGAAATTTAGTGTTTATAGTCCATTGTATTTTGAAAGGGCAGTTGTTGCGTGTTGCTTTTTGTCTTTTTTTTTTCTTAGCATTTGCTGCTACTCACTGGAAGGAGAAACCTGCTGGAAAATTAGGGCTGTTCTGCAGCTGAAAAAAACATGCTTGCAATATATAAATAGGGTATAATTTACTGTTTAAAAGGTTGTTGCAGACAGTTTTTCCTTCCAGTACCTTTCTTTCACTCAGGATCAAGTATGGAAAAACGGAGTAGACAACTCAGCAATGAAAACGTTGACGTATATGTAGTAAGCTATTTTTTGCCACATCTTGGGTACTCATGAGAATCAATGTGTAAGAGAATCTTTTGGCAAGTTTTTTCTCCTGATACTCTTTTTTTTTTTCTTCAGGTTGGTGCTAACTGTCCTAATGTTGTTCTTTATTTTTTATTTTTTTGAAAGGAACTGAGTATTAAATGCTAAAATTGTCATAATTTTAAATTATTATTTAGTATCAACTGAATTAGTGTTTAAATGATCACATGTGCTGAATCTAAAACTCAGTTTCTCTGACTTTATAACAAAAGGTTGGTACACTCTACAGTGGTTACAGATGAACTGGATTTATTTTGGCTGCATGTTTTCTTGGAGTAACATCTTGAGCGTTTTTTTTAATGGTGAAAAAAAGTTTTTGTGTATATTTGCAGATATGCAGAGCATGGTATAAATATTTAAATTACTTAGCTCACATTCTGATCTCTGAAATGGAAATAAGGCCTATTCTCCCAGGAATACTTAAACAGGTGCTCAAGACAGAAATTATTTGAGATGAACAAGACTTGCTGTTCACGTGGAAGAGATTTATTAGTGACTACATGAACAGTTGACATGCTCTGCCCAAGCTGCCTGCTGAAGGGAAGGGAGGAAGTACCATCTTGGGGGAATTTCCTCTCAAAAGGACTGGTCTCCCTACTCCATTTGGGTGGCACCATGGACCCCCGACCTCTGTGAGGATTAATTCAGGAAATATCCTTTCTCTTCTAGTTCAGAGTAGGCCTGGAGAAGGTCAATCCTACCACTTGCTCCCCAGTTTAAGCCCTTTGTAAGCCACAACTGAACCATCTTCACAATTAGGACCAGCAGTTTTCTGATGTTTATAACGTGACCAAAGGAGGATGACCCACATGGCAATCTTTGAAAAGCACATCTTCAGAGACAAATCTCAGGGCAAGGCTTAGGGGACCTGCCTACTCCTCCTCAGTGATATTCAGGGTAATGTACATTTTGTACCCAAGTGTCAGAGTAGAAGGTTTAATTGCTGGATAGCTTTTACCTCCTTCCAAATCCTCATCATGGGTGCATCTCACACTAACATCACACTTCAAGTCCCAGCTCCAGAACTGAGAGCTGCTGGATGTGCTCAATTAAGTGATCATAAAATTTTGGCAAAACTGCTGATACTTTTCTAACCTCATTTTTGGACATTTAATGACCTCTTTTGTGCAAGTCCCTCGGCATTTCAGCTATCTTGAAATGGAAAATGTTATCATTTATGGTAATACTTTGTCAAGATTGTATGATCAGACTTTAGAAAGGAGAAGATTAGTAATGTTTAATTCTAGTGTTAGATCAGGGTGGTCTAATCTTACCTACATGAGATCCCAGATAACAGTTTGGGGAACCTGCTTTCTGAGCAGTCCTTCTATTTCTAGCCTTGTGTGTTACCTTAAGAGCATTGCCCATTCCCTTCCCTGTGGATGCAAGCCTAGTTTACACAGCTAAACCTCTAGTTTTGCGTAGGAGTAGCTGGGAAGATTCAAGTATGAAGCTCCACACATGCACCATAGCTTTGTCTGTCATCTGGATGGATGCATCACTGAACCTATAAACCAGTAGCTAAACAAGCATGGCCCACGAATTGCATCTTTTACGAAATTATATGTAAAGAGAGCATTTTGCTAAATAATTGCTTTATAGAAGGAGTTGAAAGGCAAGGGAAAGCCACTTGCTGCTTAATGTGTTTATTAGAGAGGGAATCGGAGATCTATTGTAATGCAGATTTTTACAATTGAATTTTGCTAGACTCTGTCTTTTGGGTAAAGGTATTATAAATGTTTTAAAAGTGGCACTTTGACTTGAAATTGCTTACTCTGGTTTTGGCCATATGTTTTGAAAAACAAAAGAGAAATAATATCTGCCTTGTTTTGCCCTCTCAAATCCAAGTAAGAGGATATTATGAGGTAGAAAATACTATTTTTATGCCATCTATCACCTTTGTTAACATTTTATTAGACATAAATCATGTAGTTTCGGGTTGCATAGTGACAATATGGTTCACCATGTATTCTATTTTTATAACTTTATTTAAAACTGACATGTAACTTGCTGTACCTGAAACCCCAAGTGAGCGAGTTATTGGAGTGTAACAAAGTTTTGACGTCAGAACTGCTATTTATTCCACTGGCAACCATTAGCAATGCATTACCCTTTGGCACTCGTGTTTTCAGAAATGTGGTTAAATTTTTATGACTGGTTCTGGCCAATTAGGATTCTTTCTCAATATAGAAATAAGGGAAGAATTCTTTTTTATAACTTACTAAATGTAGCTTTCCAAAAACAACAGCATAAAAATATGAATTATTGCACTCAGAGTTCCCAAAACCTACTATTGAACTACACTTCAGACTGACTGCTTGCTGTACCATATGTGTTTGAGAGGCGGGGGTTAAGCTAGGCTGCCTTGTCAAATGCATGAGCCTTTATTAGAATTTAATATAATTACAGCTGAGTCATGCTTACAGGTCAGTCTGGTAGCTTCAGTAGACTGTAGAAAGGGGCTGAAGACTTAAGGTAGAGAGAACTGGGGAGATACAGGGGGTGTGGATGAAAATTGGGTGGACTGGGCTTGTCAGAAACAAATGTTTTGTAGAGAAATTTCAGTAGAGGTTTCTACTGTTGGCTTTTTTTCCCAAAAAATTGAACTCCAGCAACACTAGACTTCAGAGTGTTTGCATGCACAACATACAGAGTGTGATGGAACAGCCGCATGGGAGCGTGCTGGAGCATCTGATAGTGTTTCTGGTTCTTGCTTTAGGATCACTGACTGTGTTCTGACAATAAGAAACACCATCATGTACAAACAGAACCTACAAGAGGCACCTTTTGCTTCTGTGTCATTTTTTGTGATCTTCTCCTGGAGGGCTTGGTAATACGCAGTGTTTTTGTGCATGAAGTTGGAGTTGCCTGTCTACAAAAGCTACTAAATGCTTGTTTGCACATGTTGCTTTGCTGTAGGTTTGTGTTGAAGGGAATGCTCTTTTATATAACAATATTTTTCTGTTCCTGCACTTTATTATTGATCTTGTGTTCTTTAGATCAGTAACGGAAATATTGTCAGGTTTTGTCATAGGTTCTTTCCAGCAAAAATGCTTCTCTTAAAGTGTCTGCTCTTTATTATAATAGGCCAACTTTAATATATTGCATAAATGGTACTGATTGCAAACTAAAGTTCCTTAGCTTTGGCAGCTGCATCCTAATTGTCCAAGTAAACAGAAGCTGCTTGTTCTTATAGTATCAGGCATCTGCATTTATGTGTAATATAATTATGATATGGCTTTCAAGTAATTCCAGGTGAACAACTCTCTTGAGCAGCCATGAAGCAGAAGAATTTTGGATATTCTGCTTCTAGTTCTTGTGTTTGCCACATGTGGAGCCTTTGACAGCCCTCACTGCTGTCTCCTGTAATTGGGATGTTTGTTCTGGGTGCTGCAAAATCTGACAGCAGACACAGCGTGTCAGAGGCTCTGCTGTCTTTTACCAACTTCTGTTTTAGTGACCTTACTAAGTTAATAGTGACAAACATTTCTTTCTTGTAGGGTAGTGACTGAGATAATTGTTGAAACATATGGGGTAAAAAAAGATAGTTGTGAGGGCTGGTGATGAAGGGGTTTGTTTGCCCAAGAGACTGAACAGAAAGACTGCCTAAGAGGTGGTGGGATCTGGAGACTATTAAAACAGAAAGAAGGAAAGCTACACTTGATTCTGGAGGAGAAGGTAAACTGCATGAGGTATTTCCAGTTTCTTTTGGAAAAGCAAATAGGCAATTAGAGAGGGAGGAAGGATTTTGTTGCCTGAACTTCTGTATGAAGGAGACATCACGTATTCCAGAAAGCAGCAGTGGTCTTTTTGGTTACTCCTGTGTGCTCATTTTCTTTGCGTCTGTCTGAACATTCACTCTGAACCATGTACGTGCTGCCATGACACAAGAGATCCCACACATTCAAGTCTGAAACATCAAAACCATGTTCGCTTTCCTGTATGATCCTTTAGATGTTTTTTTTTCTTATGAAAAAATTTTATAATGAACAGATCACTCGTTTATGCTTTTGTGCTTCATGAGGGATATCGCTAACAGTCTTTGTTGGAATAAATATGCACATTTTAAGCTAGTTATGGCTAGTTGTTTTCTGTACAGTGAATGTGAGTACAAGGTTGACTACTTTTGAAAGATGGAAAATTACTTTAAATCTCAAATTTAAGAATTACACTTCAATGATAATTCAGCTTTAAAATGACAACTAAATATTTTCCTGGCCCTTTCCCGAGTGCAGATATTTAGGTGATACTTGAAACAGTCATTTTTGAAAATTTAAATAGTGATTGTAGACTTTCTCTTATTGCACATGCACGATTCGGGGAAAAGATCTGTTGGAGAACTTTCTGTGAAAAAGGAAATTAGAGTAACATCTTGAAAAGTTCTGAAGTAACTGTTCAAAATTAATTCATATTTAGGCTGTTACAACCTGCAAAATCTAGATACCTGCAATGTGAATATCCCTAATAAGTAGATTTTTGTCAATAATTAGATAATATTCTTGAATGAAGACATTTTAATTGCAGGAACTTCCCTTAAGTACAATATATATTTGTAAGAGGCCTAAATCAGTAATTTCCTTGCTCAGATGTTGTTATAATAGAGGTAACCCTTGCACAGTTTCACTGTAGTTTTAATTCCTTTTTTTCTCAGTGTTCCCTTCCCTCCAAAAAAATCAGTTACATTTATCACAAATGCTAGCTTTTTAGATGAATCTGCTTGAGAACATTCATCTTCTTCAATATGCTACATTAACCTTTATAACTGAATATCTGTAATTCAGAGAGAGTATATTCTCCTCATTGTGGCGTGTAACAGAAGAATAGTGATGATCCACAAATTAATTTCAGATGTTTCTTATTTTCTTAACATTCACTGTTTCATTGGGAACTAGATTAAACTAGAGATGCAAGGTACACAAGTGATTATTTATTTAAAGTCCAATTGGTTAGGTATTGTAATGGAAAGCTTTCAGTGAAGAACTGAGTCACATCTACAACTCAGTGTTTCAGCCCTGTAACTTAAATTGCAATTTGGGGAAACTGATGTGAGTGTAATTAGCTTCAGAGGTTGATCTTCATTTGTGCAGAATCGTGGAATTTCAGTCATTTCATATCACTTAGATGGGATTTGTTTGTAATGAACATGAATATATTCAATTCAATCTCTATCTGTATTGATGTAGTGAAAAAGAAGCATGGCTCATAACTATTTGGGTTACACATTGGTAAATGAGAAATAATAGCAAGAAATAAGCATCCTAAGAAAAGACAAGACTTCTTTCCCCTAAAATAAAAGTGATATTTTCTGTGGTGAACACCCATTCATTGTTCCCCAGAGAGTGTGGAAATTACAATATCTCAAGAATACCTATTGGATTGCATTAATACTTTGTGAAGGAGCAGTAAGGAAGAATATGGAAGAGAGCAGGAAACTCAGGAACATGGGGACAATTGAAAAAATATAGCAAATGTAGGCTAAAAAGCAAGTCTGGAAGACAAGAACTACATGCAAGTTTTCCTGAGGAAAAATGGAGCATCAGAAAATTACCAAAAGGCCAAGTGACTTGAATAATTCATCACTGAAGGGTATAGGACATTTTTGAGAGGAATAATATGTCTGAGGTGGTATTAATGGAAAAGATGTAAATGTGGAATGTGACAGGCAAAATGACAAAGAACAGACATTAAGTATTGGTTGACCATTCAACATCAGTAGTTAAAATTTGTGGGGAAGTTGGGGATAGCCAAGAAGAAGCTTTAGAGGATTTCTCAAGGTGTGTTTTCAGGATGTCTAGTTCTAGGTAGAAGTATTGAGTGAAAGACAGATTTTGTTTTTTGTGTTTGTAGGGGAAAAAAACAAAACTGTGCATGGTTTTGTATCTGTCTCACTCATCACTCTACAACAAAAGTATATATGCCATCTCTTACAGTTGCAATGGAAAGTACTGTGGCTTTACACCTCTCTGTCCACTTCAGCATGAAATATACCAGTGAGAACACTTCTAAGCATAAGCGGGTCCCTTCAGGCTTGGCTCTTCTGCTCAGTCTGGAGCCTCCTGGAAATTACTCGCTTCTTTTTTTTTTTTGTATCATCTGTGTTCAGCTTTAAACTGACATTTTCAAATTCCCATTTGAAATGGGCACGGTTTCTTACGTCTGATTACATTAGAGATTTTCGTACCATTATTTTAATTTACAGGAACTTGTGTAACATTTCCTGGTTTTGGCCAGGTAGGATTTTCTGACAAAAATCCTGTGCACTTTTTGTGCACATAGTAAAGGAAACAAGGACGATATAAGTCCTGAGGGTAATGACTTTTGGTTCTCAGGAAGCAGTCTTGCAACATGTATTGTAACACAGAAAAAAAGAAATGTGGATTCTGTGTGTTACACTCTTCTAAAAAAGAAAACAAATAATAATTACCTACCTGCTTGTAATTTTTCTGAGGAGGTTTTTCAAGAATATGTTGACATTCATGATACTGAAGGAAGGAGAGTCAAAGGTTTTCCTTTCATGTTCTTAGAAACCTTCTTAAGTAACAGGAATTGCATAAATATTCTGTCTTGGTATTTTGTGTGTTTTATACATAAGGAATTTCTCCTAATGTCTAGTTTGGAGTTGAATGGTGAAATGGTGAGGAACATGTTTTGAGAAGACCCTAAAATATTATTTTCCTGAATTGATTTGTTCAGCTGCTTCTTTGTAAGAAGAATGATGCAAAATAACTGTAATGAAATGAACATGTCTTTTATCCCCCCATCTAATAGAACCAGAACTCACTGAGCATCTTTTCAGCAGACAGCATCTTCCATGATGTTTTATTTATCAATCTGTGTATCAGATAACGCACTGGTTTTATGGAAAAAAGCAGTGTGGCATCAGAACATGGAGAAGTCAGTCCAAATGCATGAATGTTGGGCATTCAGACTCGGAGGAAGTTCTTTGGGCAATAGTTTCTGGATACTTTTGTAAGACAGAACAATAGCTCTGAGATCACTTGAGGATTACTTTTATAAATCAAATCAAGCTATACACTTTGTAACAAATCTAATAATCATACTGTGGATATAACACAAAAGTCATTGGTATTGCAGGAGGTATGTGGTGGGGATGGAATTTACTGCACCAAGTTCCTGGAGTTTTGCAGAGTGAAACTGGAGATATGCTCGTCTTAATGTTAATGAGCTCTGCTGGATGGTTATATTGAATTCTGTATGATTTTATTTGATACTTCATTATTGGAAATACTGTGTCTTTTTAGTTTCTTTTATAGAAGTTTTTCAAATGGAGTTATACTTAGTGTTATGGTATGCCACTTCAGGGAAGAGTATACTCCAGATAATACATTATACTGCTGAAGTGAAATAGTAAGGTATTTCTTTAGTATTTCCCATGAGAGATTAGAAACGTTACCAGAGCACATTGTAGGAACACCAGTGGAGCCATCTAGTGTCTCTTGAAGAATTTAGTGGTTTACGCATGTTTTTGCCTTGGCAAAAACAAATTTATTCCCCCTAAAAAGGTGATTTTTTTTTTTCTCCTGAAGTGCTGGTATTTCTATTTACATTGATGTCAATAGTACAACTTGTGAACAGGAGCACAAATATACCTATATAATAACAAAAAAAGAGAAACTTTCTTCCAGTGAGGATTATTCTGCTCCATAATGAATTGTTTCTGCTAAAAGAGTATTGTAGCAAATGGAGAGCAATGAAACTCCATTTACTGACATTTCCAAAGAGGAACAGTATCATGACTGAAAAATCAGTTCTTTTGAGAATGTGCAAAAATACCACGCTCTAAGCCAGCTTGTGCTTCCAGGTTAATTTTTAAATTTTTCTTGTCATCAGGTAATGATTAGTGGTTATTTTACATCCTGCCAAGAATCCAACATCAAGAACTTTGAGTCTTATATTAGTGCCCTGATATGGAAAATGAACCAGCTTGAAGTAAATATGTAAATGATTCAGGACTAATTGTTTAGCTCTCTGTGACAAAACACAACCAAGGATTAATGTTCCAGAGGTGTGTCAAACTACACTCATTTTAGATTTGAACGAAATACACAATTGCTTTATCTTAATTTCAAGTTTATCTCTATAATTCTGTAAAAAAAATAAAATAATTAAAAACACAGTCAGTGATCTGTAGTGTTCTTGAAATCTTAAATAATTTAAAACCCTATAGCAGCTTTATGAACAATTTGTACTAAAGCTTTTCACCTGCCTGAAGGGCTGCCATATAGCTGGAGTTCTTTGGAGTTTCTGGGACACAAGTTAAAAGGCAGGAAATTTCAATTAGATATTAGGGGGGAAAATTGCCGTAAGTGTGGTAGTACTTGAACAGGTTGCCTGGAGAGCTTGTTGTATCTCTATCTTTGGAGGTATTCAGGGCTCAACTGGACCTGGCCTTGAGGAACCCCATCTAATTAGACCTTCATTGAGCCAGAGGGTTGGACTAGAAGACCTCCAGAGGTCTCTTAGCAAATTGTTCTGATTCTGTGATTCTTGCCTTAGATGACATGTTAGAAAAAAGTTCTGACGATCTGAACATTTGTAGATCTAATGGATTCTTGCATAATTCCAGTTCTGGAAAACTTCAGGTTAAGTAAATGCTTAGGTAGACTGTACTTGTCTTCTGAAGCCTGCTAAGGTCATGTTACTGTGCATTTTCTGGTATCTCAAAAGGTGTTCTGCTTCATGTGGAAAATATCCATACTTATTTTACTTATAAGATCTTAGCCTCTAATAAAGCTAGTAATACAAAAGAAATTATTGGTCTAATTGAGGAATCAGCTACTATGCGAAACAGATGGAAAACTGCTCATAAACATAGAGACATACAGCCTACAAAGTACCAAGCCATGGAGCAGAATGTTAAAATGTTCTTTCAGATAAGCCAATTCTCCTTTATTCTGGTTGGAAAGAAATAGTTATATACCACTGGAGTAAGTTGCTATTGTTTTTTGGTGGTTTTTCTTTTTAAGAGGCAGAGCTCTCCTTTTTATCACATTAATTTAATGTCTTTAGACTATTTTATTGCTCTCCATGGAAAAATAGATACTGAACTTTTCCTTCAGTAATGATCAAAAGTTGTTGACCTTGGGATCCTAATCATCCTTTTGTAGCAGCAGAAGGGTTTGGGAATTGCTTTCTCTTCTGAATTTAAAATAGCTAAAAATCATTTTTATCTGAAAGCAGTGTCTTTTTTTGAGTTTGCTGTCAGAAAATAGCCATTTCCAGTCAATACCATTGTTGTATTTGGTTCAAAAATCCCCAGTAATCACTTTGGGAAAAATTAAGAGGAAAAAAGCCTTTTCAGTGCCAATGTTGCATTTATGCATTCAGTTTAGGTTTTTCTAAAAATAAAAAGGAATTGTTTATATACTTAAGGGGTGTGTTATTCTTAGATTGGAGTGTGCTTATACACATGTAAAAAGTGTAATGTGTATAAGTCTTGATAAGTTTAAGTAAACATTTTCAGGGTGAACTTTACAATGGAGAATTACAATAGCTGTTCAAATATAAACATGCTGTAAGAGACTTCTAGATCATTGAATCCAATTGCCTGGTATTACAAGCCACTGCATAATTTAATCTCCTTCACTATGCTCTATCTTAAAAGTAATTAGGAGTTCTATATGTAGTGCTCCAGCTATTCCAGAGTCTAATTTTTCATTATATGAAACTTTCTTTAAATTTCCGGTTAAAGTAGTTACCTAATTTAATTTTAGTTGAATAAAATTAACTAATAGTTGATTAATATCTCTTAGTTCTTTTCTCTCCCTGGCGTTTAAAATACTCAGTGGAGAATATTAACATCTATTCTTGGCCTTCTTTTTTTGTATGCAAAACAAGTCTGGATTTTTTTTTTATACTTTCATCTCATAATAGCTCTCATTTCTTCTAGTCATCCTATTAGAGCTTCTCTGTGCCCGTTCACAGAATCACAGAATTCTAGGGCTGGAAGGGACCTCGAAGGATCATCCAGTCCAACCCCCCTGCCAGAGCAGGGTCACCTAGAGTCCATCACACAGGAACGCATCCAGTCAGGGTTTGAATGTCTCCAGTGAAGGAGACTCCACAGCCTCTCTGGGCAGCCTGTTCCAGTGCTCTGGCACTCTCACAGGGAAAAAGTTTCTCCTGACATTCACATGGAACCTCCTATGCTCCAGTTTGCAGCCATTGCCCCTTGTCCTATCATTGGACGTCACTGTAAAAAGCTTTGCTCCATCGTCCTGACCTTCACCCTTTACATATTTGTAAACATGGATGAGGTCACCCCTCAGTCTCCTTTTCTCCAAGCTAAAGAGACCCAGCTCCCTCAGCCTTTCCTCATAAGGGAGATGTTCCACTCCCTTCATCATCTTTGTGGCTCTGTGCTGGACTCTCTCAAGCAGTTCACTGTCCTTCTTGAACTGTGGGGCCCAGAACTGGACACAATACTCCAGATGTGGCCTCACCAAGGCAGAATAGAGGGGGAGGAGAACCTCTCTCGACCTACTAACCACCCCCCTTCTAATGCACCCCAGGATGCCATTTGCCTTCTTGGCCACAAGGGCACATTGCTGGCTCATGGTCATCCTCCTGTCCACCAGGACCCCCAGGTCCCTTTCTCCTACACTGCTCTCCAGCAGGTCAGCCCCCAGCCTGTACTGGTGCATGGGGTTGTTCTTCCCCAGATGCAAAATCTCCTGTAATGGCATACAATACACTGGGAGAAGTCTTATCATTAATACTTTTCCCAATGGAAAGACTACTGACTTGTGTATCCTAGGATTTTGTTTCCCTTTTTATGGCTGTTTATCGTTCATTTTATAGTCAAATAAAATTTCATGTTCCTTTCCCTCATGGTTATGCCCAGATGATGAGCTTCCAGCTCATGCAAGGCTTTTTTATGGCACTTCAGTACATGATTTCACATGTGATACTGTTCAACTCATCACATTTCTCTTTGGTCATTTGTTAAGGAGCGTTGTCATCCTTTATTGGGGTACTTGCAACAAATTTAATTAGATTGACATTACCTCTTAATAGGTGTTGATAGAAACTCGACTAGAAATGCTTTTTTGCCTATGGGTTTTTAAGGATCATGTTTCATGATAGTTTAAATGGATTTATTCAACAGCTTCTGTTCTGATAGATTGGCAGTCATATTTGTGTACTTCTGCATTATTTCTTCTATATGGTGTATTTTTAACTAAGCTTTTCATTTTGGCTGCTTGAAATAATCAGATTGTGTTGATTGTGTAACTGTTTCCTTACCTTTTACACTTGGTGGAAGTGACTCATTGTTTTGTTTTACCTCTGGTTGTCATCTTGTTTCACAAGTGGGGCATTTTTTTTTCTTTTAATGAATCTCAATTGGATATATTTTCCCAGTGGAAAGAAACAGAGCAGTAATTTAAAATTGCATGTGTACTTTCAGGACCAAGCATTATTTGATTAAATATTCTCTTATTTCTCCAAATATTTAAAACTTCAGATTTTATGGTGTCATCTGCAGTGGCAAGTAACTAGACTGTGCATGTAGCCTCTGTACAGAAAAGGAATATAGGTGGTTAAAATTAGGGTATTTCACCAAAACCATTAATTACTCTTATTTCCTACATTTAGTTAAAAGATATTTTACACTATTTCTGGATGCTCATTGTGTATGAGGGAAATACATTTGAATGCAGCATCTCATAACTTGTATGAAGTAAAAATGTCAATACATGAAATACTGATTGCCAGAAAATACAGTAACTGGTGAAATGCAGCTAAATTTGCCACATTTTACTACAAGATATTTCATAAGTTAGGTAACAGAGTTCGAATTTAATATAGAATTGCCAGTAAGAGTCTAACCAGGTGGTGTCTACAGAGCAACAAGATGTTAATGGTTCCTAAACAAACTAGTTTTATGATTACATTCTGAAATTGAGATCTTTAAATTAGAAAAAGGTTAGTTAGGGTCACTGGGGAAGTGAATTACTGCCAAATTGTATTTTAAGACAGCATTTTAAATAGAAAGTGGTATGATTGTTTTTGATATTCCATTCTTTTGTATGACTTCAGTAGTTTTTCAGAATTTAATGCTTACCAGTGTTACATCTGTTACCTTAGGGGATGTACCTAAATTTTCATATATAGTACTTGAAATTCCTGATCTTTTGTAAGGTTTTGAGTTGCCAAACTATTAAAATAGTCCCTTTTAAATACACATGTAAACTTTATTGTCTTTAGTAGGATTAAGTACATGACTTTCTTTCCAAGAATGGATTGCAATGTTATGAGAAGCAAATATCAATTTAATTTTGATTTTAAGTGCTTTGTAATTTGGAACAAATTTTCAGAGTTTGTAAATTCGGAAGTAACAAGCATGATTTAACAAGGTAAAATAACTGTTTTATGTAAAGAATGAGTAGTAGAAGCAAGGAAGTCTTCTGGTGTTGGTTTTTCTGCCTATCTATAAGGGTCACACTCGTATAATTTCAAAGCAATGAGCTTTGAAAGTACCTCAGTGAAGTACCCCAAGGATATGTGGGTAGGGTACGCAACCTGTTTATTCATAAAAGATCTAAGTAGGGCATTAAAATGGAGGCATAATTGCTGATGATTATTAATTAGGCTATGTTACCTAATATGGCAAAAATAAAGACCTTTTCTGAAGAACTGCAAAACCTTACAAGGCAGTCAGGCAATAAGATAGTTAAGTATAAAGTGACATGTGACAAAAAACACATTAGGTTTACTTATGTAGTGATGGGCTATGAGCTGACCAGTCAGTAATGAAATACTGGGCTTATAGTAATATATTTCTATGAGAACTTCATGCTTGATGTTCACTGGTGGTTAAAAAAGCATGCTGAAAACAACTAGAAAAGGAATAGAGAACAGAACAGTGAACGTTAGCCTGTGATTTAAACCAATTATATGATTGTATTGTTAATTTTATGCACAGTCCTTCTTCCCTTGTCTCAAAAGGGTAAGACCTAGAACAAGCAAAGATATGAAAGAGCAAAGATTTTTGGCTTCCATAATTTCCAACTGGGTGATGCCCTACTTCACTTCTGCCCTTATTTGCATTCCTCTTGTGTTCTGCTTCTCATATATCTCCTTCCCACAATTAGGAGCATGTAGCTGGGAGATGTGAAACTGTCCAAGTGATGGGCAGTTTAACGTGTAAGGTGGGAGTCAATTAGGAATGTAGACATGCTCTTGTATGAGAGAGCTTAGATAAGAATGACAGGAGGGAAGAAAAAGTTACTTGTTTCATTTGTAGTAAATTCTGGATGCCAGATGTATTCATCCTTAGCATTCTAAGGTTTAACTACCATGTCAAACAAAGAAATAGTTTGTCAAAGGAAATAAAAATCCTGTAGGGCTTTATCAGGCCACTCCAATACTGTCAGCTGCTGAATAATTAAGAACAGGAAAAAAAAGCTTCTGTGTCTCCCATTGTTTCTCCATTTATTATGTCACAGTATTGCCATTGAGTTTCAGGGTCTAGACTCATATTTTGTTAACAAGGCAAAGGCTATGCAAATATATTCCAAGTATCAGTAGCAGTAGGTCTGTCAAAGCAACAATTATGCACGATTTTGAGCAAGCTTTATCCATGAAAAGAGCACTTTAGAGTGCTAGAATCTATGATGTGAAAAAGTATTGTGTAAATTTGCTTCGTCAGCTAAAGAAAATTTAACAGTAGTTGAATTTATTATTCAGCTCTGCAGGGAGGAAAAGGAGATGCTTTTTACATGCTGTATGTCTGTGTTTTTATAACAGTCTTACAAAATGTAAATCAAATTGTAATAGGAGTCATTTTAAAACAATTGAATGTGTGGGTTGTAGGTAGGAGTAGCCTTTTGACAGTTCATTGCATGTTGCTTTTTAAATCATGAATATACTTTCTGCTAACTCTGAGTTCATGTTTTATATGCAGATAAATATGTCAATGAACTAAACGTTTTATTCAGCTAATGGATGGATACCCTTAGAAGTTGGATAGCTATATTCTAATCTTGGAATAGACTTGACTGCGACATTATTTTGCACTTTCTTCATAATCCTTTGTATATGAACAGATTACTATGTATTTCTGAAATTATGAGTTTAGAGGAGAAACCAGTGGACACTGTAATGGTTTAACTTCTTTTCCTAGAAAAATAGTTTACTTTTACCTGATATTCTGTTATGTGTAAAAATTCCTTATTCATTAATATCAATATTATGCAGAGAATAGTTAATTACTGATTTATGTAAAATAGAAACATATTTAGACAGCACAAACAGAAGCGTTTCAGGGAGCCAAAACAATTAATAGAGAAAGTACACTTTTTCTGTTCATTTAACATACGGGAGAGGCAACTTCTTGTCTTTTGAAACAGTAATGTTTCATGTATGGGATTTTGGTCATTATACATATCTCATCACAACTGATCAGTAATTAATCAGTAAATCTGAATGATAAATCTGTTTGTGTGCATTGTCCTCACTCTGAAACCCTGAATATTAGTTTCAGATTCTTCTGAGATCGGGCATTAACACTGGGAAAAAGATTGTGTCATCTGCTCATTCCATGTGTTTTGGAAAAATGTATCTGCAGTGGTTATTGCTACAGATTTTAGTGTTCTTATATTCATGGGCTGAAAGATATTTATACACAGCTGTGAAGTTTCTGATGTCAACTCATACTTTTCAACTTGCTGATGTATATCCAGAATTTCTTTCTGTATTCTACAGGTTTTTGACAAATGAATTAAACAGAACTTTTCTTCCTTCTGAGGAACCTTCTGAGGCCAGTAGTAGCATTACTTTTGAGTTCAATGAGGAACTATTGTGTCTGTAATGAAAGTAAGAATTTAAATGTGGGTTGTTGGGGAATGGATAGGAAATTTTTGTAAAGATATCTCTTAAAATGCTAGTATAGAAAGAATAAAGAAATAAGATTTATCAACTGCAAGGAAAGTTGTTTTACTACCTGTTCTTACAGTGAAAAATAAGCTTAGAAATAGAACCTGAATAATGAACATTCACCTTTAAAAAGTGGCTGTGCAAACCATCAGCAGAAATGTTACAAGACCATCAAAACTTCTTTCAGTAATTGTTAAAGCAATAGTAGTTATTAGGAGATCTGAAATAACAGGCAGATTCGTTGATGTATGTAATATATACATACTGGATCTGGTGGGACGGTGTGGTTTCATTGGCTGTGGAAATTACTGTGTAAGTCTCTTCTTGCTTCAAAACTATGCTGTAGCCTGTCTACTTCCACTTGTGGCTGAATGGAGATAGAACCACAATGACTGTGCTTGTAAAACCAAAACCATCCTGAGGTGCTGTAGTGGGGCACGACTGCCTCAGTAGAGACCATAAATCCTTCTGTGATTTGCCTCCATTTTATTTTTATTTCTCAATTATTCCTCTCAACTCATTGGTTTCCGTGACCAGTTTTGCTACCTGATACACAAGTTTGCCCAGCAAATTATTCTCTGCTCTGTCATCTTTATTTAGGCTGCACTGTGTTCCCTGGAGGCTGTGTGAGAACAGGAGAGAGAGTACCAACCAGTACAAAAGAACCAGAAGTGTAAAGGAAGCTGGTCAGCTTTAAAGCTAAAATCAGTGTTAATAAAGCTGAAGGTCACAGTGAGTTTCACAGACCAGAGATGATGATAGAAGTATTAACTGTTCTTGCATTATATCTGCTGAACCTTGTAAAACTACTGTCCTATTGCTGTGAATGCTAACTTAATACATACCTCAAACTAAAGTTACCAGATGTGGCAATGTAAAAACAGAGAAATATTTATGATCCTTCTAATGGGTGGTGTCTTATCCTTTGAGCTGTCAGGTCTCATGAATGGAAACCAAATCATTTTAATGGCTTGGTTTTCTTGGCACATCTGAATGATGACAGCATATTACATATTTTACATCTATTATGTAATAAAGGTGGCATACGTAACATATTTTATAACAAAGGTTTTAACTCTGGCTAGGTGCAGATTGCATAAAATCATTTGCTCTTGTTAATCAGCAAAAAGGTGTATTATGTAGGAAACTTTTCTCAAATCTTGGTGGAGCTATATAATTTTGAAATTTGCCTGAATAATCACTAGTCTTATTCTATTACTCTTCCGTTTGCCCAGAAAGAAATGACCTCCTTAATCTGTAATTTAGCCAGAGATGAATATTGTGCATTAGGAACTTATGACCAGAGTACTTTGTGGTTTGCTTCTAGGGGTGCCTGGCTCAGTGATCCATGAGTGAAAGTCGCAGCTATCTAACAGCTGCTGAGTGACCTAGGTGAAGTGAGTCAATGATATCAAACCAGGTCTGCACCAATATCCTCATTACAGCTGGTGCTAATTGGCACCCCTGTTGGCAGTCTCAGTGGAGTTACTGAATCAAAGCAAGCACCAGATTGGTCTCCTCCTTTGATGTGTGTTGGCAAGAGTTAGCTGAAAAACTGTTTTTCTCATTCTCTCAAAGAAACTATTTATTCTGGTTGAGTAGAAGGTAGTTGTCACTGTTGACAAGGGATCATCACTCCTGACTTTCTATGTATTCATACGCAGAATTTGTAAGGGGACCAATGATGAAAGATCAAGAGCAAGTATTGTTATATACACATAAAAAATACTGAGGCGCCATGAAAGCATAATCGTACTTTTCTGTGAAATTACTTGCATGATTGATGTCACAGCAACCTCTGTGACAACGGAGAGAAACTAGATCAGGGGAAAATTTTCTGTTTATTTTGTAGAAGCTGTATTCATGCTTTACTTTTTTCCTGTGTGCATCCCTCTCAGCTGAGTAAAATAAAAAAGAAATATTTTTATGAAGTGTTGTAGAATACTGGAGGTTAACTGAAAGCAGAAGAGCTTGAAATACTTTAGGAGACTTTGAACTCTTCCTCATTCTGCTCTTTCATATAATTGAGAAGTGTGGATCCAGTGCCATCTATCAAAATTACTATGCTATTTGTCATAATATAATAAAATAAAGTACTGTGTTATGACCTGAAAAAAGGGTCCTGAACCCAAGGTTTTGTCTTATTTTCCAACTAGCAAACAGTGCAAGAATTCTGTAAACTCTTGAGGTTGTTGCAAATAAAATCTATTAAGTCCCCAACAGCATATGTAGCAACTGAAATAACTTCTTATTATATTTAAAATTGTCTGTGTTCCCAGTACTCTCTTAAATTCTTGAATGTTTTCTTCTTGGAGAATGTCAAAATTAAAAACGAGTGAGTGAGCATGTTAAGTGTTTTGAGAAGTTAGAAGTTGCTATTACTGCATGCACACACACAAAAGCCAAATGAGAGCTAAACATATGACAGGTATTTGCTTTTTTACATCCTCAGACCATAATCCCTGAAGTTGTCTTAGTTTTCTATTTACGTATCTTCAAGTCATTCAGTATTAAACCCTGCAAATCTTACTTCTCCATTTATAAGAGAGGCTAAAAGTTCTTCATAGTTGTTTTATGTTTCTAAGTGCTGTTCAAGTACTAAGATTAAACATTTTGTCTCAAGCAAGACAATTGGATTTAGTTCGATTGTAACCTTCAAAGATCACCTAAAATGCTCTTAATGTCACTCTTCGTAGTTTTAACAGCTTTTGATAAGTATCCCCAAAACCCCCAATTTTAGTCTGTTGTGTTTTGATATGCCCACTCTTCTCAGGCTTTTTGAACTATAATCTTGGCTGTTTTATTTGGTATTTAGGGCTATTTTCTGGTTTACCTTCCCTGCTTTTCCCAGTAAGCGCTGTTTTTGCAATACATTAAGACAGAAAGCGTAATAGACAGATTTTCACACTAGGTAAGTATGGTAATGGAACATAAATCCTCTAATGCCCAAAGAAAACATTGGAACACTGAAAAAGAAAGTGGAAAGAATTTCTACACACCCGGGGAGAGCAGAAGACGTGACTATAGGAAATAAACATTTTTAGTCTAGGGTACACAGCTTTTCTTATTTATTTGAGGTTATTCTGGAAGCATGATTTACAGATGGTGTAGGCAAAACTCTGAAGGCAGAAGAACTTGAGGCTAAACTAGACATTTTTAGAGAAAATCATGTGTAAAGGAAGTCATTATTTGAATATAGGCATAAAGAATAGTAGACAAAGGAAGAGTTTTATTCTGTTCTCATAAATACTTCTGAATGCTTAGTAAAATATTTTTTCTTAAATAAATGTCATACTCATAATCTAAGAGTTTAGTCCTTGTCATCACTGTCATCATTGTTACTATCCTATCAAAAAGCTGATATTTGAATTTCCTTTAATAGGGTAGTAAATCTTTCATAGCTGTGTGCTTGGTTTGCTTAATTGAAATGTATGAAAAACCCAAGATGCTTAAAATTGTTTCTTCAAGTCCACATAGAAACAGGAATTCAGAGAACTGGCCTGAACATTTTAGTATAGTTGTTATAATCTCATGAAATACATCTGGTTTTAGTAAAGATTTATATTCACCAAGACAGCTATACCCACTATGATACACAAAATGCAATGTATAACAAACAGGTTATATACAGAGGCTGTAATTTCACACAGCTGAAAGGCTGACATCAAAATGTCAATATAACTATTTTTCAATCTTTTTTTTATTTGCAAACTCCAAAACATTTTCCAGCCAAAACATCACCCTACCAAAGAGTAAATTTCAACTTCAAATACAGTTTTTTTTAATTACCTTTTCCTAATAACAAAGGGTTGGCAGACCACAAGTCAAAGCCCACTGTCCCAAACATCTTAGCCATCCACATACTTATGACTTGTTTAAAGAAACACAATCAAATTTCTAGCAAGTTATAAATATAGTTCAGAATACTTTTTCAGATTGGTTGGTTCATAGCCACAGACATGGATTACTCTCTGCTGGGGGAATTAAGCAATGGCAATTTGTAATTTTTTCCAAATGTCATTCATTTGCACAAGTTAGAGACTGGCCAGTTGGAAAAGTGGTACAGATTTTTAAGAAAACTCCTCTCATTATGTTGAGGGGAAATAAAATTTCAAAGCTATAACTATATAGCTGAAATTGGTTTAAATACGTTAAGTGGATCATTGTGCTTTTCAGGAACTGTCAGTTCTTATTAAGCTGAATAGTTGTATTTAATTATGTGCTGGACAGTAATCAATTAAAAAATGTGTGTGTGTGATCATGATATCCCTCATGGAATCTGTTCATTCAAGGTATTTCCTGGGTTTTGTGCTATGTTAAACAGGTTAATTCATTCTGCTTTAATGAGGATACCATTGTGTAGCTAAATGTTCTTCCATATGGTTGCATTCATAACATCTTCCTTTTAATGGAGCTTTTTATCTTTTTATTTCATTTTTTTTTCCCCCCGGGTAGATTTTTCTCACTCCAATTGGATGGGTGCAGAAAAGGTTCTGATTCCCTGTTCATACGCTATTTTAACTGTCACCACTGGAGTGGAGGAAATTGTCATAGTACCAGTTGTCTTCACGTTAAGCTGACCTGAAGGAAGGATTAGACCTAAGCTGATATTTTGAAAAAGTTATTTGTTTGTTTTCAAAATAACTGTAATGCTGAAGTGTTGAAAGACGTATGGGCAGTTGTCCTTTTGTAGCTGAAACAGTTGAAGGAGTTGCTCTCCCCATCCATTCACTGCTGCCCATGTAACAGACAAAATGATGTGAGTTGTTCTAGTGGACCTTGTAACCATTTGAATGCTAATCCGTGGTGCTGAGGAGCAGATATCCAAACTGTAATCAAAACTCAGATGTGGAGGCAGTGGCTGCTTCTTAGGGGCAGAAACATACGGTGTTTTGCAGGTACTGCTTAAAAATGCAGCAAGATTTTGGTTAATCTTTTGAAATCTTTGTGAAATTCATTGAGATTTTGAGAAATAGATAAATTATTTAATTGTAGGTCACCTTATACAAAAACAAGAGTTAAAAGTTCAGGTTTAGACACCCAAGAGTTGGGCATCTCAAAGATATGTCATCTTCTCCCTTCCTGTGCTGCTTTCCCTTCCCAGTATGTGAATTATAAAGCAAGAACCACCTTAAATCTAAGAAAGAGGAATGCTAAGCACAAAAATGCCTGTAAAAATCTGTTCTCCCCAGTGACTAGGTGCTTGAACCAGAACCACACTGGAGTATTTTATCTGTTTATGAACTAATGTGCCTAATTTTGCTCAATTAGTTTTGAAACAACAAATACCACTAAAAAAACCAAAGTTTGTCCTGTGGCAGGAATCCAGGATTTTTTTCCTGGCAGGTCAATTACTAACCACAAGGCTGTGCAGTTGTGTTGCATCTAGTCTGCTTCTCCTCTAAATCCAGGAACCATTTGTCCTTTTCCACACTTTGACCTCCCTTGACAAAGGGCCCTGCTCAGGGCAGTGCTTACCCTGGTGGTCAGGGCATTCCCATGGAATGTGAAATGTGTTCCTTGAGTTCCTGCATTTTGCAAAAATGAAATTTTAGTCAGGTTTTGGTTTCCATAAAATTAAGCAGGGAGGGAGTAAAGAGTTAAAGAAGCTGAAGTAGCTGCTGGTGGGTGTGTTGGGTTTGTTTTCAATGTTGACACATGAAAAGTACTTAAACTATTACTTTGGGAATAGCCCTAGTGCTTCTGAGACAAGTAAGCACTACTATCTAATTCCTGCTCTACAAGGGGAAGACACTGCACTGTTACAGCTAAAACTGAGGCTATTTATTTGTGATTTTCTTACAGGAAACAGATTCAAGCTCTTCTAGGACAGTTTAGCCAGTCTGAGGATTTGTTAATCTCCTCTGGAGTTGAGCCAGGGACTCTGGATGGAGTTCTCTTGGATGTTGGCTGTTCTTCTATGCAATTTGATACACCTGAAAGAGGTTTTTCCCTGCAGAAGGATGGACCTTTGGACATGAGGATGGATAGTGACAGGTACCTGTTAATATAATATTTCTCTTCGAAACTCATAAAACTGTGTGCTCAGCAATCCCCATGTATTTAATTTCCCCTTAAATTGAAGAATCCTCATCATCAAATCACATCTAATTTTCCACAAGTATACTTTCTTTTCGCAGAAAGCTTTTTTTCGATCCTAATACTTAGAACCCTGGTTATCCTCTTTTCCTTCCTTGAAATAAGAGGAAAGTTCCAGTGATGAGTAATTAAACCCATAACATTTTTGTTAACTATACCATTTAAATTTTACATTTTTTGAGTGCATGATGTATGGTTACAGGGACATCTCATTTTCAGAGGCCTGTCTTCTCCCTGTTATTTCTGCAGTTTCTCAGACAACTTGATCTAGAGGCTCACAACCCTTTACTGCAGTCCCCTTCATTTTCTGCCACACTATTTGTGGGACATTCACTCCCTCAGGAAAGGAGCAACCTCTGATTTTTTTTCTGCAATGGCCATTTGACCCAGTTACTTCTTGCTAAAAGAAATATAAAATAAATAAATAAAATCCCATTCATGATATTTGCCAGTTGAAATTAGATAGTTACGTTGCTTTTGACACACTAGTAAAATGTTGTCTTACATGTCTGTAGATTTATTGTAAGCTTTCCTTAGCAATATCATAATTTTCCTTTTGCGTTGTGTAGGAGGCACATCAGGCTTACTTAATTGTCCAGTTAACAATTGCTAAATAAATCACCTCTATTTAAATTATTAGAATTGGTGTTTAGTACACTCAAGAGCATGAAAATCAATGGTGGAATAATTTCTACTTATGTAGCAGTTTTTGTCTTCAAACAGCTTTGTGCTTTTTCTATGAACAACCAGATATCTCTGTTGTATAGATGATGGCAGTAATTGCATAATGCATAACTGGGAGAAGGAAAGTTTTTGCTTTCTGTTTTGATGAACCTGTAGTGTTAGGAAATGTCATTTGATCTTTCATTGCTCACACAGTGCTGATGGGAAGCCTGAGTTTCTAAGGAATTATCTTCATACATTAACGTTAAGTCTTAACGTAGCAAATTTCATGATACTCACTTTTTCTAGTTTTGTGTAAAAAGCTTGTGTGATCCTCTTGGGATTCAGCCCTCAGATTTCAAGAATCTGAACTCCAGGCTTGTATTTGCATCATAAGAATACATACATGGAAAAAGAGCATAAGAACAAAGGATACCTGTGGCATAACAAAAGCCTTACACTACGGTTGTTGCTATGGTACTGCTTGCCTCTGATTTCTAAGTTTTGTTATCTTTTTTTAAGATACTGCAGGAGAGTAATAAATGCCTGGAAAATATTCTGCACATTCATGTCTTTGTAGAAAAGAACTTATTAAGTAGATTGTGTGTTTTCCCAGAGTAGTGAACAAGTATATGATGTTCATAAAATACCTTGAACTATTTCAGTAGTGAACAGACAGAGATTTAAAAGAAATAAATCTATGACTTGTACCACTTAAATTGTAATAAGTCCTGTCATTTGTAATATTATGTCATTTCTGTTGCTTCAAAACAGTATTTGGACAAAAATTCTTAAGCCTTTTAGTGAAAATTAAAGTTAAATTATTTTAATGAGCAATTGTTTTCTTAGCAGATGTGAAAGAAAAGATCCTTGAGATCAGTTCTGACTAGAAAACAACTTATAGTGCAAGGTGACTAAAATGAACCCTAAAGGGGCAAGTTTATATTCTAAATAAAAAGTCACACAGCACTGCCATTTTAACATGATACTGAAATACATTTATTCTTGTCAACTCCTTAAGCGTAGTTTATGACAATACTTGGAAGTTTCAGCAGTTCTAATTGATGTTAAGGAACAAATTCCATTTAAAATAGGACGAAAAAAGGATTTAAAAGGTGCAAGCTCTATCTGTTTTCATAGGGTTGCTGTCTTTTATTTGAAAACCTCAAAGGCACTTGTATGCAGTGTGTGTGTTTGACTTTATGTCTCAATGCTATGAAGCTTCACCTCTTGTCAATGAAAACTGACGTCAGTGAACTAATTGGCTCTTCTTGTGCGTAGGTACCCTGACATGCCCACTGCTGCTGATGTTGTGAATGCTTTAGATCAACAGGCGCTTGCGTCCATCCTGAGAACATACGGGGAAGAGAGGCACGCCAAGAAAATCGCTTCAGCCATCGTTCAGGCACGCAGCATATACCCCATCACCAGAACTCAGCAGCTTGCAAGCATTGTTGCAGGTATTCTCATTAATTCTTCACAGTGGCTGAGGAGAAAAAATATTAATCCCCAAAGTCCCAGAGGGATCTATTTGTACTTGAAATCATGCAGAATCTAATCCTGCCTATTCTGCTCTGATGTCAGCTCTCTCTTTTTTTTTTTAAGCTTCCACGTTTTATATAGTGGTTTGGTGATTAGTTAAATCACATCATGTAAAATCTATTATTAATCATTTTGCCAACCAAGCTGAAACACAGAATGACAGCACCTTAGGGAATTCTTTATACCAGCTATTGATAAGCCTTCAAGTATCAGATACATCATATACCTCTCTTAGTTTTAAATTTGTACATTTTAATATTTTGAGGGGAAGTACCATGGCAGTTTCCAATTAGGACTGAAATCAGAAAATTTCTGTCTGCTTAAAGAACCAGGAAGCGAAAAGTGAAGCAGTATATAGCTTGCTTCACCTTGTGAATGCCAACTAGATCAGCCTGAAGCGACTATTGAAACACTTCATCTTACTTGCTCTTCATTGTAAACAACTTGAACAAAATGTAGTTAGGCAGGAGCTGTGCTCACATCAAGAACCTTTGTGTTTGTGTTCTCAAGTGAAAATTTTCAAGGAAAAATATAAAACCTGAATCCCGTTCATTAACATTATAATACGTAGTGTTGGGTTATTTTTATTTTTGTTAACGGAGAAATTAAAATTACTGGATCTTGTCACAATTTAGTCTAAAATGCTGACTCCTTTGAATATATACCTTTAAAATGGCTATCCAAATGTAACATCCGCTAAAAATAGTGCTAAAAGTTGTATTAGTATCCTGAAGATTATTTTTTTTTTAAATGTATTAATTAAGATTTGTATTACTTAACCTGGAAGCTTAAGGGACTTAATTTTAATGACTGAGAAACAAATTAAAAAGATAAAAGTCAGGATACTTGACCAAAATGTCCAGTCAACCAAGGCCTAAAGTTTAGCTGGTGTGAGTGAAGAGCCTGAAGACCCTGCTTGACGTTGTAAGCCCCTGCTGTAAATACAGTGAATGTGAGGAACCAACGATCTTAGAACAAACAAAGAGGTAAAACACTGTGAGTCTTTTATAAAATTTGAAAAGTTGCATTTTTAATATTCTCATTGTCATCAACATTGCGAACTAATAACTTATATTTTTGTCACGTGTATCTGATACTTTTTTGAAAACTGTTGATTAAAATAGTGGGCCATTATTAAGACTGAATCAACCATATTGCTGTGCTACAGGTGTAATATATTATATATAGGCTGTAAACAAGCAACTCGGTGACTTCTGAAATAATTTTGTGCACTAGCTTGCACTAAGAAAATAAAAAGACTAGTGCATAAAAGACAGTGATTTAAGATCCCTTCATGTTTAATGTGTTGCAAGTGAGTCATTACTGAACGGTCACTTTCTGTGACAATGGGAAGAATTTTTTGTTCTCACTTTAAACTCTCTGCTATATTTGAAGAGTGGCTTGATTCGTGAATCAGGTGTGCATCAAGTAGTATACATGCCAAAGACAATGAATCCAGCAAATATCTGCCAAGACAGTAAATACATATGTTTTGTGTGCTTTTTTTTTTAAGTGTGCAAGTAGTTAAAACAATTTTAGGACTGTTACACTGATCCCTTTTTGGGTAGAACTTTTTCCAATTTTATTTTGATTCCTCCAGTAAAGGAGCACGGTGGTGAATTCTACAAATTTTTCAACTGATTATACCTTAAGAAAATTTCTGGTAACTATAATATATTTTGTTTAATTTATCATCTATCATCAGTATTTATTCTTAAGTAAAATGTTATCCATGAAATTGTTGATGTAAGTGCTAGAGACTACAGCTACAGGATCTTCTTGGTGGTACAGCACAAAAAATACCCTAATTCACAACTTTACCAGAATAAAATCTTTGACCTATTAGTTAAATGTCAAGTCCTTTAAAAAAAATTAAAATATTAATTAGAATAATAAAATCTTGCATTATAGATTTTGTAGTCTCGATAAGAGCAGGTTTATCCCTCCAGAACAGGATCATTTTTTTTCTGCCTAGTATAGGAGCCTGAAAACAAGAAAAAAATCTAGCCAACAAGGCTGGGTATCTAGGTCTCCTCTGCTGGTGTCAGTGTTGAGAATTCATGTATAGTTCATATTTCTTTCACGTGTTATAGATTATTATGGCTTAAGATTTTCTAGAACTTCAAAGTTTTGTGTGAAGATCCAGCTGATAATCAGGATCCCAGTGAATCGAGATTTGGACTAGGCTGAAACTGGAAAATTTAAGTTCTATTTATAGAATGGTAGACTTCTGGTCTTTCGTACTACCCCCCAAAAGGCTAGAACGTGTATGGCTGTTGCTAATTGATTGGGAGAAAAGAGTGAAGGATGTAATTAAAAAAAAAACAAACCGAAAACCAAAGAAAGCCAGTTCCACAACAGTCACAGAACAATCAAGACATTTCTAAACTTTGTATTGGCAGGCATTACAATTTTAAGGTATAGCTTGAAAAAATATATAAATAGATTTGTATGTCAAGATCACCTACAACAGCTTGGGACTAACTCAGGTATCCAAGTGTTTTCTTGCTCCTCTTTGTTCCAATTCAAGAAAAAAATTCCTTCTATTTCTTGGCATAAAGCCTGAAAGTCTCTCTACATATTGTACCAATGAATAAAGTCCTACAAAAAACTCTAAAAAAAGTTGTCCAGAAGGCTTCTGATCCATTTAAATAAGGAGATCTCTGTGAGCTATGGAGTCGAGTTTACATGGGAAAAAGGAGTTTTCTGTTCTGTCACGTGAGCATCATCTCTTCCTGCAGCACAGTCGAACTCGACTCAGTGTTTGTAAGAAAGGAATTGATGATGAGAGATTAAAAAAAAATTGAAAAGTTGAAAAAGAACTTTAACGGGTAAAGACAGTCTCATTCGGATTGGTTCACATTTATAGACTTTAATTATCAGTTTGGAATTTGTAATATTGCCTGAATTGGAGATGAATGAGAATTAACACTGTACTGAGGAAGCCTAGACAAAAGGACATCAGTTGCGTCACAGAAACTTATTAAATGCAATGCTAATTCAACAGATGAATTCCTGCAAACAGGTGCACGATCTGAATTAATTTTTAAACTCTCCCACTCTCACAGACTCTGGGGACTTTAATAGTTCATATTGACAGACACAACACATTGCTAATTTAATTCACAAGCTTTAAAATTTCAATACATTTCAACATGTGAATTTATTAGATTTTTAAAAGTGTAAGTAGCATCAGGGCATCCCAAAACTGAAAATGATAATTTCTCTCACTGGGATTTCAAGCTAGTCATCTAGCCAGAAGCGTGGTGTTTTTATGAATGAAATTAATTTTACAAGCTTCACATACAGATTTTTTTATATTTTTGTACATTGTACAGCCTGCTACCAGGAAGGATTTTCTTTTAGTGTCGTGGTAATTGAGGGGGGCTGGGAGAGAGATTTTTGTGCCTTAGC
Organism: Aegotheles bennettii; assembly: GCA_013398125.1. Taxonomy (NCBI): domain Eukaryota; kingdom Metazoa; phylum Chordata; class Aves; order Caprimulgiformes; family Aegothelidae; genus Aegotheles; species Aegotheles bennettii. Next base: position 76,240 of record VZRW01008818.1, read on the forward strand.
AAAAAGCACAAATACATTTTTATTTAACTATACCAGAGAACTAAGAGTAAGAAAAATTTTCACCCCTGGAACATAGATCAAAATCTACTGCCTTACTGAAAAGATGAAGGTCAGTGTGACAGAAATCAGTACCACAGATTACCTTGATTAGTTAATCCCAGTCTCTGAAGACAACCAGCAAGTCTTTGAACTTGGAAATGGTTTGATTTTGGTTTTCCCTTGGGGGGGGGTTGGTGTCATAAAGCTGCTAAATGTCTGCATTTCTTTACGAATTTATTGAATATTAGTATTCTGTATGACCTGCAGTGCTGTTTGTGCATGTTCAACTGAGGCACGTAAGGTTGTATTATACTCACAGTATATACCTAGATTTTAATTTATTTTTCTTCAGTGTGTGATGAATTAATTCATAGTAGTAACATCACAGTTAATTGTGCCAGGCAGTACAAGCTTAGTGTCAGATGGTTTCTTGGGGCATCTTACCTTCTGTGATTTTGAGTTCTCCTTTTAGTTCAACTCTTTCATCAAAATAGACTCCTACGATGAGGGTGTGTATTCTTTTTATGATTTATGGAAAGTGTAGAACATGGTGTTCCCAAAGACAGAAACCATATTAGCTAGGTAGTGTAACATTTTCTAGAGTTTGTAAGTGATAGAGGAGCCTAGTTCCCACAGGTTAAATCTATTTACTCTGTTTTGTGGAACAGAGTTTAAGCCACAAGTCCCGTGCAGTAGTTTGTATTGGGAGGACTTGATCCTGTTGCCGCTTTCTGCCTCGAAGGATTCGGACAATAGGAACAGTAAACAGCCATGGCTGGGGTGGATCTCTTCAGTTAATTCAGGTACTGTTAGCATTAGTCAGAAGAGATAGGGAATGTAGTTGGAAAAACTGAGTATGCAAAAACGCATTTTAGATGCATCACATACATGATAATAACTTTGTTAATAATGGTTGAATTTTCAAATCTCATTATTGGCCTCTCCCTTTGCTGAACAGTGTTGGTTGCTTGTATGTTTGTGATGCCAAACGCTTATGATTTCTGACATAAGTAAAATCTTACCTTTAAAACTCTCAAGAATTCCACTAATAAATTATTATGTGGCAGTGTACTGGATGATGATATCTCTATTGTTTTCTTCAATCACCTGTGTAAATGTGAATTTAGTCAACTTGTTTCAGAGATACCATGTTCCCTTCTTTTACTCCACTACATAGAATAACAATTGCTTGATTATTTACTTCAAACCCATTGCTTTATAATGTTGTAGTTTAGCACTGGAATGGAATTAAGGCATTTTAATACAAACACACAAGCTATTTGCCTCATCTCTAATGGGCCCTCTTGTTTGAAAAAATAATTCTTTCCATTTATGCATTAGCATTGTTCATTCAATTTATCTTCACCAGACTTCTGTGTTCACTTACGTAATAGATTGTAGGTTTACTCAGGTTTCACAGATCTTGTAAGGCTCTTGCACTCTTGGTCCCTTTGATCCATCCAATCTGGCTTCTCTAGCTTTTTACTCTATACTTAAATAATGAATATTCAAGCCTGTCATACATTAAATAATGATATATTAATGTTTCTATAAAAATTTCAGAGACTTGTGTAGCTCAAAAATTTTGCAGAAAGGAAGAGGGAATTTTGTGCATCTAGTAAAAATTATTTAATTTGGCGATTTTATTTTTTTTTTTTCATCCAACAGACTGATACCTTAATGTGTTATGCTGTATGGGTGTGTGAAAAAGCAAGTCAGCTGCATTTTCTAAATTTCTCAGGGCATTTTTATGAACATTTGAAGAAACACAGGGCCAAAAAACCCAAGGATACTTCCTTTAAGCTTTAAGTATTTCATTGAAAGATACTTAGAGCCAGGTAGACATTGTTTTCATTTTATCTCTGCCTGTGAAGAAATGCATAATTATCTAGAAGCAACAGTTAAAATTGTTTGTTCATCGTATATTAATATTTTTTTTCTTTCAAAGCATAAAACAAACCACCACAAATACTGAACTGATATAGACTACACTGAGCTGTAAGGTGTAGGACTTACCTAGCTCATCTTCATTATTTTCCTTATTTTGGTTTCAGCTGTCATTCTGCATTTTAATTTTGAGAAACATTTGAGGAAAGAGTTTCTATGAAAAATTGTAGAAAAAAACCAACTCTCAACCCCAAGCCAGATCAATTACATAGGATTTAGCTTCAGAAATGTGAAGTCAAGGCAGAAAGTAAAGATACATTATGAAGAAGGAAGCTCGCCGTTCAGGGTTCAGGTGTAAGTATGCTTTCCTGTAAAGTCATCATGCATGTTAATAAGATATTAACTTACACATTTTTTAAATTTATGACAGGTGCTTTTCCACCATCAGCACTGTATGCACGAAGAGACTTGCTTCAGAGACCTGCACATGTTGCTACCAAAACTTTTCAAGGTCTGCGGATATTCGTAAATGATGAGCTCCATGAACTCTTTATAGGGCTGAAGACAGCTGAGAAGTTTCTAAAACCTGGAGGTCGCCTCGTAGCTCTCTCCTTTCATTCACTAGAAGATCGTATTATTAAACGTTTCCTTCATGGAATAGACATGACAGAAGAGTACAATCTTGGTTCAAGGCGGAAGATAAGGCGGGCTCTGAAAAATGGCTCCAAAGAAGATGATGCTGAAGAATTTCCCCATGGAAAACCCAACTCAAAGTGGATTTTTATCCAGAAAAAAGTTCTCACACCCCAGACCAAGGATATTCAAACAAATCCAAGAGGACGGTCAGCCAAGTTAAGAGCTGCTATTAAATGCTAACACAAAATATATTATTATATAATTGTATAATTTTCTTAAATTTTGTTTTCCAGAGTGCTAACTGGACAGATAGTATCAAACTGAGAAAATAAAATGAAGGCTTTTGGAAATAATTTCTTTCTTATCTTTGTGCTGCTTCTTTTCAGTTAGGATATAGTGTAGAGCTTCAAGAGATTAAGTGTAGATAAATGGGTGTCACTAATTATACAAAGACATTCTTTTAAAAAGTACATCAAAATCAAAGTTTATCAAAATTACAAGTTTGATGTATTTACAGTATTTCCTTTGCATTAAATTCAGAACCCTGACATTAACAGTTTAAATTAGTAACTGATTGAAACAAACATTTTTATGTGGGTGAATTTCACACACCTAAGTCAGATGGCTGGTTTGGTATACAGTAAGTTTAGACTAACCTCAGAATTCATTATATATAACTCTCTGTATCTCAGCTGATATGTTGCATGAATGCCTGTGGGACAAGAGCTAGTTCTTAAAGAAACTGGTATCAGTATCTAGTGTTCTATCCGGGAATTTGTAAATGGGCTCTTACCTTTTTTTAAAAATAAGTAAATATTTACATCTGAGTGATCACCTGGTTATTTAATATTTATGGGTTGTAAATAATAAATGTATCTTGAGAAAAAAGATACTTAAAAGACCACTGTTTGCATTTGGACACTAAGCAGCAAGCAAGCAGTCAGAAGAGTTGTACTCGGTCATTTGAATTTCCTCCTGTGACCCTAACTTCTGTGCATAGGTCCAGTACAAGTTTTATGTGTTGATGAAATTATAGTTAACCCATCAAAAAAGGGGTATTTTGAGTCTTATGTAGTAGGATTCTTTGCTGGTGATGATTTATTAAGAGGTGCTACTTAAGTATTTAATTATTTTATAAAAGGCCCACAGTAATGTCAGTTTCCTATTTGGATGCTATACTAGACAGTAAAACATGTAGCATCATTTATTTTTTAATAAGAATGAAGATATGAATATCTCAAAAGACCACTGTTTTCCTGTCTTTGTATGTTAAAAAGATCAGAAAATAGTGTAATTTTCAACTTCTTTGACCTCTGACTCATCACTTCAGGAAACAAAGTTCTTATTTGGATAATCAGATTGGTAGCAGGGTTTCGTTTGTGATGAACCAGAAACTTGGCTGATAGAATAAAAAAAGCAATGCCTGACTCTGACCTGAATGATTGCTACACTAGCTTCTAAGAGAGAACAGACTAGATCATTCCAGATGATTTTCATCAAGCATCCTCTTTATATTGATGTGAATAATTACTTCACAGGAGTTTTTTGGGTCATAGTGACGCAAACAAGTTGAAATTTAGATTTACTGTCTATAATACACAACATATTAAAATATCTGAATGTTGTTTAATTCCTTGGTAAGGCTAAGTTGTGTAATGTATTCTTAGGTATGCACATGGTAACATCACTCACTAATCTGAAATAACAGTCAAATGATGATGGGTATTTCATACTTTACTGAAATTTCAATGGTTTTCCACTAGTTTCATTATACATGCTATTAAATATTAAAGACAACATTCCACTTCAAATAATATTACTTACTGTTGATATCTCAGAGAAAACAAACTGTACCTTAAATAGACATTTTTTCATCCAAACATTAAATATAAATAACTAATGTTATTTTTAGCTAAGATTCCATACTGAAATGTACTCCAGCTGTAGGTTGGAAAAACTGTGCCTTCAACATAGACTTAAAAGAGCTGTAGGGTCATTTTCTGGAACACTTTTCAGGAAAAGACCATCCAGTTATAGCAGAAGTTAAGTATCTGTATTAGTCAGAAATTATATGAAAGCATTAAATTCCTTATGCTTAAAATTATGTTTAAAATTCACACTTTTCACATCTAATTTCAAAGACACTGTTTCTTACAATAGTTGAACTAGTGTATATCTGGTTTTGTAAATACACTCCCTCAGTTAGGGAAAGCGATTTTTCTTTACCTTTAGGTTGGACTTGCACAGCCACAGCAGTGCACCAGTCATTGAGCTCTTCTTTTTAGAGCATCTGTTTCTCTCCTTTCAGGGTCTCTTCACTTGGAGCTTTAAACTTGTGGTATGGAGAGTCCTGGAATTTTAATCTCTGCTTTCCTGAAAAAGGAATTTTCTTTTTTCCCCAGGAAAACTTCTGGTTATATTTAGTCAAAGAATTCTTGTATTTTTAAGCATTTCATTTTCATTTAGTAGGTGAAGTTATATTATGTGAAGGTGTATTGGACTTGCACAGCAAACTTTTGGTAGCAGGAGGACTACAGGGGTGGCTTCTGTGAGAAGATGCCAGAAACTTCCACTGTGTCCAGCAGAATCACTTTCAACTGACTCCAAGTCGGGCCCACTGCTGGCAAAGAATGAAGCCCATCAGTGACAGTGGTAGGGTCTCTGTGGTGACATATTTAAGGGGAGAAAAAAGTAGCAAAACAGCAGCTGGAGAGAGGAGTGAGAATATGTGAGAGAAACAACCAGGCAGACATTAACGTCAGTAAGGAAGGAGGGGAGAAGGTGCTCCAGGTGCTGGAGTAGAGATTCCCCTGCAACTTACGGAGTACCCCACACCAGAGCAGGTGGATGCATCTGAGACTGTGACCCCATGGAGAGAGGAGCCCACTCTGGAGCAGGTTTGCTGGCACAACTTATCACCCTGTGGGGGACCCATGCTGGAGCAGTCTGTTCCTGAAGGATTGCACCCAGTGGAAAGGACCCATACAAGAGCAGTTCATGAAGAACTGTAGCCCGTGGGAAGGACTCATATTGGAGAAGTTTGTGGAGGACTGTGTCCTGTGGGAGGGACCCCATGCTGGAGCAGGGAAAGAGTGAGGAGCCTTCCCCTGAGGAGGAAGGAGCGAGCAGCAGAGAGAACATGGGCTGAACTGACTGCAACCCCCATTCCCCATCCCCCTGTGCTGCTAGAGGTGAGGAGGTAAAGAAATCAGGAGTGAAGTTGAGCATGACAAGAAGGGAGGAGTGGGGACAAGGTGTCTTAAGATTTATTTTTTATTGCTCATTACCCTGCTCTGATTTGATTGGTAATAAATTAATTTCCCTGAGCTGAGTCTGTTTTACCCGTGACAGTAATTGCTGAGTGATCTCCCTGTCCTTACTGCAACCCAAAAGCCTTTTGTTATATTTTTCTCTCCCCCTGAGGAGAGCTGGACAGGGATAGGACAGCTTGGCATCCAGCCAAGGTCAACCCACCAGAGAAGGGCACTGGGTCTTTATGTTCTTTCCAGAGCATGTGACTACATAGCATATATGAAATTTTCCTAATGTGGAATATGTGACATGTTGGTAAAACTACTGTAATCAAAAATTGTATTTTTAGATGGAGATGGTATCTGGTGGAAAATTAGTCTCGTTGAAAACCAAATCATGCTGTCAAGATACAAATTATGTATCATTTCTAAAATCTTACTATTCGACCTGAGCAATATACATTTTAATACAGCCAAATGCAAAATTATCTGTCAACAACAAAGAAAAAGAATTGTAGACTATATTTACAAGGAATATGGCTATACCATGGTGCTGTATGTGATGGGAAGAGTAGAAACATCAAATACGTGGAGTATTTGTAGAGATTATCAAGTGGTAGTTGTGGAGAGACAGTGATGTTGCCAAACAGTATGTGCGTGCAGAGCATATTGCACATATTGTTTATCTTTTCATGTTATTACTTCAGAAGGGTGTGGAAAAATTTTAAGAATGATAAAATACCACCTATGAGACTATTTGTAGACATACTTTCTATTGAAATTATTATAAATGTGATTTAATTAGTTGATCCAAGTGAACATAGAGTAGATATGCTGTTGAAAGTATATACCTGGTGAACAGCTTTGAACAGAAAGTTTATTTGAAAACTAGACACAGTTATCCTGTGAATAAGGTTTTTATACTAAAAATATAGTACTTTTAAAAAATATAATTTGAAAGTATAAGCACAATTAGCTGCATTTATAGCTGATGAGGGCCTACTGAAAATTATTTCCCTATTTCTTCCTAAAGAAAAGGAATGTTTCATTGTTTCAGAATGGAAAGACTTAATTGTTCTATTTTCAATTAATAATAAGGAATTCATGTGTCTCTCTTCAGGTTGTTTTTTTCTTTTTTTTTCAGCTATTACAGTTGAGTAATTTCTCAGTAGTCTTCTATAACCACATCTGCTGAGATTGCCACTTGAGTTAGAAAAATCCCTGTCTGAAATGTCAGCTATTGTAGAATCATAAAATCCCTTTAGTTGGACAAGACCTTTAAGATCATGAAGTCCGACTGTTAACCTTAGCACTGCCAAGTCTACCACTAAACCATGTCCCTGAGCACCGTATCTACACATCTTTTAAATACCTCTCCCCTAGTCCTGCTGGCCACACTATTTCTGTTACAAACCAGGATGCCATTGGCCTTCTTGACCACCTGGGCACACTACTGGCTCACGTTCAGTCAGCTAGTGACCAATACCCTGTGGTCCTTTTCAGTCAGGCAGCTTTCCAGCCACTGTTCCCCAGGTCTCTAGAGTTGCATGGGGTTGTTGTGACCCCAGTGCAGGACCCAACACTTGACTTTGAACCTCATACAATTGGCCTGGGCTCATTAATTCAGCCTGCCTGGATCCCTCTGTAGAGCCTCTGTAGACCCTCAGGCAAATCAGTGCTCCCACCCACCTTGTTGTCATCTGCAAACTTTACTAAGGGTGCACTTGGCCCCCTTGTCCAGATCATTGATAGAGATATTAAAGAAAGCTGGCTCCAATACTGAGCCACGTAGGAAGTGACTCTCTTCTAGTAGCAAGCATTGTGTCAGACTTCTTGCATGCTGCTGTATAGGGTAGCATTTCTGTGATTATTAATGATTCATATAATTGCTTTAGTATTGCTCTTTGTATTGGAGAAGACATAGTATTAATTGGAGAGTTTGTGCTCCTAAATAGTGTAACAGGACGATGAGGAGGAAGCATAAGGAACTATGCCCTGAGGAAAGGTGACGTGCAGGGGTGGGATGATTGCAATAAGCAGTCTTAGACGCAGATTGTTGGTGATTTTATTGGATTAATTTAAATTTTAAAATAACTTCAATACCAGTCTTGACTCATTGTTTGGAGTATCACTGTACAAAAGTAGCCATGAAAAATGAGAGGAATTTGAATAGACGGAGAAGTAATAAACTTGTAAGTCAATTTATTATTGCCCATCTTAACATCTTTACTTCTAGCAAGAGTAATAAAGAGTTCAGACCTGCTTTTCTTGTGCTCCAAAATCTCTCCAGAAAGGGCCCTTCATTAGGATTAGGTCCATTTATACCAGGATTACAAATACTATTCAGTGTAGTGTGGGAATCCATACTTTTTTTTTCATATAGCAGTTGCTTAAAATTGATGTGTATGCCATTATATTTATAAGGCTTTCAGAAGTATAATCAAACCTGGAAGCCTTTTTACACCTGAGGTATACTGGAATTAAAGCAGGATTTTGTGAACTAATTAAGACTGCAGTGCTACAGTGAATCTTGCACATAATTTGAATGAATGTAAAACAACTTTCCTTCCTCTTCTTCCAGCCCCTGTAGAAAATAGAAGAGAAAAAATATGCTTCATTAAAGAGAAAGAAATAAACAATATAGTTGAGCATCTTAGGAAAAAGAAGTAATTTATAGAATCATAGAATTATGAGGACATCCAATTTTAACAAAGTGCAGTATTCTGATGCTTTTTCTGTTCATTGCCTAATTTTAGCTGTTTTGGGACAAGCAGTAGCAGCAAGATGTCTCAGTCTCTGTACATGGATGCAGAGCATGGTTTCTAGTGCATAATCAAAGGTAACAGTGGGAAAGTATACATGCTTCTGAATCCAGCTCTATATATTTTTCCCTTTGTCTCCTTTGCAGTTAGAGTTGTGTTTACCTTTCTGAACCCTCTGTAAACTTATCCAGGATGAATTAGAGGGAAGGGCATTTTTTTTTGAGAAAACTGTAATACCTGTCCATCCGACTTTATTAAAATTAATGCTATTTAATACTTTTCTTTTTGCATATTTTACTGATGACATGCCATGCTTTTCAATATTGCTATTGCATCACCAGGAAAGGGACAAATATTTGCTCATGGGAAATCTAAGCTAAAAACCAGAGCAAGCGATCGGTTGCCTGAATGTCTTACTGTACTGATATAGCTGTGCTTATAAAAAAAACACTTTTGCATTGTACCTTTAGGCAAATTATATTTTTCCTGGTGCTTTTAAAGCCTGATTTGATTGGTTGTAATAGTCAAAATCAAGCTGGTGGGGTTTTTTTAATTTTTATGTTGGCAAATTTAAACACCACCTTGTTTATAGCTGTCTCTTTAAAGAGTAAAACTGGAGATACAGCTCCCTCTATCTGTCCTGGAAATACCTACTTTGTTCTTTTTTGGAGTGCACCTGCAAATGATTATAGTAACAGCGTGACTATTGTCAACATGAAGGTGCAAGATAAAAACATGGGTAACTTCTTTTACAGGTCAGTAGTTGTTTTAAGTTATGCTAACTGAAATTTTAAAGGAACAAAGGGTAAGTAATTTTCTTATCTAAAAATACTTCAATCAAGATACTTCAAAAGACAGAAAAACAAACTTCTGCAGTAAGGTTCTCAGACATATAATTTATTATTAGAATAAAATAGTTATGTATAAAAATTCTAGCTATTCTCTAGTGCCCATACAATTTCTAGAGACGTAATAGTGGCAAATGTACTTCATGGTTTTGTTGACATTCATTAAAAAAAGTTTTCTATGCTGGAGGAAAAATATACCTAAACAGTAAAACATTAGGTGATATGACAGATGTTGGAATGAAAACAAATGAAGCTATATAAATCACATCTTGGAATTCATACATGCTAGAATACCTGAGTAAAAACTTAGGTTTTAGTGTACTCCGTTGTTGTTTGTTCATATGCAGCATTAGTTTTGAGTCTGTGGTGTGATTCTGACAAAGAAAATGTAATCTGCTTTTTAGTTTTAGGTTGTCTGTGGTTTATATTTGCACTGAATATATACTAGAGCTCAGAATAAGTCTCTACTAGGCTTATGATGTTATTAGCATTTTACATTAGCGGTAATTATACTAGTAACATTAACCACAACATAGCAAGGTTATATCACAAGTTAGTAACTATAAAAAAAATCTTGAAGCATCGTGATGTATCTTCTACACTAAAATATGTGGAAGCTTAGTAATATGTTAGTCATCAGCAGTTCAGGCTAGTAAAGCTTCTTTTTTAATTCAAACTGTATTTTAAGCTCATTTCTACACACCTTTCCTGTAAGTTGTATAATTTTCTTTTTTTAATCAGAAGTAGTTTCATGTTTAAGAACAGCTCTCATAGACTTTGCAAAGAGCTGACAGAAGAAGTATTGACAGTCCTGGCTGATAAGTATCTGAAAACTAATGTATCATAAAAACTGTTTTGTAATATAGTGCAAAACTTATATTCTCAAGAGTACTGACGCATGCCTGCCTGTTAATACACGCACAATCTGAGAGCCGCATCTTGCAACCTTTGCTTATGGGTACAGCTTTGTTACACTTGATTTCTAAACTGTCCCGTCTCTCAAAATTGGGATAGAAATGGGAGTTGCAATTCTGGTAGGCAATGAGAGCCGACAGAGAGTGGAGGTGAGCCCATGAGGCTGATAGGTTGGCCTCTGTGGAAGGAGAAAGGACTTGACACTCTGCAAAACAGTGTCCACTGGCTGGGTCAGTCCGGGGTGACTGCCTGGGCTCATACGGTAAGTAAGTAAATACAGTAATGCTGGATTGCCAAAGTTCTTGATGTGGAGACAGGTCCACTGGTGCCTATTAGAGTGCAGCTCACAATGGCGTAACGATGGTGGCAGTGGGTTTCAGAAGACTAAAGTTAAGAAAATAATAATTAAAAAAACCCTTGGAATTGAAGCTGGTATATAATATTTTTACTGCCTCTCTTGGGGAGGGCAGGGGGATGACAGACAAATTATTTGAGAGGAAAAGGCCTTTAGTCTCTTCTGTTGCTGTCCCTATTAAAGGTAGTAAAAATCTTGGTTTTTTTTAAAAAAGTGGGCTCAAGACCTAAACTGCACACATGTGTTGGTTATCACTATTCATCATCCTGTTAAAGACTAGCAGGTGATGCAAAATTATAAAACAGTAGATTAATTAAATGAGCTTGGCAAATACCCTGCCATATAATTGTAATGCACTTAATTGATTTCCAAAACCGAAATAATGCAGAGATGATCAGGGATGTGTCACACTAGCCTTCACACCAGGACCCTGCCAGTTTTTCTTGTGTATGTCTTAAGTAACCACAACAGCATTGGGCTGCAGCCTGCGCACCTGGGCAGGAGCAGTGCTTAACTGCTAGGGCGATGACTGACAAGTAGATTAAAATCTGAGCCTCCCCTGAAAATGTTACAATATCTTAGTTTTTAGAGCACTGACTTATTAGCTAATGCTTTATTAATAGCACACTAATCATTTGGAAAACAACATATTACAAGCTGAGCGTAGGGGGTATTTTCTGGTTGCTGCTTGAATTTCATAACCTTTTTTTTTTTTTTTCTCAGGGCAACCTAGCTATTGTTCTTTCAAAATTAAGTGAGACTTTCCTGGAACCAGCAGCAGTCAATATTTTCTTTTGAACAAAAAATAATTACTGAATGAAATTAATTGCGGTTGCCATTAGATCCAGCTATATCCCAAGGGGAACATGGTCCTCTGTAAATACCACATTTCCCAATAGTTCAGTAATTCAGCAGCATATTGAAAATATTCTTTCACAGTTTAGCAACCTCCATAGTTACAGTTGGCAAATATTTTACTCAGCCTGTCCAAGTCTTAGCTTAACTTTTCAGGATTCTGCTTCATTTGAGCAGGCTTTTTGTAAAAAAACCAAACCAAAACAAAACTTTATAGCTAGTTTTCCTGAGAAAGGCAATTGATTTCTTTCTTTAAATACAGTCTTGTGCTAAGAAAAAGAAAACAGTGCTTTGTTTTAGGCTTTTTTTTTTTTTTTTAGTGTTTAGCTTTGATGAGAAAATGTAATCACTTCTTCCATCATTTCTCCTTTGAATTCATTGTTTGTATTAGGGGAACAGAATTAATGTTGGCTACTGAATAGAACTATTGACTATCATGTTCCCTCTTACACAGCGTATCACATGAACTGGCCTAACTCCCAATCACTTCCTAGGGCCTGCAGAATAACAGGCACTCAGCATGCATTCACTTTTTGCTCCTCTAATTTAATAACAAAGCTGTGTAATAACTTTGCTTAAGTTAGATTTTCTTTTCTCTAAGTGCAGTTCACATTTGTGACTTTACTTATTTTTGCACTGCATCAGATTCAGCATTGACAACACTCATTACCTTGGTAATTAGTGGTGTCCCAAGTCTTCCCATGGGCATGAGTCTTGGCTTTCCTGAAACATCAAAGTTGATTTCCAGCCTTCATGGCCACAGAGAAAACCACATGACTTGGAGCCTCTTATCTTTCCATACCAAATGTAATGTTTTGGGTTTTTTTTTAGCATAGCTATGTCATTTTTGGAGCCTTACTTCTGATTTTTGAACATTTTCAGCCCTTTCCCATCTCCCCTTGCCCTCAGTTTGCCACTCCAGAAGGTTGTGTGCATATTGAAGTGTGGAAGAGCCTACAGGACTGGCTCTCTACTTGTCACCTTGCTTGCATGCCATTATTCTTTTGTTGTCCCAACATGTATCATCTCAGTTACTGTAGGACACTGTTAATTATCAGTTTATGACAAATTGTTATGGAACATTGTAATGAAGTAAATGCATAGAACACATCTGGGTATGCCATTACACACCTCGCTGCTGTGCAAATGTGTGTTGCCTGCATAGATCACTGCCTCTAGTCCATTTGAGATGCTCTTGGTTTTTCATTTATTCACACAATTATCTGGCTTTTGTTGAGCACTGCCTGCTGAAAACCTACAATTAGAGTTGCTGCCTTAGGAGTACAATAGACAGGGATCAGATATCTTTGTTTTTAAATTAATGCATACAATTTGAGAACATAATATAACATTTGGGCTTCTCCTAAATGTCTTCCAGACTGAAATCTGAGCCAAATAGTTTGTTTTAATTGTTATTTATCTTTAGTATCTATGAATCCCAGTTATGACACAGTTAAGAACATGTGATGGCACTGGTTTGAAGTGGAAGAAAAGGAGATTTGTTGATTCTTCCTGCTTATGTGTGATTTATCAGCTAATCAGGTTGTCTTCAACACACAAATTTTTATACTTTCTGAAGCATAAAAGCCTCTCTCAAACTTGAACCTTTACAAATGGATCCTTAAAAGTATTTCTTATGCTTTATATCCCTATAAGGTAACAGATTGTTGAATTAAATTGATGAATTAAAATATGTGTAAATACAGTTCTGTAACCACAAGCTTTCCCAGTGAGCAATTTCCTTAGTCTTGATAGGCAGATTCACTAGATTTTCAGAAAAGCTTCCTAAGCAATGGGAGGCATCTTGCTGGAACAAGACTGTCAATGCTTCAGGGAGCTGGAGAGTTGGGATCCATAGGTTGCCAGCTGCTCATCCTGTCCCTAAAGCAATCCTGTATGACAAAGTGGTGGCATGTTTGAGTGTGGCTGGGTCTGGCTGAAGTCTGCAAGTGTTGTTCAGTGAGATTAAGAGACTGAGGAATACCTCTACTGATACACAGTATAATTGGTAATTGTGTAATTTAAAGTTGCTTGGGGTAATGATAAAGATTGAGCATTATTACTGGAGAAGGAGAATCATTTTATCATTCTCAAAAAGAATACTGCACATGACTTTTCTTAGGCAGGTTAAATTGGGGGGAGGAGGGAAGCAGTATTTTCTGCAGTAGGGAGAAGTGTTTAATTTGAAAGATAGTTCTTTGGGAATATAATTTGCAGTGATTAAAGTTGAGATATAATTCAAATTGCCTGAGTCATGCTTTGATTTTTTTCCCCCAAATTATGCTACACTGGTGGGCAGTTAGCAATTATATGTGGTCTGACCCAGTGTTAAATCCAGCAACTTGAAATGCTCTAAGGCTTTAAAGTGTCGTTGTGAGGAAACTTGGGAAGCATTAGAATGTGTGACTAGTACCCAGTTGCTGCCATTAATAATTATTATTAGCTCTATTTGCATTCACCGCAGTCACTGCTTCCTTTCCAAAATCCAAGGAGAAGGGAGTTGTAGCTGACTGCTCGCCTTGGCAGCGCGTACTGTAACAGCTTCTTATGGCAAGAAGGGACAACAGCATACAGATGTCATTTTCCTTATCTCAGCAAACTGAAGAGTTGTTAGGTGCCTGAATGTTGCATGAAAGGCACATGATTTACATCGAAAGGGAATCACGACTTTGCTGTGACTTCACTTAAAATAAAGAATTAGCAAAATGCATACAATATGTAATTACTTGATATGAACTTGTTTTAATAACTGATTTAGTAAAACTTCTCCAGGTGTCATATTACTCCTGGAAATGAAAACAGTTTAGTTAAACCAGAGCTATTAATTCTTGTTGAGCAAAATTATTAGCTTGACAGTGTGTTAAAATGAATATGTTGCATTTGGGACAGAGTAAACGTATCTATCATGCTATCCTTTTCTTGAAGATACTGACCCGAGTTCATAGCAGCTTGGGTTTTTATCCATGATATTCTACTTAATAGCATGTCAGCCTTCTTGCAAGCATGTGAAACTGTCGTTAAATGCCAATTCATGTTATATTTTTAACAGTTTTCTTTGCAATGTTTGCAATTATCTTTTTATAGTAAGTTTTTTTACACTATCCTTGCTTCTACAGTTATTTAAAATAGTGCGTGATGAGCGGCAGTGGAGCACACCAGGAAAGTAATTCAGAAAAATGTTGACAAGTACAGTTTTGGCAAATAGTATAGTTCGGCCTTTTTTTTTTTTGGTCCAAAGAGGTTAAAGACTGTTAAAGCCTGTACTCTTTCATGGGAAATGACAGTGTAGCCAATCGCCAGCAGTATGCCAACAACTATTTGTCTTTTCTTCTGAGTTTAATCTACTGGAGGATTCATCATCGGTGGCAGATGTCTGTAAATAGACAAATCTATTGATCCAGGGCTCATTTTCTGCAGAAATGTAGCTGGCAAGGATGTTTATTTCTCTTCCATGCTGGATGTAAAACATGGTGCCTTATCTATCTAGAGAGAGAAAAAAATGAAAGTTAAGGCAGTTTTGGTGCATTATTGAATAGCAGAGGTTAATAGGCTGGGAACGTACGCTTTCCTTATTAGCCTTTCTTCTTTCCTTCCCTATCATCTACACTCATCAATAAATAAAAAAGTTAATTAAAAAGCTATTTCTAAGGGACAAAGTATAGATCCTTAAGATCTATCAAAATCTCAGTAAAGGATTTAGCCTCTGGCTTAAAAAAATATGTAGGGTTATGGATGGATGAAAGCTCTCAGCTTCGATGTTTTTTTATCATTATAATGAGCTGCACAAGTTGCAATAATAAATGAACGGTACGGCTCCCCACCAGAAGGTGTTTGGCCAGTGGCCACGACAAGGCCCACTAGGCAGAAAAGGTAAGATGAAAATCCTATTTATGAAAATGTCCAGAATTTCATATATATGTTTAATGATAATCCTAGTATTTTAGAAATGTTCCAAGCATGTACAGAAAAAATATTCAGAACCTAATTACATGCACATAGGAAATTCTTTCTGATGTTCAAACCAGGAGGTTATGCAGTTTGAGCAAGTGTATGCCCGCATGCAGAAATGAGCATATTACTTTATATTTTAATAAATGATGTGATGTATTTTACAATGCACAGTTTTATTTTTGTGACTTCTCTTTTCTGCGTCGCAGGGTGCCTGTGCCTGCACTGCTCACCCAGGTGTCCTCTCCTTCTCATCTGTCACCACCGACGTCCTTCGCTGACTTCACTGCTGGGGGAGCTGCTATTCTGAGCTCACTGTGACAGTTCGAGTTTCTGAGCAAACAGGTGTATTGGTGCTAAGTGCTCCTTTCGGAAGGATTGTCTTCTGTGTTTGGAGAGCAAGTGGGCAGGGACTGAATAATGCAGAAGGTGAGTTGTGCTTTAGGCTCAGAAACGTGTGGCACTTGCACAGGGCTCTGCAAAGCCAGCTCAAGTGAGCAGGCAACGTGGGGCACCAGCCCTGCTGTGTCCTCACCGAGCACACCAAGAACTTCACTTGGTAAAGGGACAGGTTTGCATTCCTTGAGAACAAAACAGCATTCTTTTAGAAATAGCTAATTCTTCCATTTTGCTTGCAAAACACAAGTCAGAATCTGTTTGTGGTTGTTCCTTTGAGTTATCTGAGGGAAACAAGCATAAAACTTTGTTGCAGTCAACACAGGTCTTAGAAAGGGACTTGTGAAAAAGTCCTCATTTTTCTCTGTCTCTGCACAAATTAATAAATAAAGTTAAATACTTTACTGACATCTCTAGGTGTGTTTTTATTATATTCAGTGCTGTTTACAGCCAGAGGGGTAGATAAGTCGGTGCTTATATTCAAGTACAGCCCAACACTGTGGGTGGCTTTAATGAAATAAACTTTGCTGCCTGTATGGATCTGGCTACAGTGATTCTCACAAACCACAAAAATGCATTTTGTGAGCAATAAATTAGAAAAGGGAGAATGTTTAAGTCTGAGCAAGCTTTACTCACCTAAGAATTAAAAATTCTCAAAAGCTTAAACTTATTTAAAAGATTTTCAGATTAAATTTTTTTGTTGGACATTCAGTTGGTATTCAGGATGTTTAAGCCTATGTAATACATTGACAATAGCTCATGTGAACAGCTATGGAGGAGTCATCACTATTCTTTTCATGAGAGTCAACACATACTCATTAATAGAAAAGTTTAATTTTGCCTGCTCAGTTTTGTTGGGTTTTTTTGTTGTGGGTTTTGTTTTTTTTTTTTTTTTAACAAATCAGTAAGGACCAGTAGCAGCCACAGAAAGCAGAGTGGGTGATTGATTCCTATTATTTTTCTTTTTAATATGAACGGGAGCTCTACTGCTTTGTGATTCAGTTTCTAATTTCCTTACATTTAACCTGAATGGCTGTTTTGGGAAAGATTCCTTTCCTCAGAGATTAGTTCATGAGTTTAATATATTCTTGCAGAAATATATTATTGTTTTCTTTTATAATCTTAGCAGAGAGCAAAACTTAATGTTTTATTAATTATCTCTTATTTTCTTTATTTAAGCTTTTCCAAGACTTAAAAATAAGTGTTATCACCTGTTTCAGCAGTTTGCATTCTGTAAAGTTTCAGGTATCCTTATTTAAATGATTAAGTATTTACAAATAGAGTTGTGGTTCCCCTGCCCATATGAACATGTCCTTATCTTCCCATTAATAATGATCCATCTGCTCTAGATATTTCCAGTACACTGAATGAGGCTCTTCCCCTTATCAAAAGGGAAGTGCAGTTCTCAAATTGAGGAAAAAAAACTAGAAAAAGGCAAGCCACTCCTAGAAGTGGTACAGTTTATTCCATAGAGCTGAAGTTAGCGGAAAAGTTGTGTAATTTGTCATGCTACACAGTGCACCGGTTACTTGATATTACAGAAAACCTACATGGGGAATAAAGCATTGTAGAGTGTTGTGAAATTGTTAGTAAAACAAGTGTAGTGCTGACCAGACTGCAGCGGTCAGAGGGGAGGTTGGGGAGGACAGGGCTCACAGTTCTCTTCCCAGCTTGGTGCCTGCTTCCCTGGCTGGCCAGCGGCAAGTCAGACTAGGATGTTCTGGTATGAATGCTAAAAGTTAGATGCCTAAATCCATATTTCATAAGTTGCTTGGCTTTGTGGAAATGCTGCATACCAAAGCTTCTACTAATTTGAAATAGCAGATACAGTATTTTTAAATTCCCTTGCCTACCAGTGTTAGTTAGAGGGAAGAGGAGGCTGCTGTTTCACTTCTTCTTCTTAATTAAATGATAGTAATAGTTTTTAGTCATTTCTAACCAGGAAAAAGTGGATCATAAATATATATAGATTTATATATTTATGTAACTATTTATAATTGGCAGGCATACGGAGAACTGACTGACAACAAAGCTTTTATTAGTATAATTACGATATAATTCCTGCCGCAAAATTGTCATTGCACCAGCATCGTCTCAAAATGGGATCATAGCTCTAACTCAGTCTTTATTAGTATTCTACTTTGTCTATAAAATAAAACATTCACCACTTTCTAATAAAACTCTGGTTTATGTGAGTATTAAATACCTTCTGTTGAGTGAAGTATCAATTAAGCAATGAATTGCAAACTCGTGTAATTTGTTTGAAATGGTGCTAATTACCACTGTTAAGGTCTTTATTGATACTGAAGTCTTTAGATGTAGACTGAAGGGATAAACACCTTATGTTACACAGATAAGCTTTCACATGGTAGCATCTTTCAGTTGCTGCTCACCAAGAGCCAAAGTATTTCTTCTCAAGTTCTGTCTTTCCCCTATGTAAATCCTATCCCTCCCTTCTCTTCATGTTACTGATATAATGTACAGCTTGTTGGAAACTACCTTACTCCTACTGAGAATATTACACCTCTTCAAAATAACAACTGTTGGAAAATGCAAAGAATTTTCAGTCAAAGTGCTGAAGGAAATAGAATAGCTTGTGTGTCTGAAAACAAGGATATCTTTTTCAGATTTTAAGTCGAAGCAAAGGCAAATTCTGCTTTTCATTCTTTACCCCAAAATGAGGATATAGAAAAAAGTGAACGAGTTTTGAGGCATTTTTTCATCTCAGTTTTATTTTTCTTTAAAATTTGGAGCAGCTCTGGTGGAATTTAGATTGAATGTCCATTCTACAGAGGTATTAATGACACTGTAAAGAGCACTACAATGGCATATTATTCCCAAAGGCTGTGAATTTGTTTGCATCAAAGGTCTTAACACAGTGGAATTCTACATGAGTTCTACACTTATATGTTTACCTCAGCACAAAATTTATATAGCTGCACTGTTTTAACCAAATTAATTGTATGTGTGCAGGTATATACCTGAATATGCATACATACATATACATGCATATATATGTGTGTATATATAAGCACATAAAGACATCATATTTCATTAGTTAGCATGACCATCCTTAGGGTATTTTTGAAAATAAGGTCTGCTACTTCAAGAGGAAGAAGGCAGGCTAATGAAGGGAAGTTCATACGTACGTAAGTTCAGTAGCTGGGGAACAGATCACACATTTCCTATGTAAGTCAGCAAGATGCTAGCATAAATACAACACAGTCTTATGCCTACCATTTATCACACATTTTCCAATTATATTATTTTCTGTATTTCACCAAAATCCTGTCTGTGTATCCTACTGCCTTAAGCTACTAAATTATACAAAATTCTCAGGTGAAGCATAACCTGAAAGAGATTCAAAAGAAGGCACCTGAAAAGGTAGTACAAAGGTGAAGTATATTGGTGTAAGAGCCATTTCTGCAGGTTCAGTCACCAGATGCCAGGTTGTAAACTCTTAAATGTGAACAACGATAACGGACTGCACTTGCTAATCCATTTATTGCAATACAGTCTTGTGTCTGCATGCAGCTGACATCCAGGTGTTTGGCTTACAAGTGACCATTGCAAAGAATTGTGATATTCGAATATAAATACTTGGAACATGGAAAGAGCAAGAGGGAGGAGAATTTGGGGTGGTTTGAAGGGGGAAAAGTGGAATAAACAGATTTTAAAATAAGGATGAATTTAATGGAAAACTTTATGTTAACACACAGATTTTTCTGAAGAAAATGTGGAGGTGGCTTGGCCAGGATATTTAAAATCAGACTTGATGGAGAAATGACAACTATAATGTGAGGAATTATTCTGTACTGATGGGGGAATGAACTGAAAGAAGTCCATCCTCATTTTAGGCCACTTGATTATGTGGGTGCTACTTAATTGATCTCTGGTCTTATGTTCAATGTATGGGTAGTTGGAGATATAAAATGTTGGTAGAGTCACCTTCTTCTCTCCTGCTCTGTCCTTTTTTTTTCCTGGCACTTATAATAACCACCATACCCATTTTCTTCCCAGAAAGGTAAAGTGTATTGCCCAGCTATGTTAATGTTTAATTAAAAACATTTCTTGATGTCAGTATTTCTATTGCTGTGTGACGTGACCATTGTTTGAAAGAGTCATGTATGAACAGGGCTGTAGAGCAACAGATGGACTTCTGCAACTGAAGTGAGAATTGAGATGGCAAATGATGTTACTGAACTCTGGTTTCTTCATCAGTCACACTTAAAATATTAATTTCTCTCTGTGAAGGTGTTTTGGTTCATGTAGTGCTATTTTTGTAGTATATATAGCATAGGAGAAGTAACAAGGAGGCCCTAGTTGTTTTTGAATTTTCTCCTATGATGCATAACTCATATTTACATGTGAGTGATTCTGCAGAGAGACATTCTGGGCTGCAGCAAATTGCCAAAAAAAAGTTCCACATTCTCCTCTTGAAAGACCTCGCTTCTTTTGGACCTGCAGAGAGCTGTTTGTCTGTAGCGCTGCTGCTAAAGAGCCCATTGAGTCACACATCACAAATGCAGGCTTTGTCCTCTCTTGGCTGACGAGGCTCGTATCAATTATTCTTTTCTCCTGTATTACTTAATGATACACCAACTCTTTCCACAAAGTGTGCATGACTCAAGGCTTCACCGTGCTGTTACCCCTGAACTATTCTTCTCTTTCTGAATCACAGCTGGAGGCTTGGAAGGGATTTATTAGTGGAGATGTTTGGGAAGACCAAATTGCAGGGTACTTGTAATATTAGATTTGATTCTTAAAATGGCAGTTTTGTTTAAACAGCTTTGCATTGAAAGGTTAATCTGGAAAGTTTTAGAAATTCAGCTTAAAAACACACTGAAGTTCAAAGTTCTTGTTGAACCTTTTGGAACCCTGAAATAAGTTTGAGAATTATTAGAGACCTTTTCCTCTTTAGTTAATTTGAATGAGTAAAGAAACATTATGTATTAAGCCTTACATTAATGATTTTTCAGCATTTCTAAATAGAACCAATAAGGTTAAGTGAAAGAACTGGATTTTTGAAGTGGTTTTCCTTTTTATTTACAGAAGTTGAAAAAAAAATAAATAGTGTGAATAGTGTGAAACACCCTGAAAATCCCCACATACTCTTATTTTCATTTTTAGGTGTTTGAATAGCAGCATCTTTTCTGGAGTTTTGTTAGATTTGGTTTTTATTATATCAACAAATAAATTTAGAAAGTACTTTAATGTGAGTCACCAAGACTTTTAAATAAGAGATATGAAACTTGTATCAGCCTACATCTTACAAAATATTTTTCTGCAGGTTCTTGTCATCTTGTCTGAGAAAGATAGTTTTAATGGCTTAACGTAAGGGGGGGGGAGGGAGGAGACAAACGAAAGAAAACCAGCCAGATTGGGTGTTACTGTCACTTTAGATGCTGAACCCTTTAACAAAGGGGTTAACAAAGGAGGATTCTGATCAGGTTTTTTATTTTATCCAGTGTAACTATTACTGTTAGGAGACTGAAAGCTTCAGAGTCTAAAACCAACAGTAATGTTGCAACTTTAGTAATAAACCATGTACAGCCTTATTCTTTTATGCCTTAATTTTTCCAAATGATAACACACACTTACAACAAGGATTTGTTACAACCACTCAAATCATAAGAGCTTCTTGCATCTTTGCAGGGAACTGATAGAGCTAGCACTGTATTGTATTTAAAGTAGACTTTAAAAGCCAGATTTTTACATTTTCAGGTTTCACCACCAATCTTACTGTGAATATTGTAGCAACTCGCCTTTCATGTTTTTTTAAAAAAAAGAAAAAGTAAAAAAGTTGGACAAAAATTTATCTGGCAAAATTTGAAACTCTCCAGTTTTGAGGGGTAAAAATAAAATGCCTGGGTTTCTTTATGTCAATGATATTTCAAGTGTTTTTATTAACATTTCTACTATTTTAAAACTTTTACTCACTACTATACGTAAGTTAAGGAAAAGAGGGCAAAAATCTCACTAGGATTTTGACAGATTCTGTCAATCGTAATAATACACCCAGAGTAAGAAGCTCTTTCACAGCAGGGCTTATTCACCCATGGAGGGATGACTAAGTGTACAGCAAGATGCATAGACATGTAATATTACACTAAAAGAGAATATTCCACTTTTAATTCACCCCTTCAGTCAGATCTAGAGGCATGCAGTCACTCAGAAGGCTGCTGTAGTGCATAAGAAAATTGAACCAACCATTCAGGAACTCTCCAGCCCTAGGCAAGACTGAATCCAGGTAATGTTTTCACAAACTCATGTCTCATATGCCCAAAGAGACTGGAAAAATGATAGCTGTTTTTTTTTAAAGAACTAAAGGTACCTGTTTCTGGGTACACTGAGTAGGAGCGGTGTCAGCATGGATTGAGGGCTGCTCAGCATTATGGTCTTGCTGTCTCTACTAGAGCCTCATAATGAAGATTCTGAAGGTAAAAAGGGTGTCCACAGGCTTCTGTGATGCTTTCAAAGAAGGCATGAACTAGTTGTATTGCACTAAGGACTTGGCACCACGTATATTTGTGTAATCCTGCATCAATGGATTCCCAATTTTATCTTGTCCCCTGTCTCTGCTTAGGAGCAACTCCTGTAGCAGAGTAGGAGCTGTGCTGACCCGAAATCTCTTGCATGTGTGTTGTATTTTGGCTCATTACATCACTTCAGTGTTTTGAGTTTTGTTACATGATGTTGTTCTGTAGAGAACAGGAATGTGCTCTCCTCTGAGTGGTTTATATCGTTAGTCTGCTGCTATACTCTAGAGAGCCCGGCTCTGTCTGGGCTCTCCAATGCCAGTGTACAGGAGCAACTCTGCAGCCTGGGTCTTTCTCAGAACATTTCACAGTTCTTCTCTTCGGGCACGTTGGGAGACTAAACAGATCAGGTTCCTTTATTATTATTATTATTATTATTATTATAGTTTTGTTTTTTAAGATTAATGTCTTAAAGTGATTGCTGGTTTCTTTCCTGTTATGTCACATTAGCCAATTTTCATATAAATGAGATAATATTAAGTTAATGAATATGTCGTGAAGCTATTAAACTCTTTACAGGATTTGGAGCTCCTTAGGGAAAAGGTGTTTTATGAAGGCAAAGATCTCTTCATTCTAACACTTTCATATGGCAGAACTTATTTTGAAGTTTCAAAGTTAATCTTCACTGTGTCTTCCTTAGGTCAAATCTTTTCTCTAACCGATTCAGGGTTTTTTTACTAATTTTTTATTTCCTTTTCAAATTATAATCAGTTTCCTGTTTTCATATGCCATTCTGCTGGACACATCCATATTTATGTCTGATAGTGTTGCAAAATATTGTTCTCAGTGTTTTGTTACTGTCTATACATTTTTCAGAAACTTTTACTGAAACTTACACCATCCATTAGTATTGAGCTAATAGATTATATTTTCACAATGAAATTATTTTCTGTTTTATTTTTCTATTATTTTCCATCTTGTCACAACTAAATATTTTATGATTGATTTATGACATTAACAAGTGCTGCATTTTCTTTTCAGGAATACTGGTTTTAGGAAATTTTTTGAAAATCAGAGAATCTGTTTCTACCACCTATGAAAAATTAATATGAAGTGAAACAATTTCAATAATTAAATTCACATATCATTATTCAGCCTGAGTATTGGCTTTTGCATTTTCTTCAAAAATTCAGGAATAATGTTTCTGTGTGGTGAAGGCATTGGAGCATTGCTCTGAAGAACTGAATTCCTTTTCAAGGCAGATTTTCCAATGCAGCATGGAGAAATTGTTTAATCCCCCTCCACCTCATTTTTCAGTGGAAGAACTAGGAATTACTCAGTGACAGTAGGCTTCAAGAAAAGTAAAGAAACTGCCCTTTTACACGGAATGATCTCCATGCTGATGAACTCCCTAAACTAAGCAGGAGCCTTCAATTCCTAACAACCATCCTGGCTTTGGCAGTCAGGCAAATTGTCATCATTTGTAATGCAAGATGCATGTGACACGGAAAAGCCTAAGTGCTGGTAAATATGGAATTTCATGTCATGTCAGCATTTTTTTTCTTTAATTTTATGTTAGCCCCAAATAGAGAGAATCTCTCAAAAGAGGATGAAATATATATTGTACTGTTGGTCTGATGTCAGTTGGTATCTCATGACTGGCTACTGAATTGAACACTTTTCCTTTAAGCAAGCCTGAAAATCAAAAATATTAAATTCTCACAAAAAGAAATGTAAGCAGTATGAAAACTTTATCCTAAGTGTAAACATACTGAAGGTTAAGTTCTTTCCAGGAATTCACTCTCGGTGTGCAAAAGGTACCTTCTTATAGACAACCTGTAAAAATGTACACACTTCACCATGGGGGTTCCTTCCCTGTTTGCTTTCGGTTATTAATCTTAGAACAAACCGTGCTTAGGTGTTTGCAAGAGTTTGCCTTGCAAGAGTTTGCCTTATCCAAAGTGGCATTTCATTTATACAGGTATTGGCAAGCAAACAAGTACCATTCTGAAAGAATTCATTAAATAGGGACATGTTAGTTTACAGGTTCATTCCATATGATATTTATTGGCTGTCATGCAGGCAGTGACAGGCAGCCAACACACTATTCAGTGGACTTTTCCACCCATCTGTTTATCCATCTGTTACTTGAAAAATAGATTGCTTTTTTTTCCCCAAAAAAGCATTGTTCTAGCAGGCCAGTGAGATAAAGATATGTTCATGTATAGAACTTGTTGTAACAGGACCATCTGAAACATCTAGCAGTAATATCTTGATATGAAATACTACTAATAGCTGGTGTGCCTCTGATCCCCACACCAAGAGACTTGTTACTGTATCACTAAAATAAACTCATAATGGACAAGCTGAATTTACTATTTTGTGGGGGAGTGAAGGAGGAAGGTGGTGTGTTTGACCATCTCACACCCTGGGTTTCCAAGATCAGAAGACTCTGAAAAAAAATATAATTCTGATCTTCAATCAGAACAGTGATATTAATTTGTGCATTGTTGATATAGTAAGAACAGCTCCAAAAGAGAATCAAGTTATTAAATTTTGGTCAGATGCTTAAAAATTTCGTTAATATTATGTAAATTGGTTTTATACTACAGATTTTCAAAGCCTACAGTTTTAAAATTTGCTTTCTGATTGTTTAAAAATGTGTTATTCCTCATTAACAAAAAATTGGGAATATGCCTTTGAAGGAAAAAGTAAAAAAGTCTAAACTTGATCACTTCACATAGATCCCAGCTGTACAAACAGGCGCACACCAGTGATATCACTAGAAGAACATATTTCAGACATCTGTTTTGTTGCTGCAATTGTGCTGATGGAGATGACTTATGTTGTCACAGAGTTATTACATCCCTCATATCTGGTGAGGTCTAGGAAATATGCATTAGAATATATTCTTTACAGCCCATGGACTGATATGGCTCACATCATTAGCACTGAAAATGCCAGATTCAATATTATTTATAATAGCATATTCAATATGATTTATTTTGACAACATAGTATTCTACAAAATATGGATTTAATGACAATGTCTGGTAAAAATTTCTATGGGGAGATCTGGTTTCATTTTGGTAACTTTTTTAGCCTAAGAAATGTAGAAATTGAGAGATGTATTGATAAATAATTTCAAAATATTAGGTGCTAGGGCCTTTGCTTAAAAATACAAAGCTCAAGAAACTCCTACAGACACAGCTGATTCAAAAAAGTTACAAACGACCTGGTGAGAATACTGGAACATGTAAGATGGTTCCTTCTTCAGCACAGATACTGTGCTATTCCTCTGTAAAGAGAGGGAAAGGAACCTACTGCTCCTTCAATGTATGACTGCTTATCCAGTATATGCAATGATGGAGAACATTAAGGCAAAGCAGAGAAGAATCAAAGAGTGGAGAGGTTTCAGCAACTGAAAAAGGAAGATGACAACAAAGTAAAGATGTTATTACTTGTCCATCAGGCAAGCAACACACAAGCATGACTGTTTAATTTAATTTAGTTGAAAGCATTAATAGTAATTTACCAAAGTGGATCAATTTTCATATTTTCCTAAGGGAGATTATTCACAGATTTCCCAGTTACAAATAATCTAGTTAGGAGACAAAGGTACTGTAGGATTTCACCCCCACACTTTTTCTCCTGAGACAGCAGTAAGACTGTGTGTTGCTCATTTTACAAATGGACATTCTATGAAAACAGGACTTGAAAAACAGTTTTTAATCTGGAAAATACATCCTATTTTCTACAGCAGAGAAAAAATGCTATGAAAGAAAAATAGGAAGCAAGGAGAAAAAGAAATAGCTTTTGTGTTCTAGTATTTATCTGGGGCAGGTATGCTACTAAAAAAAAAAAGGACCATCATTTACTAAAGGGCTATGTTGAAGGTAGTGCTCATTTTCCTGGAAAGTAATTAGTAAATACAAAATTTTAAAGTGTCATAACCCTAGTTTTTACAAACACGCTCCATGGGAATTCAACATGGACACCGCGGTATGAATATAATGAAATATACAAATCTGGAAAGTTTCTGGTGGATGCCAAGGAAAGACTTGCAGCATAAGTTTAAGTTTGTACACAAGTTTAAGTAATGTAAGGGAATAATTTTTATGTTACATCTCTGAGAAAGGAAACTGCAAAGAATAACAATATGTATGCATAAAGAACATGAAGTCAAGTCACGTGCAGCTTCCTGGGATTTTCTATGCTGGTTCTCTGTGCTGATGTGCAACATATGCAAGGTAAGTTAACTCACTTGACAAAGGCTATTTCTGGCTCATTTGGGCAATAAGGCTGAAAATTTGAGTCTTAGTCTGAGCCAAGAGTGTCTAAAGAAGAATTCATATAGCCAAGCTCTGTAATTTCTTACACAATAAAAGTTGTTAAAATTTCCACCCTTCTGAGAATTTCTTGATCCTCAGAAATTACAAAGACGGTTGGAAACAGGGAGGCATAATGCATTAGATGGCTCTTAAGTGTTCTATGAAATACAAAAGAATTTATTTCAGATGCTGAAGAGCAGCATGAGCCCCAGATGTGTCTGCACTCATTAAGAGCTCCTTCAGAAATATGGAAGGAACTCACTATCACCCTTCTTTACCTGCAGTTGCAATTTGACCTTGAATATGTACGAGTTTGTACCACTTCATACAGGAACAGCCTTTCTAAATAGGCTATTCCAAGGTTTAGGAAGCTCCAGTAAATATTCCTTAGTGGGTCTTCTCTTGACCAGCTTACTTCATGTCTATTTATTGCCTTTAGTCTATGTTATGTAATTGTACTTCCTTGGATGTCCACTGCAGTAATTTCTGGGGGTAACTCAAAAAATGGTGTTAAATTTTAATATTCTTCTATGAATAAAGTAATATGATGATTATTAGCACAGAGAGAGAGGGCTTGAAAATAAGAAGGTGACTACTGTAAGCAGAAAGGAAAAGCTGGAAGAAGTTTAAAGAGGAAAAGAATAAGTATAAAAAACAAAATAAATATAAAGAGAAAAGAACGATAACAGCTTTCAAATATTTTGTGTGGAAACTGGATTCTTTTACCCATTACGTAGTAGTTACCCAAGTAATTTACCCAAGTATCAACACAGAGCACTATAGGGTACTTTCAAAAATTTTCTCATTTTTTCTATTTGGATTCCTAGTAGAGATCAAAGCATAGATTATAGTCTGGAAGAGATTAAAAGATCAGCAGTTAGGTGAAAAATAACATTGGTACTTATAGGAAATCCTATTACAAATCTTTTGACCTGTAGACTATAGTAGATTCCAGTATACTTTTTCATGAGTTTACTCCTCCCTCAGGTACAGTGGAAATAATGGAAAACTTAAGACACATATTTGTGGAGTAAGGTACTATTCAACACATGAAAAGGCAGCCCTAGGTCTGTATTACTTCTTGCCTCTTACCAGAGGAGAAAGCAATTTTCTTAGTCCTATTTTTAAAAAATCATCAAGGTGTACAGGTTTAGACGTTCACTCAGATGGTTGTAGAGGTTGATCAGAGTACTAACTGATTGTTGATTGATAGGGCAGCCCTACTGGTCATTACACTCAGGTGCTAATTGTTTGGTAATAATAAGGCTAATTGCTTAACAATCGGAAGGACCTTAAAAGGCAGGGCTGAGGGCATTATGGTGCCTCAGTGCCTGAGCACCAGAGGAGAGATCAGGATGTACTCTGTGTGTTGGACGTCGAAAAACTGATCAACCTACAAAACCAGCAAGAACATCGAGTGCTGGGAAGGGAGGCTGGCTCTGTGCTCTCTGCGCACCCAGTGCTCCAGGGCAGCTTGCTGCCAGATCGAGATTACATCGCCCAGCTTTGCCTGGATCCCCGACACATCGCCTCGCCTGGATCCCCAACAGATGGTAAATAACAAATTTTTAAATTTACTTCAGAGTTCTAGAGTAATACTGTTGTCTCTGAAAAAACCACTCTTATCTTCGTCCTGATACAAAGTTCAGACACTTTCACTGACCTCTTCATGCTCAGGACTGGGAAAAGTGGCAGACCAGAGAATGGGCTATTCTTCACTAACAGCCTCTTCCCCTGCCCTCTAAGGATTATGGAGAGCTCAGTAAAGTCCAGATCTTTGAACCTGAGGGATTCAGTCTTCCACGTGTTATGAAGGCTCTGCTTCTTTGCCTGGGTCATCTGCTTATTTACAGGCATCATGATTTCTCTTCGTTGTCTCCTGTTTGGTGATTTGCATCTGTGCCTATTGACTTTATTGGTGTGTATATTCCAATAATTTTAAACAAGAGTTTTTAAAATGCAGTAATCTTAAAAATGTCTGTAATTCCTCATTGTGCACTAGGTCAGAGAGGTCGCATAACATTGAATAGCAGTTGGGGCATTGCTCCTTATGGGGATTCACTTCCATTGTGCCACCCACCATTGACAACCACTTTCATTTGTGGGATCCTGCCACATCAGATCCATAAAGTTCCTTGGTTTAAAATTTGAGTAAATTGAGAGATATGTCTCACAGTCTATAAAGCACATAACTTAACCCTGGGATCATACTGCTAACTTCCATTGAAAAAGTATAAAATAAAATGTAATGAAATCCAAAAACAAATGTCAGGGAAGTTCAAGCATGAAGGCTTTTAAAAGCCCAGAAAAAAATCTTTCAGCTTGTCTTACAGTTGCTTTTCATCAGCCAACACCTGGATCTCCCTTAGCCCTAAACCTCTGTGATATTAATAGTTGGCCTTTGCTCTCTAGTTGTTCATTTATTCCACCTGCTGTCTAAGAAAAATGCATACAAACCTTTATCTTATGTATTAGTCTTAAGGGAATTCCAGAAGGGTGTTGGTAAAATTCAAGGAATCCACAAGAATTGTGTTAGAAAACCAGTTATATAATTACTGAAAGGTGAGTAGTTTTTCGATTGCCAAATGAATTACTTTGGGGGATTTAAACACTATTGTTTCTGCTTCCATTCAGTGATGGTAGTTTTGAGTAAAATGGGCTAAGGAGAGATGCAAAACTAGCTCCTTACTTCACAGACCAGCTTTATCTGAGAGATATATTTGCAAAGCAATTTGTCTCCTAGTAGTGACATATGAGGAGAAATCTTTGCATGTAGAATACCACTGTGTGAAATCTTGTGAGACACATCTGATCTACAAGGTAACATGGATGCTAATTAATCATACAAATTGGTTCAGTCACTGCATTTATCTCTGATTTCTCACACATTCCAGGAGGGTGGAGCAGCAGTAAAAGTAGGTCTACAGCCTTCTCTGGGACTAGGTACTTTTTTTTCTTCCAGAAAAGAAATTACCTTGGCTTTTGCTACTGCCACGAGGTTTGACAATCTCATGTCTAATTTTCTTAATTTTAAAACATTTGTAAAATCTGTTTTTCTTCTGAAATTATCCTTCATATGGTATTTGGAATTGTCTCTATTTGACTTTGCTTGTACTACTGATAGCTGAAAGAAGAGCAAAGAATTAAAACCAGTTGTTTTAATTTTTGTCAGTGGCTTGTTGGGTAGTTGTTACGTGAAGAGAGGAAAAAAAGGTGCTATGAAACAAAGATTTCAACTTTATTGTTGCAGAACTGCATCCACTTAAAGTCATGATGATTCATTGTTTGTAGAAGATCTATTTTTAGTTGGCCTGAATTATATGGAGAGTAAAGAGGATCATTAGCATAAATTTCCCCTTGAAGCTTCTGCAGTTGGTATAATACAAAAGACTTTGATAAGAACTCTTCAGCCTAGATAACTTTGGAGAATCCCTAAGTGTGCTTAAAGGGCAGATTGGTGACCATACAAAAGCTTTTGTGGGTCAGTGATCTACTCCTCTGAGCACAGCACAACTCTCCATAGAGACTGCACTGCAAAACAATGCTTTTTAGAAACAGCAGCATCAGAATAAAGAAAGGGACGTAAAGAGGGGGAAGTGTACATTTATAGCTGTAGAGAGAACACATCTTTAAGAAAAGCATTGGTGTTGGGTTTTGCTGTTTGCTCTGCTCTCTCAACACAGAATGAACTTCTTTTATGTCATTGCATCTATCCATACTGCTGTTTGTTGTCACATAAAAATGCACACAGCTAGTGTGGTTGCTGCATGGTGTGTGTAGATTGCAGTGGAGAGGAAGGTGACCAGCTACATTCAGGCACAGATTGCATGAGCATCACTTCGTTTATAAGCATGTAGTAGCAACAAAACTCTGAAGATGTTTGTTAAAGTACTGAAGTTGCAACAAGTATGAAATATGATGAATATGGCAGAATATACAATAGTTACAAAGCAATTTTAACCAGTACAACTTGCACATCATAATATATTGCATTTGTGTAAGAATCAGTATTTGCCATCCTAGGCAAAAATGTCTGGTGGGGTAATCCAAAAGGTGCTAACATTGTGGGGTTTTTTGGAAGAAGAAAAGCTTATCAGCAAAATTTAGAAATCATGTATAAAAACATAAGTGACCTCCATACTTAGCTGGACAACAAACTTGCAAACCTATATTATATACATTCCCTCAATACAGTATAACCTGTTGTCTCAGTATGTGTCATTGTGTCTCAGCTTGGCCTGCTGGCATGCCAGTTAATTGTTAAATGAAAATTAAATCATGGTAATGACAGCTACTCCACAAAAATCTTCTCTGAAATGCCTTTATCCCTTTGTCCTGAAAAGGCACACACTTCCTTCTCAGGTTCTTAAATAAAATTCATTTGCTGTTAGAGGACAGGAATAAAAGTAAAACTGAAATCAAACACCAATGAGGAAGCATATGAGTTCATAAGTCTGAGTTTTCATTAGAAAAGAGCTGAGGTTCATTGGAAATTTATGTATGTGGAAAAAATGCTTAGTTAAAGAATAAATCCCTTGCAGCAATTCTCACTTTTACTGGAGAGACGGTTAATATGTTTTTTCACGTATGCAAAACCAGCAAACAAAAATAAGGGTCACTGCTTTATGAAGAGTTGTTTGTAGTATCTGTTAGACTGAGCAAAATGTCACAATATGTAGTCTTCTGGAAGAAGCAAACAGACCATTAAATCTTGGATGAATCACAGAATTCTAGGGGTTGGAAGGGACCTCGAAAGATCATCTAGTCCAACCCCCCTGCCAGAGCAGGGTCACCTAGAGTCCATCACACAGGAACACATCCAGGCGGGGGTTGAATGTCTCCAGGGAAGGAGACTCCACAACCTCTCTGGGCAGCCTGTTCCAGTGCTCCGTCACTCGCACAGTGAAAAAGTTTCTCCTGATATTCACATGGAACCTCCTGTGCTCCAGTTTGCATCCATTGCCCCTTGTCCTATCATTGGTCATTACTGAAAATCCTAACCCTAGCTCTAACCCTAACGGTGGCCACAGGCTGAGGCTGAGGTCTCCAGCACCATGGGTGTCCCATACGAGAAAGGTGTGGAGGGACCAAGGTTGGTGCAGTGCCGTGCTCCTCTTGGCATGCCTTTTGCAGCCCCAGTGTCCCTGGAGGTTTGGGCTGTGTGGTTCTCTGAATCACAGAATTCTAGGGGTTGGAAGGGACCTCGAAAGTTTGAGTTACTTTAAAACTATTTCAAAATCTTTGTATTTCTTTTGTTATGACTTTCCATAGCTATTTTTTTAAAATGGAAGTAACATGGAAGTAACATCTGACTGGTGTGTTGAAAACCTGTCTGTAGCAGATAGTGTAAAAATTACCTTGGCCCTGTATTTGAAAGCGGGGGGATGGGGGGAGGGGGGTGGGAAGATGGCTGAACGGTAAGCTAATAAGAACATTTTCTTCTCTGTGTAAGGAGGGGAAAAAACAACTTCTCAATGAACAACTTTGAGGCTAGAATTATTTGAATAATTTTTCTGAATGACGCAAGACTGAGCTCATGAGAGTCAGATGAAATCTTGCAGAAGAGCAGAATCAAGAGTCCAGCTGGGAATCCTGCTATTCACTGACTCACAATAAAGACATTGATAAAATACAAACCTTCTGAAGTCCAGGTTCTCCAGGGGTATTCCAAAGAAGGTAAAAGCAATTTAAATTGAGACAATGAATAGAGAAATATTTCCAAGTATTAAAGCCTGTTGCTGATAATAACAAAAGTTTGGTAATAAAATTCATTGTAAATTTATATTTCACTGCTTTCATCGCACATTTTAATTGGGAAGCTACTTATTTCTTGCATGGCACTGTCACTGTGATTCATTTTGTTATATCTTACTGTTTTATTAAAAATTACAGTCACCAGCTGGGAACAAAGTCACGAATTTGCGAAGAATCCATCGATGCCAACTGAAATCCAAGGACAAGTTGCTGGCTTCAGTAGACACTGCGTCTTAAGATGGTAAGGGAGACACTAGCAGTTTGTACCTCTGTTTTGTTTAGAAGTAATTCTTTCTTAGTCCTTCAGCTGTAAATTACTAAAACAATATTCTACTATTATCTTGGAATCTGTATTTATCACTTCAGGTCTGTCCTATTTGCACATGCCTGAGCAAAATAATTTTTTTCAGCCTGTTTTTAAAACTTCCACAAGGAAGAGAATAATTGTGGTAAATTCAGGCAATCAGAACTACAGTTATTCGTCAGTGGATTCACTAGGGCTTTACAGCAACATCTAATTCTTCACACAAAGTTTAGTTATGAAGTATAATATAAGGGGGTCTTTTAATAATCTTCTATAAGGATATAGTTACTCTTCTTTTTTCATGACAACAGCCCTGTCCAAAAGAAACCTTGCAAAATAGACATTTTTAACTTCAGAAATGTTGTACCCAATAGAGCACTTGTCCAATGCACTGAATAATATAGATTCATAGGCATATGGGTTCAAAAGCCATTGAACTAGGGTATTCCATACACAGAAAGGAAAGACTCTGCAGGATGTTAAGCCTGAGACCTTATATTTACAATGAGAAGAAATTTTTGTTAGTTCCTGGTATTCTGGCTGAAAACAAGCAGTGATAAATCCTTCTTGTTGAACAGTTATAACAACATTCTATCCCCTCCGTTTCTCCCTGCACAGCTTCACACCAGCATCACAATTTGAGAATGCTCTGAACTGTGATACTTAAGGTGCCAGATTAATGAAGCTAGCTGAAAGAAAGTGAAAGCTATGATTAGTCCTGCTTTAATCTTATGATGTGAACAAGGCAAGATTTGAAGAATGGAGACTTGCCTTTCCTGTTAGCCTTCTTCTTCCACAAGGGAACACAGAGCAATCCTGTGCTGTATGGTCTTCTTAGAGGACACCATGAACACCTCATGTTTCCGGTTAGTGAGGCAGTGGTTCTCTTTTCTTCCCAGGTGTTTCTAAGAGCAGTCTCACTGCCTTGATGTTTCCTTGATGTGACAAACACATATTGCCTGTGTACATTATTCTGGCTTTTTGGAGAAATGAATGACAGGCGTACATCTGTACATTCAGGGACTGAATCGGTGATTGCCAATTCTCTACTTTTAAATTTCTTATCACATAATAAGAAAAGTATGCTGTTAATTTGAAGTGATTTTGTGGGTGAAATTGCTTGTTTAGGTTTTTTTATAATTATTTTTTTTCCTTTTTCTCTGCAAAGCTCTGGGTCCTCTAGATACTCAGATACAAAGCATACAGATGCATTTTACTCTAATTATTTTTTTTGCTTTCCAGTGAAATTGGAAAATACCTTGTTATTCCAGCTCTTAAATCCATAGCTAATACACAATATAAGTGTAAACAATGCTAACAATATGTAATTTATGACTGAATTTTATATAAGGCTGCTAGGGAAGAGCTGAAGTTGTGTATCAAGATCTCATTCGATCCATATAGAGAATATTTTGGTTTAAATTGCCAGAAGACCTCAAACACTCTACAAAATTTTATCTTCCATAGGTCAGCCTTCAAAGTAAGGTGTCACAAAGGTGACCTTCAAAGGTCAGTTAGAAAATCCTTTCCTAATGAAGCAACCAGCAGTGCTCTTACCCAGAGAACAACACTGCTATAAAACAATTCTGTATTTTATGCTGAGGGGTAGAGAGGCAAGCAAGCTGCATTTGCTGCACAGAAGCATGCACAGAAATGGCAGATCTTACCAAGGTGGGCCAATCTATAAATCTTAAATCTAAAGTGGTTGCAATTCTTGTTGTTTGTATAATCAAACCCAAGCAGTATCTGCCACGGGAGAGTGTGCACTGCTGCCAAGCAGAAGCTTAGGAAGAAGAGTAGTCCTTGGTTTTCCACCAGCTTGGTTTGGATTTTATTTTTTTTTTAGTCTAAGAACAGATTTATCTAGTGATAACTGATGTAAGTAAAGTTTATTTAGGAAGGTATGGCATAAAGATGTGGGCACAAGCTATGTGTGTGATACAACGTATATGATGTATATAGTGGATAAAACCAGTAAGGTAATTTTATTAAGGTAATTCTCAGAAGGAAAACTCTAACTTTTAACATTAGAGGAAAAATTCTATAATAATGTGAATTAAGGCCTGATTATAATTAAGGTAGCTGGCACTGCAGTTTTGTCTAGCATAACACTAGATACTGAAGAGAAGTTTCTTTCATAGCAGTTTTATTATATTAGCTAATGTTTGTTATGAATACCATGAAATTTGCAATTAGTTATACTTAATGAAGAAAGGCTTCAAACTGCCTAATTCTTCAATAATTTGCATAGAAGATTATTGAAGAATTTTTGTATGCTTTTCTAGGTACCAGCTTTTGGGAATGGATGATTGTGTTGCCATTTATTTACATAGAATTTGTCATCTTTTATGTTAAACTACAGGGTGTTTCAAAAAGATGGACACATTTGAAATGGACCTTCAGTTGAAACTGAGTCCATTTTTTTAAAAACACCCTGTATAATAATTCTTTCACAAGTACTGTGATAATATTGTGAGATCTATACTGATGTCCATGTACATTTTAGGAATAGAAATAAACTTCAATGTGGTTGATTCACATTTTTCCTCATTTGATAAAAATCTACCCTTTTTGTAAAAGAGTGAATAGTATTTCTAATGCACTTACTGTCCACAAAACTTTTGTTTTGAAGGCAAAGGCAAGCAGCAAGCTCAAAAAGTTATATTGAAAGGGTTTTATTTATGTGTTATTTTTAGAAAAGTTGTATAAGTAAAATAAATTTATAGACCACATCGCTGCTTGTAAAAGATTTGTGGCATGTATCTTCATCAAATCCTAAGCCCTCCAAATCCTATTTTATTACAGTAATAAATAGATAAATCGTATGATGAGTAGCAGAATGTTGCTTCCTGGCTGCACAGAAGTGGCAGCCTACTGGAAGGCTCTCAAATGGTGTCGAGAAGTTAATTCCTTTCCCTTGTCCTGCAGAGCTTTTCTGTGTAGCCTGTAAGTGTGTCCAAATTATTTTAAGGATGCTGGAGGGAGACACTACATAATTTTTGTGCACTTCAGATGCTGTTAAACATTTGGAAACTTCAAGAAAAATCTTTGCTTGTCACTGACTTTAAAATAACTACATGTGTGTATTATTTTAATTAAAACAAAAAAAATGAATCAACAAACTTTGCATTCTGGAGCAAAATAATGACTGGTTCCTTCTGTGGCTGGTCACTTGAAATCTTCATGAAATTAACACCAAATAACCAATTTGACATTTTCTGTACTTCAGTAGTTAGACCAGTTTTTCTGGTCCTAAGAGTTATTTCTTCAACTATTGCACTTACCATTTCCATCAGGGAGTAAGGAATGCGTGTTTTTACCTTCACTGTGTATATTACTTAGATACTTGTTGTAGACCTTCAGTGAATTTTGGTGCACAAACCATTAAAGGCAGATAATGGCCACTGTCTTTTAGCTGTGCATATCGCAAGTCATGCTATGCTGTGGTTACAATTTCTAATTTGGTTATACAGCTTGAAGTCTATTAGGGATAGAAATGGTACCGTCAAGTAACTAGTATGTTCATTTCAAACTGTGTAATTAATTGCACTTTAATTCTGTTTGATTATTGAACAGCACTGTGTGTCTGAAAGGCATTAAACTCTTTATACAACAAGGTATACAAGTTTCTTTCTGAATGTATTCTGAGGACAGATCTATTAAGTTTTTCTGCCTACTCACATTCTGGCTTTGCAAATTTCCATTTTTCAAGCCAGAAACAAACCTACAGCTTGTATATAATAAAATTTTGCAGATATAAATGCTACATTTTTAATAGGCCCAAAAGTGCTTACATATTCTTTTGACCATCTCTTTTTTGTTCAGGATTAAGTAAAAAATATTATCTTTACTAGGCTTGCATTCCAATTTGGTACCTTGTTTCTCACAACAAATCTCATGCTACTCGAGTTCAGTTCTATGTACACCTGTTACTACTAGTTCTTTTGCAGTCCAACAACTGCAGCCAAGAATACAGATCAAGAGGGAATCTCATCTAATGTATTTTACTTAAGTATATAGTAAAATGATAGTGTGTGTCTGAAGTCCAAGATCTCAGAAAAATCACTCGAGAAGACAGACCACTGAAGCATGATGATATAAAATAAATATATAAACAAACAACAGCAAAAAACACCCCCAAGTCCCAAATATTTTAGCAAGACGGGAATAGTTTCTCTGGAGCTAGGGGAAGAATAAAATAGGTCAGGATTTTTATTCTGGTTTGATTTGTTATTTTTCCCTCATATTTGCAGGGCAAGTGGATGGGAGCTATAGGCAAAGAGAAGAGGAAAACTGAAAAAGAGATTTTGGCCCAGCAGGGAGAGAACCATGGTCAACCAACCACCAAGAGCCTCTGCATTTTGCCATCTGCCTGATCTTCATTAGCTGACAGTACTGGCTTCAAAGGGGGACTTAGTGGTGAAGGGGGATTTGAAAGAGACCTAGGAGATTGCTTTCTGCAGGGAGGGAGGGTGTTCCTACTGAAAAGTGAGGAAGAAAGTACACAGGTGCTTGAGATAAAGCAGATAAGCAGTTAACAGGAGTGGGTATTACTGAAAAAATAGAGGTGGGAATTAGATTTATTTCACTGTTCAGAGATGTAACTATTGTTCAGAGGTGAAACTGTTGTGCAACTCATAGCTCCACACATCTATATACAGCCACAGATACACAGAGACTTGGTTGTTCTCTTCCCTCTCTCCTGTCTAAATGGCTTGGTTCTCGCTGTTCACCACAGTTCCCATTCTTCTATATAGTCCTACTCCATCAGTTGAGATGTTTAAAAAATAATACCAGCACTTCATCTTTTTCTGCCCTACCGTTTGAGCTTCACTGAATGCTGAAATAGCCTATCTATGTGCAGGTATTCTCTTTTGTTTATTTTCTTTCACTAGTATTACCATGTTAGCATATAGGGATATTTATTTATAGAAGTGGAGTACTGGCAGTAAAGACTTCTAGATTCCTCAAAATAGTTGTTTTCACTCTATAAAAGTAGTCTTTAGAAGCAGTAAAGACAGGAAGAGCCAAACATGTAACATGATTAACTTAAGAACAAGTATGGGCATGACTTTCATTTGTCATGCTGGGTCATCTTTCTTGTGCTGCGTTAAATGACTGTAGCCAATCTCTGCTACTAGATTCATAATTCTTGTCTTTGCCTAGACATAAGACTTTGGAGCAGTGTGATATATATGGCAGACAGGAATATTTGAGTTCAAGACCTTTTTTAAGCTGATTCTTTTTCTGATCTGATGTTTAGCCTTTTTTTCCCAAATGCCAAATGAAAAGTTAGAGATGAGTTGCAGCAGCAGTAAAACTTTAGAGACTGAAACATGTTCAGTGGAGAAAGAATGTTGGAATTTCTTAGAAGTAAGCATTTTGCATGTCCAAGTGAGTATGTGCAGGAGGTAAATGAGGAAAGTAGGAGACAACTCCCAGATTCTAGTCCCTCAAAGCAAGCATCAGCCTCAAAATATACTGATCACCCTAGATTTACAGTGTGCACGTATTATTTTCCTTTCTTTGTGATCTGAGTCCTGGAAATCAGAGTCACTTTTGCTTTCTGTTTGTGTGCTAATCGTATGAAGAAGCACATACTGAAGAACTTAGAATCCAGTATGAAGTTTAGTTGTATTTGAAAGAATTATTATACTGAAAAAACTTAGTACCAGCTGTGGTTAAAGCTGTATTCTGCTGATGTGCCTAAGCACTCATATCATCATCCATACCTACTTGCCTCTTTAAACTGACAGAATTTAGTATGAGAGGAGATAGACACAAGACTGTAAGTTTAGATCAGTCTTTATAGTGTTGGCAGTCATAGCTGTAAAAATAATTCTATTTTAAAATTTGGATCTCTAATGCTGAAATTACAAAAGCTGCAGAAAATTTATTTCTCAGTTCCAACCTTTAGTGTCTATTCAGGATTAAATGCTGCTTTCTTTTTTTTTTCTTCCCAGAAAAATTTGCTCGACAGTGTGTTACCCTGATGGCCCTTAAATGTCTAGGATACTCTAGAGGGGAAATGTTAAAGTAAAAACCATTAAAATGTGATTTTTTTTTATCCATGCTGACATTGGTTTTTTACCCTATAAACATCTCCATGCAGTCACAGCATCAGTTCCAGAGATTAAACATTCTGACAATGGCTGTAAGAAAGATGGTCAGATTAATTTCTTATCAAACTGAGTTGTTTCAGTGTAAGGAATGGAAGCTATCTGATGTATTTTACAGATCAGAGCTAATTCTCCATTGACACACACACACTTGAGTAAGTGCATCTGTGTGACAGCTAAATTATAGGAGCACTTTACACACACATTATCTTGTCACAACATAAGAACATCCTATTGTGCTAAAATATATCTTCCAGGAGAAACATGTAATTTCCTCATATTGCTAGGGAGGATGCTTCTTTCTTTTATTCTCACCTTCTACAGGAATAAGATGAGCAAAGTGTTTTAAAAAATTGAAAGCTATTAATTTGATTTTGTCTGTCTCTTCGCCTTCTGCCTAATGAAATGCGTTGGTAGTTGTGCCTATGGCTGGATGAAAAACACTGAAGGAAAGCAGTGATTTCGTTTTAGAGTTTAGTTGCTTATTTAAAGGGAATGATGATAAGGATTTTTTTCTTTTTCTGTATTACAGAAGGTGAATACTTTTGGTTTGTGCCACTGGAATGAAAATTGTGTTTATATGTTTGGGAAAACTTGGTGAATATGTGGCAACAGCTTTGTGGCAGAACTTCCACACTCCCTAACAGTTCATAGTGTCCAGTTTGAGCCTAGGGTTAGGTCAACCCAGGCTTTTTAAAACTTGGTCTTTGCTAAACCAAGGAGCTATGAATTGAGCTCTATTCCTCGCAGCTTCCCATAAGACAGTTCAAGGGCCTAGACTTGTAACAGCACATTGTTGGCTCCTGAACTGAGACTGGTGCTGTTTGTGTCAGGGATTGTTTGGTTCTCAGCCCAGTACAACAAAAAAGGACAATTGTGTAAAGATAATAATTCAGTTCAATGTTTAGCTCTTGAAACAGTTTCCCTGTTTTGTGGTGCTTATCCCAGTCTTGTGGTTCTGGAGACAAAAAAAGTGGTTAAAATATTATTTCTCTTCAACAGCTGAACGCTCCTCCAGGTAAATGTGCTCTTCGCACATCGCAACCTTTTTAAAATGAACAAAATATTTTGCTCATTTTTAGTACATATATTCCTTTTAAACAGCATCCTTTTGTTCCACCATCTCCTGATTTGAACAAATGACTTGTTTCACCCTATTTGCTTACACTCTTTTTCTGTAATTCTGGGGATACCCTGTCCCCGGCACTGTGGCTGCAGTGTGTGTGGGGTGGAACGAGTGACTGCCCTGCGTTAGCCCCCATGTTCCAGACCCGACTCAGGGTTAGGCTGAGTTAGGCAGAGGGATGGAAGCAGGCAGAGCTGTCTCCCCGAACAGAACTGGGCAGCCTGGGAGCTGCGAGGTGGTGGATGGGACCTGGGGGGCAGTGGGGAGAGCTGGTGCCACCAGGCCTGGTTGAGCAGGGCTGGGCGCTGAGGGGCAGCTGGCCGGGCGCCATTTTGTGGTGCCTCACAGCCTGGTAGCGGCTGCACGCGGGGGAGTTCAGGGCCGCTGCTGCTGAGGAAGGTTCATCTTGAGGAACCACTACAGCACTGCAGTGGTAACGTCATAAGAACAATGCAAGGTACTATTTTAAAATTATTTTGTCATTTTTATTAACATTTTTTCTGTTTTTTTTCCCTTTGGAATGGCTTATCGCTGTGTGGAGCAGCGATTGTGCACCATGACGGGGGTGTTAATGGTTACTGAATTTCTCTAGATATTTAACAGTTTAGCACCCACCTTGACTATTAATACCAACATTTTATACATCTGTCTCATCTGTGGTACTGATTTAGAAGCTTTCCTCCAGGTTTGTTTTAGTTTGTAGCATTACTGCTCTTTCAGGAAGAGCTCCCTTGCGCTCAAAGCGTTGTCAGTGCTGCCCAGGGTTTGTACCAGGCCTCTGCAGTTTATATGCCCAGGCTGTATATGCTCAGCCTCAAAGTGACTAAAGGAGAAGCACAGGTTTCAGAAGTAGGTGGAATACCCCAATTTTCCCTGTTTTCGGTGTGTGAGAAGTGGGTGGGCATTGTGTGCCAGTCAGGGCTCTGAGAGACTGCTGGGCTCGCTGAAGGTGGCTTCACCTGAAACTCTCGTGTGACTCCCATGTGTATAAAGTGAGTTTACAGGCAACCTGATTTTGAAAGCTGACTAAAATGATACCACACTAAAGAATACAAGATGTCAAATGTCTTTGTATTCTTTATATAAACTGGGCAATGTTCTCTGTTTTAATGTATCACACTTTGACTTATGTGAATAATGAACAGGAGAGGAAGTATCTTTTATTTCTTACATTACTAAAGCCACTTTTTTTACTGAATTTCTCAGCAGTTTTTAATTAGAGGACTAAACCAATCTGTACCATTCTCTTCCTCTCAACACCACTAATATTTTCTGTGCCTAGTCACCTGTCATTAAGATCACACATCCTGAATCTCTCACATGGTTGCCATGGAAGGAATTGTGATCCCATAAATGAACATACTCATGTAAGAAAAACTTTAACATAGTTCCGATACTGTTCCAATAATATGGAGAAAAACAGGTGAAGGAATGAAATGAATAATATAAAAATGGATGTGTATTTCCTATTTAATACTCAGATACATATTAGAGATGTTTGTATTGCAATATTACATCATGTCTTGTGCATACCCTGAAATGTTGATTTTCAAGTCTGAAACAGTAAAACATAACACTGCACTTTTGCGAAGAATTTTGAATTATTAATTCATTAAATAGAGCTAGGCTAGTACCTTCTCACCAAATGAAGCTTTTCTTTTTTAATCTATTGTAGTTTTGTGTCTATGCAATACAAAAATAATTACACATGCTTTTTTCCAACAGAATATCTTTTGGTATGAATGAATCATTGACATTCCATTGTGCTATAAAGGAACGTATTTTCTTTTTCATAAAGCTGGACACACTGATACTATTAAAGGAAACTGTTATGTAGTAGAATAGTACATGAACGTGCTGAGTTAAGAATGCAAATATTGTGCCACAATTTTGAATTTTATGACCTGAAGTTTTTACCATTTTCTTGCGAGAGGTAATTAAATTATTACTATATATCAAATTTGTAATAGGAAGAGAAAAAGTAATTTGCTTTATCTATCATATCAGTGTCACAAGAGAATTGGTTCACATGAAGGCTGATGTTTGGCAAATATTTTCCTCAGGACCTCTGTAAAAATTAATATTCTTATTTTTTTTCCCCTTAAGTAGACTACAAGTTGACTACAGTTAATGATGTTATGCTCCAAATTCCTATCTGTGCCCTATATAAATATGTGTTTATAGTTTACCACATGGCACATGCTTAGTGGTGATGTGCCTGGAATCCTGCTGTGAAATGACAATACATAGCCAAGCACCGTGAAGCTGCAGGCTTGACTTTGGAGGAAAGCTGTCTTTACCTTTTGCACACCGAGCTAGTGGGCACTCAGGAACAGCAGTAAAGACAAGGTTTTTTCTTTTTCTTGTTCTTTTTTTTTCTTTTTTCCTTCTAAATACATTATTTTCTGTGGATCAGCTCTTTTATCATTGTTGTTTGCAACCACAGTATCACTGTGTCTTTCACAGGAAACTGGTGGTCAAGATGGAGAGTCCTTATCCTTGGCATCTAGTGAAAGTTGTGTGTTTCTGTCTGGAAATGCAGTGAGCTGGGAGAGGTTAACATTGTGATTAAGGGAGAAATAATGTGTTTATGGTAGAGTACTGTAAGTGGCTTTGTTTCAGCACTGGTGTAAAATCATAAACGAATACAAAATAAACCTGTGGTACTATTATCTTGGCTGTGATTTGACTATTGGATCAAGATTAAAGAATGTTCACACGTTGCTAAGCTGTTAAGTTTGGTATTGCTATTTAAGTAACTCTTCAGTTTACTCCCACGCAAGCTTATAGTCAAAGGTCTCTGCAAAGCATTTGATGGTAGAGTTGGGAAGTCACGAATGTTATCATCTGTTTGTGTCTTTGTAAGAGGAATACCAGGAAACAAACAAATATTGTGACTGTGAAGCACTTAATTTTAAGCATTTAGAGTTTGTCTCTTCTGGTTATGCCAGTGCCATTCCTGTACTTTATTGTTGAAGATATATGCTGTCATGGTTAATTCTGGCTGTGAGCTTTGAGAAGTTAAAACCATGTGTCAATAATTAAAGGCACCATCACAGATGAAGCTTCAGTTAGTTATCTTTATTTCTGTCTTGGCATCCCATGAGTCAAGAAAAGCAGTGACAACAGTAAGAAGGAGATTATTTTTGGAAATGTCTCAAGTAGAACGCAGAAATGTTTCAATATAGATTGACTTTCTTTACTACTTCAAAGTCTATTTTTATCATTTCAGTATTTTCATTATTAGTCACTCTTATCCTGTGACATAAGTGCCCCTTGCTAGAATTCTGAGTTTGGTGAGTTTGGCCAAGACTATTCTTCACGTGATCAGAATCAGTGCTACCTGCAATAAATAGAGTAGCGAGTGCTACCCAGAAAACTCCCAACTTTGTA
Organism: Aegotheles bennettii; assembly: GCA_013398125.1. Lineage (NCBI taxonomy): Eukaryota > Metazoa > Chordata > Aves > Caprimulgiformes > Aegothelidae > Aegotheles > Aegotheles bennettii. Next base: position 119,637 of record VZRW01008818.1, read on the forward strand.
CTTGTTTGGCAGTGACACGTGGAGTGACCTTATAAAGGAGATGATATTCCCTTTCCTTATCTTGGTTTTCCATCTGTGACATGAGAATAATAATTCTGACCTACTGAAGAAAAGCTCATTAAACCTGTATATGCATTAGTGATTGAGGTTTGAACCTTACTTTGGTGCTGTGTAATGCAATATGCCTAGTGAATGTTGTTGACATACTTTCTTTAAGACTGTTAGTTCAGTATGAGTACAGGGAGAAGAGGGCTTTGAACAGAAGACAGGTCCTTCTTTGAAGTGAACGTGCATACACTACGTGCTGAGACAGGGATGTATTGTTCTATTTTACAGGAGTTACTGAAGCTCCGCAGCTAAGGTTACACAGGAGAGTAAGACAGAACCAAGGACCTAACTAAACATTCAATGGCTTATCAAGAAAATAATCTTCTATAGCTGGCTTCTCTTTTTACTTATTTGGACACATCCTTCATATCTAGTGATAAGAACAATTTGAATCGGGAGAAAAAAGAAGAATGATACTCTTGGCAAAGACCCCTCTGGGCAATATATATCATAGTTTTTCAGGACAGGTATGCTTCACTGGCTAAGCAACATCTCTCCTGACAGGTACCTGAAAAACTAAATCTTAAAATTATGGCATTGCTTGCTCTGCTGGGTTTTTGGCAGATCTGCTCTTGAAGCAACAGTAATTAGATACTTGATTTTGATACAGGCCCTAACATAGCAACTTAATTTAAGTGCAGACACCTTTTAGAATTGCAAACAGCCTGATGAAATGCACTACACTTCAAAAATACTTCCCCTACCAAAAATACCTCCCTACCTCTCAATAACATTTATGTCAAAAGTATTTCTAAAACTTTAGAGTGATGAAAAGAGCTTCTTTCGAGGTGACCGGAGGATCAGTAGTCAGGCAGTGCACCATTTATGCAGAGCAAAAGTAAAGCAGTTAGTTACAGTTCAAACCTGTGCAACATCCAGTTTCAGCTGGCTTGAACTTGCTGGTGATTCACACAAACTGAGAGTTTTAAATTTCCTAGAAACCTCATAGTGTTTCACATTTAGTCATAGAGAATGTCTTTTGCAAAGGTTTTTGTCCAAGATTTAGCCTTGGACCTAACATAACTTCCCTTAAGCTACCTTCCATTTATCTTCTTTAAGTAGCCACTACACAAAGATTTCATAGAATGAAATTACATGTTGCTTTTTTTTCAGATAGATGTTTATGCTAGAGTGTCATTGTTAAAATAATTACCTAAGCACTGATTTATCCATTTTGGTGGCACTACACATTTCAGTCCATCTGAATGTGTATGCATATTTCTTCTATGGTAATTCATATAAAATGTCTTAACTTTATGTCTTTATCTTAACTATATATATAACTATATATATATATAACTAAAATGTCTTTATCTTAACTATTTGTCCTGTAGATAGATAATTGTTCATTTCTCTATGAGCTTTCTAACCAATGTGTTTGTAAATACATACAAAAAATGAAGCACTTTCTTATAAGTTAGCATGCAATGAGTTTGGCTGAAAGTTTCTCAATTAACAGATACTCTTCACTATAAAAGTAATAAATACTCATTTTAAAAAGTTTGATTTCTTCCAAAATATTCTTTATGCCTTTAAGTACATATAGAATATAATTTGTTACAAAACAACAACATAAGCATCGTGGAATTTGATGAGAAATACATTGAGAACTCCAGGGACCTGATCGTCTAAATAATTATGCATACAAATAACATTATGTTTGAAAAGATTGCAGTTTATTTTAAATATGTGTGTTAGGGTAAGACTAAAAACGTAAATGTGATGCAAATATGTAAAGATTGTGCTGTGTCATGGTATGAACATGACTTGTTTCAAGTACCTTCTCCAGCTGATAAAACTGCTTGTGGAATATGAACAGGAGTGAAGTCCCAGATTAGAACAACCAAAACCTTCGGAACTTTCTATAACATGTCCAGCAAAGTTGGATAATAAGCTTTTCAAAGGAAATTTTAGTAGACTTAGTACCAAGTCTATCAACAATATCTCTGAAAGTGGTAAAGATGAGCAGTCACTAGCTGGCATGTATCTCCCCCCTGTGTAAGACCTGCATCATATAATGGGTTTTTCTAGTGTATTTTGGTTAATATGAGATTTCTGTTAATACTTTGAGTTATTTATAGCCTTTTTACTGACTTTTTATAGTGTGTTAAACACCATTTATGGTGTGTACAATGCCTACCATAACAGGATTTTGTGGCAACAGAGGCCTTGGGTTATACTGTGACACCACTAGTGATACCTTGTCAGTGTTTGTCCATGATACTTCGTTACTGGAAAACACCCTAAAGGACAATATTGGAACCATCTGTAATTTTGGGTCTAGAAACAGGAAACCAGAGAAAAAACAAAGAAATATAAATGTCAGTAGGTCAAGTTTATATATAAAGTAGTGGGCCAAAATGAGATACATGCTTTTACCTGAAGTCAATGGAAATGAAATGACTGACTTAGGGACACTCAAAGGTTTTGTGGCATACTTGGGAAGTGACTGAAGGTCATTTCAGTAGTTTTACTTTGAGGTAATACTTACTCTCCAGTGTATGCTTTCTTAACCTTATTAACAAGAAGAGTAGAGAAACATAGAGACAGTCTGTCATGATTTTTAACCTTCTGTTTCTACCCTAATTGTCCAGAATTCATGTTTTCAAAGTGAGTTTTGGTGAGTGGAATAACTTGCCATATTCTTTCTTGGATTTGTGGCACAGTCACAGAAACTCAGTGTACCCACTGGTCTTCTCAGTGTCTGGTCTAGGACCATGTGAAGATGCACAGTGCTTCCAAAATGTATACAACCTTTCTTAATACACACTTTCAATGGCAATGGGGACTTCCTCCGAATCAATGGTGGTTGAACCTATTTTTATGATGTGTCCTAATGGAAACTACCTAATTTTCTTGACTTACCAAATGATCAAAGAAATTATCTGCCCACAGCTTTTATACACAAAGCTAGTTGCTCCTAAACATTTGAACTATAATTCTTCTTCCTAAACTAATAATATAAGGTCTCATTTAACCACTATTATTTGAAAAACAGGTGAGAGCCACTGAAAACAGTGTTAGGCCTTTCTTCTTTGTATTTAGATGAGTGATTTAGACATCAAATTCTAATCCCATAAGGCTTCATTTTGCATTTTTTAAATTGTTCTTTTAAACTTTTTTTTGGGCACTTAAAAATCTGTTCTGCCACTGGCTAGCTTCGTTTTTATCTTTTTTGGACTTCCCGTTAAAGAACATTTGCATTTGAAAGTGTTTTCTGGGCCTTGCTCTGGAGATTATTGTGAGGAAGTGTGGGTGTCGGGGAGGTTTTACTAATTATGAATTCCTTTCTCCTGTTGCAGCTCAGAATACTGCAGAGCTTTCAAAGAGCACTGTGAAGCAATTTGGTGGAAGTTCAGTGTGGTGAAGACCATGGGAACATCAAATTTCATAGTCTTCATCTAACACTAATATCATATTTAAATATTTTTCTTAAAATTATGGCAGTGTCATCAAGCTCCATATAAAATTACACAATATATGCTATATGTTATAAATGTCTAGATTAAAATAAACATGAGAGCTGATTTAGTAAGAATATGAGATTTGCTCCTTTTGTCACTTATCACTACACCATTTTAATATTATATTTATATAGATCTATTTATCTTAGTGAATTTACTGTAGAGCTTAGTGCTCCATACTGTAATCAATGTCACAGAGACCTAGAGTAAAGAAGCTGGAGCATTTGCACAAATCTGCAGGTATAATATCTAGAGTGACCTGAATTTTTGAGGTGTCCTTTGCATGCCACCAACACAAAGACTTTCCTATCAGGCAAAAAGGATCATCTTAGGGAAAAAAGAAAAAAAAAAGGCTCTGCAGAGTGGTTAATTTTTGCTGTATGCATGATCTCTGCTCTTTTCTGGAATTGTACTTTTCTGTGCTAGAGAAACAAAATTTTTTAGTTCACTTAAGCAGTATAAATTTGGAAGAACCGAGGTAGCCAGTAGTAGTCTTTTTCCCCTGAAGCCCATGACCTTTTGAGATGAAGATTCTGTCATGCTGTAGGCTGAATGTGGACTAGGAGTAGGCTGTATTTCCTTATCATTGTTCATACTGTATGAAATTTAGCCTAGAGATCATTCCAGGTGGCTGCAGTGACCACATTTAAGAGGTAGGGATAAAACCAGAGGTGTGGGAAAAATACCCACATTACTCGTAGTAATTAAAATTCTAAATATTGCATTTTGACCTGAGCATATTAATTACAGTGCATTTTCTGGATATAAAACATCTAAGCAGCTAGGGGATGAACTCAGGAGGCTTTACAAATAATTCGTCAGGTGATCATTCAAAAAGCATTCAATTTGTTGAGCAGACATCTTTGCAACCCAAATTTTGTGTACTCTGGTGTACAGAAGGAAATACAAAGAGTTGGGAAATGAAGAGGTTTTTGTGAATCTTTCTGCCATTTGTACTAGGTCAAAATAAACCACCTGAGGACCAGGAAGAAAGAATGTAATGTTTATCAGTATGCACCTGAGACAGACTCAGCAATGACAGACTAGACAAGCTGTTTTAGATACAGACTAAGTTATGTTTAACATAGTATCCATATGATAAATGTGAAACAACTGTAGCATCTTAAAAAGTACATTTCAGTAGTACAATTCACCAAGGTTAATATTTGTCAAATGCTCCCCTGGGACTTCTTTGCTTTCCAGCCTAACATGGTAATCTGCCCCTCTTGTCTCATATTGTTATGGTATTTAAAAACTGTTATAAATATTGACAGTAGTCTTTTCTGTAGCTTTCTAAATTCCTCACTTACCAGTTTGCGGGTGCAACTATGTGCAATACTTTATGTGAAAACTAGATGAGAATACTGTAATATACGGAGAGCAATGAGTCAAGAGTGAGGACAGGAGTGAATTTGGAAAATGCTGGTAGGTCGAATGCAGTTCTTTCTTTGTCCTTTCAAGCCAAATATTTGAGTCTGGAGTGCCCTATAAGATCTTAGAGTTAGCTGAAGGATATGAGAAAAATTGACATGAAATGAAAAATTTTTCTTTGACCCATCTGCTTTTGTGAAGCTTTGTCCTGGTTACGAATTGACAGCAAATTTTCTTAATAGAGGGCAAGCTCTCCCAACCAGACAAAGCAAAAAGCCTCAAACTTCTTCCAAGTGCAGACTTAAGCTACAGAGGCAGAAATGAACTAATTCTGTTTGGTTTCAGACCAGTTGTACTTCAGCCCTAGAACAGAACAAGGATATGTAGAGATGTACGCCACCGAGAGGAAAAAGTTGATATTCAAAGAATTTCATGTTGCGATCTATTTGAGGCTCACAGAAAATGTGAGCTGATTCCTATTTCCCAGATAGTTAATTAGATTTATTGTGGGAACAGGACCACTCTATTGGAGAAATATAAGTTGGAAAGTATCTGTATTTGCTTAGTGAGTAAAATAACTGTAGTTGTTCTCTTCCTTTAGATGTGCGGCAGACTCTTCATGTCTGGCTTCTTGATGTGCTGAGTTAGATTTACTGTCACTAACATGCTTTGTTCCTATCCTCTATCTGATTATGAGTCCCCAAATGATAAATGGATATTCCCACTTCTCTTACAGAGATGTTGATGGTTGTTTTTATTTTAATTGAAAGGAAGAGAAAAAAATCTTTGTCCAAACAATAACACTAGAGGCTAACCTTATGGAAAGTAAACAAAATATGGAAATTAATCCTACCTTGGAATATTTAAATTGCTGTAAAGATATTTGTGGCCTAGTGTTCATGTTGAGCATAAAATCCTCAAACTGTAAATTCTAGCTGCATTTCCTAGATTTTCTCAACCCTAGACACACAGAAAAACTTGCATATCTTTTAGTGATAGCCTGACTATATTCACATATGATATACTTTCTCCTAAATTAACCAATAGCCTGGAATAGTATTAAAATAATGGGAAAAAGAATATACAGATATTTTTTAAATTAAGGGCAAATGTGGACATTCCCTTTGTTCTCTGCCAAAGTTTATTTGAGAACACTCAAACTATTAAAGATAGAACTAGGGTTTTAAAAAGATGTTTAGTGAAAGCCCTTATTTACAGACACATTCATGTTTGAATTCTTTTCCAGTGAAAGTTACCAAAAAATACTGTTTTACGCTCCATAGAAAAGAGCTACCTACCCTCAATTTATTTTTGATGCAATAACAAATCCCACATTTTTCAAGGAAGTATTTTATTTGCAATTCAGGGCTTCAGCACTTCTTGTTTTATCTTTTAAGAATGTGTATCAAGAACAGGATGTATTCTATTCTAGAGTTGTGAATAAAAGGCTAGAAATTATAATTTAAACAAATCTTTCAAGTTCTAAATTTTCAAGGCTGGTCTCAAGATAGACTTATTTTAATTTCTTGTTTGTATGCTTAATGCAGTTGTACCTTTTATATTTCAATAACTTCACTAAAAATAAAAAAAATATTCTCACAATTTACCTTCAGGTTTGGTACTGTTACTTAAATACTAGCACTGGTAGTGGTGACTAGCCTCCAAATGGAATTAGTGGTTGTAAATATATTCAGTTTAGTAAATGGAAAAAGACATTTTCAGAAACCGATGATTTTCTAGATCTTAATAAAACGTTTTGTTTAGGATGCCCCAAATGGAATGCCCACAATCTCAATACTTTTTTTTGTTTTATGTCCACCTCTGCAAGTAGCAGAGGAAGCGTCCAAATTTCTCAGCTTTGCCAAAGAGTTCTGGGTGTAGGGGCTTGACATTGTACATGGTCCAGAATGTCACGTCTCTACAATATGGAAGGTAAGGGCTTCACGTGCAGGGTTTTTTTCCAACTAATTTATTCTTTATATCTTAAATGCAATTGCCAATTCTTTGGCAATTTTGACCTTGGCAAACATCAAGTTGCATTTTGCTATGCAAAACAATCAAGAACCAGTACTTTCCAGTGCAGCTCTAGATTGTAAATTTGCATTACTGTTGGTCAAACTTTGAGCACTGTGTTAGATTTGGAAAATATTTTGGAGTAAATATGGTGTTTGTAGACAGCAATGGTTAAGATCAGGAAGTAAAACATTAAAGGAATGTTTTAATAATTTTTACATGGTTCTTTTAGGCATGTGAAGGTTTTTGAGTATTATATAGACAGTTTACATCTTTGTAACACACATGACATGTCTTCTTAGTTCTGAGTCAGCAGTTACCTAAATTCAGCAAGCACCTTTACTTACACAAGATTGTAAACTCACATTTAATGTTAGATGTGTTGAGGATTAGGGAGTTGTGAGACTGCTCAAGTAGATTTTAATTGGGCACTCTGACAGGGCATAAAAGTCTGTGGTGGTGGTTGTTTTAAGCAGCTATGTCCCAGAGAAAATGAGGTTTATCAAGGCAGCCACAGGGGGTGACTTGGGCTGTGTCTTTGCTACTGTGTAGCTATAGAAAAAGGTCTGGGAAGCTAACACAAATGAATTGATTGAATAATTAGTGTTTTGCAAGATCATGTCTTGTAATGAAGATCTAACACATACACAAATAGCAAAGTTCAGGCTCCAAAATAGACTACTGTAGTATTGTTCCTTTCCTTAGAAAGGCTGCTTCCTTGCCAGCTCATGTTGTGGTTTGCTGGTGTCATTAAATGCTCATTAATAGTGAAACTAAGCCTTGCAAATGTTTTCCACATTTGGACTGGGATTCAAACCTCTGGACAATATAAAGACAGAGATGGTGCTTTCTCTCTAACATCACTGCAGCGGAAAACTTTGTGCCAGACATTGTGAAGTGACTTAACTGACTTAAATGTGGAGAAGCAAGCTGTGTATTCAAGTGATCTAACATTAACAAAATATTCCTTATCAAGAGTACTGGTCACCTGTTTCATTACTTTTGCATGATAAAGTAGCTTTCTCATTGGAAACAATGTCAAAGTTTGGCTCAAATAAAATATTTTTGATGTCTTAGGTTCCTCTTACTATGTGCAAACTGAACACAGATGTGAACTGCAGGAAAGTGGCCAGTTTTTTTGTCAATTTGACAAGCAGTTTATGGAAAGCCTTACAGTAGCTGGCAATTTTGGGACTGCAAAAAGGTCAGACATACTTTTATCACATAAATGTGTATAGCATTACCCTTAATAAGATTTTTCTCTTTTCTTTTCTCTCCTCAACTGCTGTTTTAATTTACAGTGAGGACAGGGTGGAGACTTCTATGCTATTTTATTCATTGGGGTTTTTTCTTTCTTTTTTTTTTTTTATTTTTAAAATGTATGCATCACTTTTATGAAGCTACAAATTATATTTTGCATTGTAATAAACCAAAGGAAAATCTGATTTTATATAGTTTACTAAGAAAACACATGAACAGAATTAAAATGTAAATTAGCACACAACATTGAGAAATATTCTGAGGACTTTAATGGCATTTATATCACAATAAAACCAAGTAATAAGTGTAGATATACACTGTAACAAAACATTCTGCACAAATAAGATGTGTTCAATACCATCTGCATGGAGTTATATATATGCAAGTTTTCATATTATTTTTTAATTTAGTAATGATAATTGTATGAATTTGGAGGTGATAACTTTTCTTCAGGGAAGTTAATGAGGATAAAATGGCTTGTGGCTGACCATGCCAAATGCTGTGTGCTGAAAGAAGTGGTCTTTTAAAATCAATAAGCAACACTTAGTTTAAACCATTAATGATCTACATATGTGTTTCGGGAATTACAAGTTTGTTATGTTTTAGTGAAATATTGGAACAACTTGTGGCTAAGTCTGTTAGCACAGTAGACCACAGTCTTGTTATTTTTCTGTTTTTTAAAGTAAAGCATACATCAATATATGAATGTTTAAATAACATTTAAACAGATTTGCACAGAAAACAATACCTCTTAGATTTTTTTCTTCTTCATAAATAATCCCTGTTGAAAACTCTAAGAATGATTGAAAGGGCCATGAAAAAGAGCACTTACAGACATATATCTAAAATACACTGATTAAAAAGATGCACATTTGCACTGTTGTTCTGGACACATATGCAATGACTGCATGCATGGGGAAATATTGCCAGTGAAGCGTAAGCAGTACTTGAGATTCCAGATAAAATTTTTAGGTTTTCCTCTCAAACCATCTGTGAAATACTTTTGCAAAAAATTTTAAAACATCCCAAATCCTCCCTACTTAATTCTGTGTTTGAATCAGTTTCTTAATGCTTCACAGTTATAACATCAACCTTGTATCGTTCTCAACTTCATGGCCCTTTAAGTGTGTGTGTGTATTTTTGTGTGGTTGTGTATGGATAAATGAACAAGACCAGTAAGCTGTAAGAAGGGAGTGGGATACTTTGTTATGATGTGTAGGCCTATAAGTAATGAGATGAAAATGGTAACAAAAAAGAGAAGATTGAGTGCTAGAAAAGACCTCCAAAATTTTTAACTATGGAGTTTGGAGAACATAGGAACTGATAAAAGCCCCAAAGTTCAAGACATTTAGAACTCAAAAGGCCTAAAAATTAGAAAGTGGTCTTCAGAAAACAGTCCAACCATGGAGAAAAACATATTTTGGTGTTGTAATTTACTTTTCATGTGTTTCCAGCATCTTTCATGGCTCTCTGGAGCATCCTGCTTTGGGCTGCACTGGAGCAGGTCTTCATTGGCTGCAGACACAGCAACTGCTGCTTTCTGTCTTCAGATCAAGCTAATTTTCTTTCTTCACATTGCTCCTTTGGTAATGATTCCATTTTGATGGTGAGAGGCTCTAGAGTATTATAGGCTTTCAAAGAACTCTGTTACTACTACTGCAGTTTATACATGGTAGAGCTTAATGGGAAATCTGAGATTTGTTCTGGGAACTTTAGCATTTGTATATTTTTATTATGTTTAGAGCCAGGATGAATTTTGCATACACAATTCATAACCGTAGAGATCTGCCATCCCATAAATGGTCTCATGGAAACTACAGAATCACTTACAGAAGAGTAGCAGGCATAAAAAATATTTTCATTATCAAAAACATAGTTATAAATGTAGCATTTCATTTTGTTGAACAAAATCTGGAACAATTCTGGTTTCATTTAAAAAGTCTTTAAGATTGATTGAATTCAAACTTGCATCTGTACTTATCTTGCTTATTAAAATACATCTGATGACCTTTCTAATTTCTATACAAATGATTTTAAAGCAAATTATCGTGCCTCCACACATTGCTGTTGCACATAACAGAACAATATGAGCTCCCTCTTGTGGTCGAAAAACACTTCTCAGTCCCCAAACTGAATCAAGAGTACGTTTATCAAAGTGAGTAAAATATTTCAAGAGTTTCCTGTGTAGTTCCTGGACTTCATTAAAGGATAACTGTCTAATGTCTTTCAGTAGTAGTGAAAGAAGAGATATAAAAATGTGGTACAAAAAAGGGTGGGACTGGGGATCATTCTAATCAGAAAGTTACATCTTCTCTAAATACGTTGTTTTAAATATTGAATAACCATGCAAGGTATGCAAGTAGAGTTCTTAGTCTAACAGAACATATTTTTTATCCATTAACTTTGAGATAAGAAGCATGTTTTCATGAAGATGGAAAGAATAATTAAACAACTTTTGGGCTGACAGACACTGCAAAATAAGATACTCATTTTAGGCAGTTAAGGACAGAAAATTCTTAGAAAACTGTGGAGAAAAGCAGTCTTCCCAAACAAGAATAATAGTCAGGAACTGACAACTTCATCAGCTGTACTATTTTACAGGTTTGAAGCCCAGAGACTACTTATGATTGTTGCTTCTTTACCCAGATTACTTTTGCTCCTCTTCATGAGTTGGATAGAAAACAGTATGATGCTGAAATTGTGGTTTATTTAGTCTGTACTTGGTGCTATTTCTTGAGGCAGTTAGCGTCATGTGGTTCTTGCCCTATGTTTACAAAACAGTAGGAAACTAGAAACTTCAACTTACTGGAAGTAAAATAGCATACAAAACCATAGACTCATATTCTGTGACAAATGGATACATTGCTTTCTAATCTGTGATTTTAATTTTTAAATAGCTAAGTTTATTTTTAGAAAAATGTTTCTCAGCTGGAGAGTGAGACTTTGTTCTGTTTTGACTGGTGTAATGATTATGGTCACCTAATGGTTGTTATAATGAACATCTTAAATGCTTTATTTTGGGTGGTCCTTTTAGCTATCACAATGAGAGATACCGAACATCAGCTTATGCATCACATGATCAAGGTGTTGCAAAAGATCTCTCTTACTCTTCTCAAGGAGTTAAGAGATAGCAATTCCGTTGTCATCTGTGTGATAACTTTATTTGGGAAGTACTCCAAGAAAAACAAGTTCAGAAGGTATTCCACTGAAATGAGGTATATGTAGACAAGGTGACAGTACACCCCCTCAGTGTTAAACGAGAGATGGATTGGGATTGTTCATTAATCTTTTACCAAATGTCATTTCTTTGGCAGAAGATAAAAGTTGCACAAGAAAGTTAGAGACCTTAGAAAGAACTGAAGTGTAATCTGAGTGGAGGAGGGAATTGGAAGACTTTATTTAGAAAGTGTAGTTTATGCCCTTTTATAATTAGATTGAAAGCATTCTGGGATGATACCTTTGTTCTAGACTAGATTCTCTTACACATGAGCATGGATTTGATTATGTTCAGGAACCATTCAAGCCATACTTTCAAAAGTTATCTGCTGGATTCTTTAGGTGGGAAGACTTCTAACAGCACTGGCTGCATGAAGATTAAAGGAGCAGTAGTGAATATTTCTATTAAAAAACAAGAAAACATGGGAGTGTCTTATCATAGAGACAAATGTGTTATCATCATCTGAAAATTAACCTTACAAAGAGAAAAGATGGACACAAATTAAAAGCTCTTCTTTCTTGAGTACAAATAACTTGTCAAGCTATCAAAGATAACGTTTTCACCATTTATTAGATTGTTCTACTCTTTGAAATGCTTAAACCTTCTGTCAATCATGTTTGAGTCCACTTGTTTAGTTTTCAAACATTCTCTAGCCTACCTGTAGGAGAAGAGCTTTAACAAATGATGATTTCCTTTAAAGCATAGTTTGCTTTAAGAAGCATGTTCCAATCTATATGTGATTATAAACTTTAAAGGAAAATAGGACAATGAAAGTTTAACTGGAGAAATCCATTGATAAACCTATTGATTTTTATGAATTCTTGCTTAGAAAATGATAATATTGTGGCTTTCCTGGAATAGTTGTTTTGATATGCTACAATTACTGTTAAATCACACTTATTTTTCTTGCTTTTCCATTTGTTCTCGTGCTTTCTTTCTTACACTCTCAGTTCATTTGGTTGTTTTTGTCTTTCTTTTCTTGCTCTTACTTCCTTAACTACCACACCATATGAAGCCAGAGAAAACCTCACTAGCTCATAGCGTTGCTTAGCAATGTCATGCATCTCTTGTTGTCTGTTGTGAAGCCATGGTATCCTGGTCTTTCAACAAAGATTGCTACATCACTGCTTTGCTATAGGTCCAATATTTTCCCTGAGATTTCTGATAAGAGATGATGTGTCTAGACAGAGATTACCTTCTATCCATTATAATATAATTAGACCAAGCCATACCAAAGCTCACCAAGATTTTATGTTTAAAAGGTCAACAGCTTTTATTCCATATTTCAAAGATAAGCACCTTACATTGTGCTTAATATATAGAGTGCTGTGCCTGAAAGAAAAGGAACTTCAAAAGATTTCTCTTTCTATTATATCATTCAAAATAGACATTTGATACAGTAATACATCCATTTTAACTTCTGTGATTCACGGAGCTAGAGATAAAAATAGGTCAGCTATGCCCCTACTGGTACAGGATTATTCCCTGAAATATATTTTCTATTTCTAAGTTCAGAGTAGATTTAACTATATCAAGTGAGGATTTACATTTATTAAACTGGAGGGCTGTTCTTTGGTGGCCTAATATATTATCATTTATTATTTGTATTATAGCAGCATTTGGAAATCTTAACTGAAATTAGGATCCCACTGTGCAAGGTACTCTATGAACACATAGCATGAAGTAATTTTTCCCCTGAAGGGTTTACAATTTAATTAGATAAAACAAAGAATGAGAAAGTGGTCATACCAATAGCCCCATTTTAGTAAAGCACAACTGAAGCAATGAGAGATGAGCTGCTCCTGGGCTTGCTGATAATATGTATAACAGACCTGGTAAGTGGGTCCAGAGTTGCTGCATTCTAGCCTTGTGCATTACCTAGAAACAGGTTTTTGCAATTGAAGTCAGCTGCCCTTGGAGAATTTGACTACTAGATATTTTTTAATTCTCTAATCTCTTGCCTCTTTGGGGATTTATAAAGTTCACCAGATTACTCTGAACTAAGCCATTTCCAATGTTAAGTAGTCCTGCTGACTAACTGTACCACTCAAACACCTGAAGAAACTTAGGAGATAACCCACTTTTTTAGATCTTCCTCCCTTGTTCACCAAACTGTACTTGTTGAGTTTTTTCCTTCCCCCCTCCCTCTGCCTTTCTCTACCAGCTCCTTTCTTACTCTTCTCTGAGATCATTGTATCTTTCTTTAGCTTCATAGTTCTAAATTCTCAGAACTGAATGCAATATCACTGAACAGTTTTGCCAAAGTTCTACAAAACAGAGAAGCTAGCTTTAGTTTTTCCAAGTAATCACTGCTTGGCGTATTCTATAACTGGAAATATTTCTTCTTGCAAATATTTCTCTGCCTTGTAAAGATCAGTAAGGCAAATCTAAGCTAAAATGATACAGCATGGTTCTAAATGGCTTACTGTTATAAAGTTAGCATGTCAAGTTTGCAGACTTTTAAAAACAAACTGTCATGGTTTAACACCAGACGGCAACTAAGCACCACACAGCCGCTCACTCAGACCCCCGCTGGGATGAGGGAGAGAATCGGAAGGGTAAAAGTGAGAAAACTCATGGGCTGAGATAGAGACAGTTAAATAGGTAAAGCAAAAGCTGCAAGTGCAAGCAAAGCAAAATAAGCAATTCATTCACTACTTCCCATCAGCAGGAAGGTGTTCAACAATTTCCAGGAAAGAAGTGCTCAATCACATGTAACAGTAACTTGGGAAGAAAAATGCCATCACTCTGAACATCCCACCTTGCTTCTTTTTCCCCCAGCTTTTATTGCTGAACATGATCATACGGTCATGTGGTCATACATCATATGGTATGGAATATCCCTTTGGACAGCGGGATTATCTGTCCTGACTGTCCCCTCCCAGCTTTTTGTACAACCTCAGCCTACTTACTGATGGGGTGGTGTGAGAAGCAGAGAAGGCCTTGACTCTGTAAGTTCTGCTCAGCAATGAAAACATCCTTGCATTATCAACAATGTTTTAACAATAAATCCAAAACATAGTTCCCTACTAACTGCTATGAAGAAAATGAACTTTATCCCAGCCAAAAGCAGCACACAATCATCTTGGTGGCCCTTCTCTGGACTCACTCCAACAGCTCCATGTCCTTCTTATCTTGGGGACTCCAGAACTGGACACAGTACTGCAGGTGGGGTCTCACAAGAGCAGAGTAGAGGGGGGAGAATCCCTCCCTTGATTTGCTGGTCACGCTTCTTTTGATGCAGCCCAGGATACCGTTGGCTTTCTGGACTGTAGGCACACGTTGCTGGCTCATGTTGAATTTTTCATCAACCAACAGCCCCAAGTCCTTCTCCCTGGGGGCTGTTCTCAATCCATTCTTCACCCTGCCTGTATTTGTGCTTGGGATTGCCCTGACCCAGGTGCTGGACCTTGCACTTGGCTTTGTTGAACTTCATGTGATTTGCATGCTTCCACCTCTCGAGCTTGTCAAGATCCTTCTGAATCCTTCCCTCCAGCACGTTGGCTACAACACACAGCTTAGTGTCATCGGCAAGCTTGCTGAGGGTACACTTGATCCCACTGGCCATGTTGCTGACAAATATGTTAAAGAACACCACTCCCAATACCAACCCCTGAGGAATGCCACCCATCACTGATTTCCACTTGGACATTGAGACATTGACCACAACTCTGAGTGCTGCCATCAAGCCAATTCCTTACCCACCGAGTGGTCCATCCATCAAATCCATGTCTCTCTAATTTAGAGACAAACATGTTGTGCAGGACATTGTCAAATGCTTTGCACAAGTCCAGGTAGATGACACCAGTTGCTCTTCCCTTATCCACCAACTCTTCAACCCTGTCATAGAAGGCCAGAAAATTTGTCAGGCACGATTTGTCCTTACTGAAGCCATACTGGTTGTCACTAATCACATCCTTATATATCACGTACCTTAACATAGTTTTCAGGAGTATCTGCTCCATGATCTCACCAGGCACAGAGGTGAGACTGACTAGTTTGTAGTTTCCTGGGTCATCTTCTTTCCCCATTTAAAAAATGGGGGTTATGTTTCCCCTTTTCTAGTCAGTGGGAACTTCACTGGACCACCACGACTTCTCAAATATAATGGATAGTGGCTTAGCAACTTCATCTGCCAGTTACCTCAGGACCCGCTGATGTATCACATCAGGTCCCATGGACTTGTGCACCATCAGATTCTTTAGGCGGTCTCAAATCTGATCTCTCCCTACTGTGGGTGGTTCTTCTTTCTCTCATTCACTGCCTTTGCCTTCTGTGACTTGGGCTGTGTGGCCTGAGCACTTACCAGAGAAGGCTGAGTCAAAAAAGTCAATGAGTCCCTCAGCTTTCTTCATATCCCGGATAACCAGGCCTTCCATTTTCTTCCAGAGAGGGCTCACATTTTCACTAGCTTTTGTTTTATCACTGATATACCTACAGAAGCCCTTCTTATTGCCCTTGATGTCCCTGTTCTGATTTAATTCTATTAGAGGTTTAGTTTTCCTGACCTGATCCCTGGCTGCTTGCTCAATTTCTCTGTATGCCTCCCAGGCTACCTGTTCTTCTTACATCTTCTGTAGGCTTCCTTTTTGTGTCTGAGTTTGTCCAGGAGCTCCTTGTTCATCTATGCAGGCCTCCTATCATTTTTACTTGGCTTGCTTTTTGTTGGGATGCAGCACTCTTGAGCTTGTAGGTGATACTTGAATACTAACCAGCTTTCTCGGTCTCCTTTTCCCTTCAGTGCTTTATCCTGTGGTAGTCTACCAAGCAGGTGCCTGAAGAAGCCTAATAATTTTTTTCTTTTCTCAGTTTGGACTAATACATCTACCCCCTCTCACCCAATCAACAACGTATTTTCTGATTTAACATTGAGACAGCAGGAGAGAAAATGGCAGCAGATTTCAATATGTTAGCAGCAGAAAGAATGCTAACAGCTCACTATTTTGGGGAAAAATAGAAGCCAGTGTCTTCAGGCTCAGACATCTGTTTCAGACAATTTGCCAAGAAATGCCATAACTGTGAGCTGTAGTATCATTAATTAACATAATATAGCTAGTATTGAAATGATTGTTTTACAAGATTTAAGAAAATACATGTTGTATGTATATTTTGTGTTCTTTCTCATATGTTGCTAAGTTTTCATTATTCATTTTCACAATTGCCACTACTAACTTATTTAATAATTTGTTTTGCTCAGAACTGATGATGCTATAATGTGATGCTATGCTGTGCATCCTCTTCATCTATAACAAACTACTGAAAGGCAATTAGTGCTGTCAGGCACACTTACCAGCCACTCATGAAAACTTTTGTTCTGCAGCACACTAGCTTGTGGTTCAGTCAGCTTTATCCTAGACCATGATGCCCTCCAGCCAACAATGAATCAGTAACTAACACTACAGAACTGTTGTACCAACTGTGCAAGTTAAGCAAGGAAGTGATTGCTTCTGACTGTATTTTAGTTCCTTATACTCTTTGCTCTGCCTACAGTAGAGGCTTTACAGTTTAGATTGTTCCTAGAGTAGCTGCTGTGTGCAGCTCAGCCTCTGACCAGGAAAAAAGGTGCAGAATATACGATATTTATTATGTGTATGGGTTGGCTTTTATTCTTAGAATGCCTTGTATTCCTGCTCTTCTCATTCCCAGAATAGTGCCTCAGATGCAAAACGAGAAAGCTACAGTTGAGATATGCACAGTTGAGTCTAGCATATCAAGGCTTACTCTTGTCACACTGCATTCCATGTCTTCCTCTTCCATCCCTCATATGTGGGTGTATGTATAATCTGCTTGGTTCAGTCAGTCCATATATCTATCATATGTTACCCCTCATAATCCTGCTTGCGTCGTGCATTAGTCAGATTTTAAGGGTTAGTTAGAAATTCAATGTTAACTGACTTTGATTCTCTTTATTTTCCCAAGCACATTGCTGGTCCATAAAGGCCATACTGAAGAAATCAAATCTGCACTAAGGCCTTGAAGAGTTGACTAGTCTGTGTTTATTAAAAGTAATGTAAAAATTTTTTTCTTTCTTTTTCAAATCTTCTATTTTATAGCCTAATATTTTAATGCTAAGATGAAAAAAAATCTAATCACAACAGTTATCTTCAGTAGAGAGCAGATACTGCAGCAACAGTGAAACCCTAGTTGATAATGGTACTGCACAGTTTTTTTCCTTATAGTAAGCTGTTGTTGCTTGTTAGTCAATTACTATTTTTCAAATATAGTTAGGTCCTTACATTATCTGTTATCCTTACATAGGATATAGGAAATACAAATATTGCAACGTGACTTAAAATCAGATCAAAGCAAGGTATATCTTTTTTTTTGTCAATTGGATTTCAAAATGCACAAGATCTGTCATAATTATCTCAGAAGTTACACCATATAAAAATGTTAATTTAAATATCAGCATTAGAAAAGCACCCTGCTTACTTTAGGACATATTTTTATTTTCATGAAACCTGGACCATGAATTTTAAGCTGATTATGCAGGTTTATTAGTGTAACTTTCTATGTAGACATATTCAAGGTTACATATTTGTGTTACAGCTGAGCTAATATAAAATCATGCTGTTATCAGAATGGTGATTGGGTTCAGCTGGCTGCTGCTTGATCAGGTGTAAGGAAAACAGACAGTGGTTATAGTGTTGGCTGGTTAGGAGCAGAACATCCTTCCTTGACCATGGTGAGCTTTAGATTAGTTGAGCTGTAACCTGGAACTTTCTTCTTATTCTGATTATGGGGATGCTATTTTTATTTTGTTTTTGTTATTCGAAAACCTTCCTGTGTGGCACAGGAAAAAAAAATCCATGGAAAGAATTACAGCTTATAGCTGATTTTACGCCTCTGTTGATAAGGATAACAATTTTTCCTCAAGTGGTTAAGGCCTCCTCTTCCTTATAGCTTGGTATTAACAGAACTGAAGAATTGGTACCAAATGCTGGCAAAAATGGTAATAAGGGTTCTTGTAGACACCAAAATGAGAGAGAAAGAATGATCTGAAGACCAGGGGTTTGGAAGATCCTGACTCAGTGTTGGCTATGTAGACCATATACAGATCTATATAGCTAAATAGGCCCTGCTACGGATTTTCTGTGTTGTTTTAAACAAATATGTTGTATTTTTCTGTGTTACTGATGGAGTTGTAAAACACCACATAATGGGATCCTCAGCAGGTGAGATCATAATGAAACAAAAGAGAAAATTGTCTAATTACTGTTTTTCTGAATAGTTAGAAGGATAACAACCATTACATAGTTAAATATGTGTCTGTATGAGATGTGTGTGTCTATGTGTATATCCTTATCCTTGACCACAGATAGTGAAGATGTGTGAAACGTATTGCAAAAAGGAGCCCTAGGCTATGATAGCTATATTAATAGATTTGAAATAAAGTAGTAAAATACAGAGGCAGTATCTGTTCTTTTCAAAAAGAATTGAAAGCTATAGTTAATTTTGTGCATAATAGTTCTGGTGGAAATATCACCCAGGCTACTTTCTTAATGTCTTAGTGGTTGGTCTGTAAATAATTGGATGGAATTTTCCACTTTCACTAATATAATTAAGTTGCATTAGAACATTGTATTACATGAAGACATGCAACTGAGTGGGATTCATCAAGAGGATTTGTAGTTAGCTCACATAAAGTAGTTCTTTCTCCTTTGGCCCATCATCAGGCCTGAGTATAGTGTCAGACATCTGATTAACACAGAAAATCATAGGCTTGCTGAATCATCTGGTATTTCTTGGAGAATAAAGGGGACTATAAAATAGGACATGAATAATTCATATACAGGACTATCCAAAGTCATTTTCTGATGATGTGATTTCTTCCCTCCTTCAGAAATGAACTTTTCTTTTAAAAGACAGCCTGATAAAAGTGCATTTCTGTAGTGTGCAGACGTCTTCCTTTTCAAATGTTTATCTTATAAAGTAGAAGTGTCACAAATGTTGAAAATAGGAAGAAGAGAGACAAAAATAAAATTGGAATTTCTTTACCACAGAGAACTGTAGGGTGTGAAAATAAACTGACTTGTTATTTCAGGAGATTTAGTCATGGCAGCAGAAAACTATACTTTTAGTGGAGGGTACAACTAATTTTTAAGAGCATCACCCTGTCACAAAATGTAAACTGAGAACTTGACGCGGTATTTTCCTTCCGCAGAGTGTTTGGGAGGAGGTGAAAAATAGAATCCTCCCCAGTCTGCTTCATTGCCACAGCTACATTTAATGGGCTGTGCTGGGGTGCTAAGAAATACAATCTGGAAAATTTTGCTCTAGTGGTTTAACATGTTAAAGTCCCGAGTGTTTTTTCTGCTGACTATCTCATCTCTAGGTTACCATTTCAGTTTCAGAGTTAGCAGACAAAAAGGCTGAAGAAGATTAGGTCTGTTACTATCTTACCCTTCCTATTTTCCAGTCTCCCTGATTTTTGAGTCTGTATAGCCTCATTCCAACCTTTTTTACAGTTCTCATGTGAAGTGCTTATGCACAATAGAGGCTTGAGCCTCCTGAAACAAAGGTTCCTGGCAAGCAACAGCAATTGTTAACTCTGGAGAAAAATAATAATCTTGTTTTGTGGTATCAAGTGTGATGGAATAGGCTTTTGTGATGAATTAGCTGAGCAATCTGGGAATACCAGAGGGTGATGAAGTGCATCTGCTTCTTAGCTTCTATTTAAGAGGGCTGTAGGCGGAAAAATGTGCCATCTTGAATGTTGGAATATTGCAACATCTGGTGAGGTTTGCAGATGTAAAACTGGTACCTGAATATAAGAAAAAAGAATAAGTAAGATGGGGAGAAGGAGTTATAGGGACAACTCTGTATGAGGTTGTGAGGAAGATGGTGTGTAAAAGCCCTGTCAATGTGTTATGCTCATCTACCTGAGATGTGTTTGCTTGTGTGTCCTGAAGCAAGTTTGATAGCTTGTTGTGTTCATTGAAGACATAGGATTTGAGTCCTTCAGTTTTGTCATCTTTTAGAAAATAATGTTCTCTTATTGAGTTTTGTTCTGCACACATTATATACTACTTTGCTGTGTAGATTCTAATTTTCCTCATTACATTCCCACAGCTTTGTTGCAGCTACCTTAGTATAAATACATTTTTTGCAGTATAGATTTTTTTCCTCATGGAAAGGGGGAAAAAAACCCACTGTAGTTGGTCAAAGGCACCATTAAAGCAATACAATAGTATATGTTTTGGGGCTGTATTATTTTGTGCCTGCCTCATTTGGGGATGTAATGCCTTAATTCAACAGTTACACTGAAAATAGTGACTAACTCATGGAATCTAATTTAGAAAACCAACAATGGTATAGCACTTGAGCGAGTGATAATAGTGACTTGTAAGGGACTTGAGTCAAAGACATTGCACTGGCAATGTCTGCAGTGCTTTCTACTGGAGTGATGGTATAAAAAGCATGTGAGAGAGCATCACAGCACAGTAAAACATAATTAGAAACAGGTGGATAAGTGAATGAGTAGATCGGCTTGTGGCTCATTTGTTTCTAGTAGTAACAAAAGGTTTCTCTAGTAATTATTCTGAAGTTGAATTCTCATATAAAACTTGGGAGTTTTATATAAGTATATATATTTCATCTTGCATTATTAGTCAGAAGCCTCTGGAAAAAATCAGAAACCATAAAACAACTTCTGCTGTGATCAGGGGAATTTTTAACCCTTTGGGGAAAACAGCACAAAACAGAAAGGCAAGTCCCGACTTTGTGTGGGGGTGATGATGGGAGATTGAAAAGGAGAGCAGAAGGTACTCAAGTTTTTCTTGTTTGTTTTGTTCGGTTTTTTCATTGGGTATATTGATAAAAAACTCAAAGGCTGCTTGGCAGTGACCTCAGTCCTGTTCATATGACCAGGAGAATGCAGGCGGGAAGCTAAAGCTTGTGTTTAGTCAGTGATCTGTGAATAACCCGCAGTCCCTTAATGACGTGAGAGGAGCCTCCAAAGGGAGACAGTGAGTCAGAGAGAAGGAGGCACAGAGATTGCTTGAACAACCATTAGCACGTCATTGGTAATCCCAGCGACACCTTTCACATCCCTGGCATTTGTCTCAATGCACTCTACTGAAGGCTGGTACTATGTTTTATTTAAGGCGTTCTCACAGCCTTCTGGAGATGTGTGTGTTACTGTAGCCTGACTGATTGGTTGTCTGTTATGTTTACTAACACTCTGAGATCCTGCAAGAGGGGGGAATCTGTGGAATTTCTACCACAGCTGAATACCCCTGAAATGAATCTGCATTTTGTATTAGACACAAGGAACTGAGAGGGTATCCAAATAAACACACAAATGAAAGCAAATCTTTTATAGAACATTTAAGTTGCCACACTGCAGAACAAAAAATTACCTTGACGTAGTCAAAACCCAGCTGTGCTTCTGCTTGCTTGTTGTCATCTAGTAAGAATCTTGTGATAATATGCATGGGTATGTTGATAAGGAATGCTAATCTCGTGTGTTTTGCATCTCTGTTGAGCATTTGTGTTTATCTAAATAGCTGCCTCGAAGCTGGACAAAGGAAAGATCAAGTCAAAGCTTTTCAGAGGAATAAAAGCAGAGACTCATCCAGGATAATGTTTCTTCCTCATTCAGAAGAAATGCATCATTTGTGGGAGGGAAGTGACAACACAGCGACAAAAGTTGCCACAGTGAGCAGAGTTAAAGTGGCTGTTTCAAGAGGCAAATTTTAGGGTGTTGTTCTATAGCTGTTAAAGATGATCAGAATTGCAGTCATAGAGTCCTTCCCTCTTTCCAATCTTCTGTGCCTCACTGATTCTTCTGACTGCTTGGTTCAGCTTTCCATTTAGTCGCTGCTTCAATGGTTGACCCTGGGCAAGTACAGTCCTTAATGACTCAGTTTCTTCTTTTGTCAAATTCCATGCTAGTAATGACAATGATAATATGACTAGTACTCACCTGGATCTTAAAACACTAAAGCTGTTTTCATCTCTTAGCTTTTTAAGACTATTTCAGACTTCCACCTGTGTTTTTAATCTTCTTTTGAAAAAAAAAAAAAAAAAAAAAAAAAAGAATGAATACCCATAACCTTTCAGCCAAATACTTTAGTTGTGGCCACTTCTAATTCTTGTGTGTGTTCTGCTGTAGTGCATCCAAGGAGTTGTTTGCTATCCTTAGCTAAGTTTTCCTTGGACTGCAATTCCTGTGATCTGTGGCACGTGAATATTCTCATCATAGACCGGTCTTCTAATGTTTAAGAATAACTATGTTCCATAAAGGTAGAGAACGTCTGAGCTGGGAAGCATAAGACACTGTAGTAGATAAATATTCAGTAGTAATAAATAAAATATTCAAATTTATGCAACCAAAATCTAAGGTTTTAGTATGAAGATATTTCATTTTCCAGTCACTCTATTTTCTCCAAGAGAAACAACTGAGCATTTCCTTCCCAAAGGGAGTGAATACCAGAATTTCTGCTAATAAAAGCTGCAGAAGTTTGGGGAAAGTATGGAAGCATTAATAAGGAATAGCATTAAGCGGGTCTGCTCTTTCCCCAAGGGACTATTCTGACGGTTGCATACCGCCTTCTGTGTTTCCTTTCTACAGCTTCAGTATTCAGAACATTGGCTGAGAAGAGGATGATATAGGGACAACTGTAGCAGCTTCACACTACCCAAGGATTCCTCTGTGTTGAAAAACAGAAAGGCTTTAGTAATAACACTGGTAGTACAAAACTAGAAAAAAGTACCTTGCTTGTTATACTAAGGAAACACCTCTTCCTGTAGGTTTTTATCACTCTTGCACGACAAACATTTTTCCTCTTCTAGTTGAAATAGATTCTAAAAATTTTTTTTTCTTTCCTTTCTCTTTTTATTGTGAGTCAAAATTGCTAATTTAATGTGTATGAAGAACTTGGATTATCCAGCATGTGCTAAACATAGCTACTGAACATTTGCCACATGTCAGAACTTTGCAAATGTTGTTTGTGGAATTATTTATATTGACTACATTGGAAACATGGATGATTAGCAATGATTACCACAGTAGTTTGCGAAGACTTACAGATGGAACTCCCACTATCCTTTATGGACAGAACTTCTTG
Organism: Aegotheles bennettii; assembly: GCA_013398125.1. NCBI lineage: Eukaryota > Metazoa > Chordata > Aves > Caprimulgiformes > Aegothelidae > Aegotheles > Aegotheles bennettii. Next base: position 143,141 of record VZRW01008818.1, read on the forward strand.
ATATGTATAAGCTTAAGCTTGGCATTCAGTTTGTCTTTTAAAGAATGGCAACTGAGAAATGCAAAAGTGGGCATAGTGTGGAGTTCAGAACAGCAGGTATAAAGAAGAAATGAGAGTGACTGCAAATTTGTTGTCAGTTGATATCTGTAGGCTTCCATTAACTTCCAGCAACTGACTTCTGCACATGAGTACAGCATCTTTGTTTCTTGCAAAGTAAAGTGGTGATTATGGTTCTCTTCCTGAGCTAGGTGAAGTAGTTAATGTTAACGTCATCTGTTGAAAACATTCAAGGATTATGTATGTTCTTATAGTAGCCTGGTACACTGTATTCTACAACATTTTGTAATGGCTTTAGGGAAAGGGCCACTATACAATGCAATCAGTATTTCTGGTCATTTGCTATGAATGTTTCTAAGCAGTGGAAATGTTCTGGGACATATGAGAAATTTGTGGTGCCAAGAGAAAGTGCAAAATGCTATAAACAGAATATTGCCTGTTTTGCAATGTGGCAAAAGTAAGTTTCCCCTTCAACAGAATGACTTCCTTGATTTTGTCTTCACCTATATTTGTGAAGTGTCCCTTTTCTGCCTTTGACCATTAGAGCCAGTGAAATACAGAAAGATGTTTAAATTAGATTAAGTGCTCTGCCTAAAAAACTGAGCAAATATTTTTTTACATAAAAATTAACGAAAAGTGTCATTACTTACTATTCACATTGCAATAATTTGTTTGTTTGGAGAAAAGAATTCTTTTAATTTTTAAGAGAGGTCTTGATCCTTTGATGCAGAAATACACTTCAAGCAAATGTCCATGTTAACTAAATCCTGCTTCTATCCTATTGAGGGTAATGCAACTGAATATCAATTGCACTTAATTAGTTTAACTTTACAACAGTTTACAAATAATCCCCATGAGTTTTGTTGCTGCCTACTTGCTTGTCTGCACTTATTATGCTCACTGAAAAGCATAAATATAATTAAAATGCTTTCCTAGACTTTTTTACCTCCTACGTCGGAATGTGTGCTTTGTTTTCATGCTACTTCATAAGACAATCTGTATTTAGATTCAGGCTCTGATCTTCAGAAGATACATTGGTTTTATCAGGTCTGGTATCCTGTAGGCCTGTACTTGGACCCCTACACATGGAAGCTAATTAGTTGAGCTCTAAGGAGAAGCAGGGAAGAAGATTAATAAAAGTAGCAGAATGGATACTTTTTTTTTTCTTTTACAAGAGATAGTTACAGCATTTTTGGAATAACATTATATTCTTGTTTGATTTCTTGGCAATTTCTGGTACCTAGAAGCTTGACATCTAAAAATCCCAAGGAAATAAAAACTTGTACCAGAGGCTGTCTGGTTGGTAACATTTTTTTGTGAACAATATAATAACACAACTAATTGGTGGGTTGTTTTTTTTAATTGAGCTGTCTAATGTTCAGCTGAACACTATTGCTTACTCTTCAGGGGTGGAGGTATAACCTCAGTCTTGTTCTCAGAAAACATTTAGATATTTTAAAGTTATCAGGTACAGAGTGTCAAAAGTTTAGGCATACTTTTTTGCTTGCCAAGAGAGGTTGTTCTTGTATGGAGTCATTCCTGCCTAGAATATGTTGTATGTCACGTCAGAAGCTGCCAGGAAGACTGCTGCAGGGGAATGGCCACAGGAAAAATGTCCTCACTCCCCCCATCAAAAACCAAAAGTACCACATAGCAGATATACATACATGTCTAATTCCTTGAAAATTTCAGTCCAGAGCTTGAATTTTGACCCTCCAAAAATATCCTGGCTATTCCTTCTGTACTGTGGGGATACAAAAAAGGTATTCTAGACTTAACTGAAAGTGAGACCATCTCTTGGTCATACTGTGTTCATGTGACAGTCAATCAGGCAAGTAGCAATTGCCATTCCATTAATTATAAGGAGTTTGTTAAACTACTTATAAACAGCACAATTGTGCACCAAGTAAATCCATGTAATACAGAAATATAGCCCAAGTGCATTTGCAAACTTTGCAAAGAAGATCTCAAGACTAACTCACACTGAGAGTTTTATAAACTTTTTTGTATTTGCAGCTATACTCCATGAACCATGAACATTTAAATCCACAAGAATAGGAGTGCTTGACTCTATGAATTGAAGGCATACCCTAGACCTCGATGCATTAAGCCCTAATTCAACCCACTAGAGACAAGTTAGAGATTAAGGCAGTTGACTGACCATGAAAAGAAATTGCTATGTATAACTTGACCAAATAAAAGGTACGGAGCAAAAAGGTTATGATATTTAACATGCACTTGAAAAGGGCAAATACCAAGATAGGGGAATTTTTATTTTAGAATGGTTGGATGAAATTAAGCAGTGAGATCAGCTTGAATCATTAAATACTCTTTGCAGTGAAATCAAATACTACACAACTGAAAAGCCTCACAAGAAAACAAGAGAAAACTGAAAATTTGCATAATCTGGAAATCATTCTGTGATATATTTGGAATGTATTTGCACGGTTCTAGGAATGGATAGATGGCATAGTAACACTAGGAATTCCTAACCATGGTTTCATTTAGCCACTGATACAGAATGTATAGAATACAAGTAATCGAAAGACAGTCTTTCCATGGTAGAACATAGTTGCTCTGAGAAACCTACCTTTATATAATAAAACACAATTGTGTTCACTTCTTTGGTAAGATCTATTGATACTTCAGAATTATCAAGATTTAATTATTGTGCTAGAAAAAATGCTTAATGTACCAAATACTTTATGTATGCCCACATAAACATGACTGGTTGCAGGGTTTTTTTGTCATAGTGGTATATACTTTTTCAAAGTAGATGAATTGCAAGGACATACATGTATATGTAAATGTAGCACATAATGCAGTGTAAAAAAACCCAAAGCATCACAGTGGATCTAAAATGCATTGTAACTCTTGCAAAAAAAGATGTTATCTTTACTTTACAGAAGGGTTTTATCATGCTCATAAATATATATAGCTGTGAGTATGTCGAAAGCAGCTAGCACAGGATCGCTTAGCTGAGTGGGAGGTGATGCAGGGCTGTGCTATTAGTGAGCAGGAGGTGGGAGGTGACTGGGGCTGATGGGCAGGTGGGACACAGTATTTATATACATATGCTTACAGGTATTTTTAGATGAGATATAAATATTCAAATGTTAATTCAATGAGATATCTTGCTTCAAGGGTAGGTAGGATGATGTAATAACTTGGAGTGAGGCAGCATAGTAAAGTGGACTGAGCATGACAACTGTGAGACAAGAATACACATTTTTAAATCCTGATTTCTACACAGCGGTACCTTCTTAGTATTTGCTTTTCCCCATGTATCCTATAATAGCTTTGGCTGGACATACATGCTCAGACTGTGGGTATGTAGTATACTTCATATATACTTGTAGCTTAATGTGGATGGCAAAGTTAAGAAAAAAATGGTGACATCTGTAGTGGCTAGTGACGTAGGGTGGTGGGCCGTAACAGTGGAGGAAAAAACCTTCTGTATGAGGATTTCATGCAATTTGCCTTATCTTGGCTTTTTTCCTATTTTTTTGGTAAATTCATGTTCCACTTATTAATGTCTGTTATTGGGTACACTCACAGTCTTTGGAGATTCTCTCACCTGTTGTTCTCACTTACACTTTGTTAATGAAACCAAACCTAAGAATTTTCATAATATTTTTTTGTTTGTTTTAAGATATGCACCAATTTTTCTTCAAGCTGATCTGCCCAAGTACTGCCAATATCCCTCCAAATTATCCTGCTGTCCATTAGTCCTATTTTCGACAGGTCAGATGACATTTTCTATTACTGCCAGTGAACAGTAATTTAAACAGCTAGTTTCCCATCCCTGTCTAGTCTCTGTAATACCTATTCCTCTCTTCACTGCTTCTGTCCCTGCTGTTGAATCCTCTTATAGACTCTGTATTTCTAGGCTGGATATGCCAACCAGTTCCTTAGCATCCACCTACTATCCCTGACACCACTGTCTTGCCTGCCTCTATTTCAGCTGTTCAGGGACAGTACTGATGGAATCTTGCTGGCGAACTGAGCAGTCTCACTAACATTCCCTTCTCTTCACTTTCAGTTTGATAACCAAAGACCAGAATGAATGTATGGGTGTCTGCAGTTTTCCTGATATTAGTAATGGTAATTGAGAATTTGTCTGGAATGTTTGGATATACTCATCCTGCTGTTGGTTTGAGTGGAAATACATAAGCCACTGGTAGGATTTAGGTGTGATGTAGACATGTCCAGTGAGAGAGATGCAGCAAAACTGAACTAGATCAAAGGACAGAGCTATTACTGGTGTGAGGATAAACTGTGCACATCTGTGACAGAGGCTGTAGAGGTGGCTGGGAAGCTGTGCACTGTAATTCTACCAGAACACTACCAGATCGAGATACATAGTGAATTCTGATGATATGGTAAATTACATGGAAAAATTATCAGTGATTTAAGATCAGCTTAGGCTGCTGAACTAGGGTAGAAATTCAGTCAGTACTGCTATCAGACACATAGTGTTTGGTAACAGTTGCCTTATCATAGGAACACCTTGGTTACACTCTTGGATTTTATCTCTAAAAAGCTCCTGAGAAGGCGAAAAATGCTGTTATGCTCTTGTACAGATAGATTCACATAGTGCCCTGGATAGACTGAATTTCTTGCCAAGGCTATATGGCAGCACACAAATCTAGCTGAGCTTTCCCAGGTGCCATCCATCACGTCCAGACAAACATTTAGTTTGACAATTTTTTTTGAGTTGTTGACATTGTTTCTTACCAGTAATCAGTCTTGGGGTCTGTACTAACTGATAGATCAGAAAATAGAGCCTCTAGAAGTTTTAGCATCTCAACTGCAACACCCAGGAAGCCCATAAGTCTTTTTCTCAAAAGTGCAACTTCCAAATGAGCTCTTCCAATGTGCCTAACTCTGAAGGTGCAAAGGCTAAAAAAACTTATAGGAAACATGTACACTTTGCTTCTTCACAACTCTTGCATCATCCTGGCATGCAAGGGACCTGTCTTACTAAAGACTTCTTAGTCAAAGAAACCAGCTGTGCAACATCAAGCTATTCTCCAAATCTTTCCCATCCCATGGTGAAGCAGGTTTCATAGTCCCTATATAATTACACTGCTCAGGCCTAAACCCAGACTCTATACCAGTAGAACGTGAGGGAAGACGAGTACACTGGAGATACAGACTGTTTCCAATGAAGGACACTGCAGACTTTGACTCCCAGTCAATATTAGGAATAGAAATGTATATAACTAATGATTTCAGATTTATCATATGCCTTTTGTTATGTAAATATTGCAAAAACACTTCAGAATGTGTTCAAAACCCCTTTCCACCTTTCCCTGACCAATTCCTATTAAAATCTGGTTCTTTTGGCTTAAAATAATGATTGACATTGTGTTGTGTCTCCTATGTCATCTTAGATGGAGATTCTTTTAAAAATAAATGTGACAATTAAATCCCCAGGCTGCTTCAGTTGCACAGCTTGTTTTCAAGTAACTGATAAAGAATATGCGAAGTTTTCAGTGAAGCTGCCAGTCCCTCTTCAGCGTCCTCCATGCAATGCATGTCTGTCTTTATTTGCACTGTCTTTGTCACAAAGTGGTAGTCTACTGGTGCCAATAGAATGCAATTGTTTTCATGTGATCTATGACAATTAGGGTTTTCAACTTGTTGGTATATGTGTTTAGGAAAGAAATGTTTTTCAGCTCGTCTCTGACACTCTATAATTGCTAGGAGTATAAAGGCAAGAGCTGGGACTTCATGCTTCCTTGGTACAATACAGTCTATCACTTGTATGGTACGTCTTTACTAAGCAACACTAATTTGTGAAGAGGAGGAGGCGGAACCAGCTTGAGCTGAAGTGGCAGCTGCAAAGCAGCCCTCAGTAGTAATAGGTGTTTTTAGGCATGTTTACTGAGAGACTGGTCGTGATCAGTGCTGTGCTAGGGAAGTAGTCCATGGAGACTGTCTTCAATTTTCCCAGGGCATGGGACCTGCTGGAAAACACTTCAAACCTAAGTATTAATGAAAGCAAGAGTAACTTTGACTTAATTTGTATTTGGGTCACCTGTTCCCTCTGCCGTACGGTTTCAGAGACCAGATCTTTCTCCCCACTACATTCAATGTGGTGTATATGTCCTACTCAAACATATGTTTTCATACTGAATCCATAAGGCTGTTACCCCTACAACTGCACTTCAGCCTTCCCTTACCATCTCTTCCTGTGACTCTATCTCCCCTTGTACTTTTGTGCCAGGAATTATGGGAGGACTGAGGATGCAGATCTGGGCAACCAGCTGTTATCAGCTGCTTTGTATTGCTGGAACATCAGAAAAAGTTCTGAAAAGCACTCGTTTGTAGCCCAGCAACAAGGCCTGTTTTAGCAAATGATTGGGCACAACTGAACTAGATGTCCCTTTGCAAGTCAGTTTGTGAGGAAATGGGTGGTACATGAATATTAAAGTGCACAGAGAACAAGTCTTGGAATACAACTGGAAATAATTCAAGAGGCAACAATGAATCCGTTGCAAATAAAAACAGGTTATGAAGTAACTGGCTTGTGATAAGCGGGGGTAACCAGTGGGCAGCCAAGGACATGCTGACTTGTTCTTGAGTATAATCACTGAGTAATGATGAGGAAGCAAAGAGCAGCAGCTTAGGTGAAAGATTCCATGTCACTATTGTGCTGCCCTCCAGCAAACCTTCTGTCCCTGGCAGTAAGGGAGACATCCAATTGTATTATCTGGAAGAGGTCAATGAGGCGTCTCATAAATATTAGGGAAGGTCAGTGATAGCCGAACTAACAGGACATGATAGATCTGAGCACAAGAACTTTCCTGCCATTAATAGATGACACCTCCTCCTTCCCAGCCATATGAAAAAAAAAATATAGACATAAGCCTGAAAAGACAGAAGTAAGGATTGGTCTTCTTGATATTTTTAGATATTACCAGCTGACAGGGCAGATTGTGAAGGACTGAAAAATGACGAACATAACTCCATGACTCTCTTCCTCCCTGCCTCCCCCCGTCCAAAAAAAGGAAACTAGGGGGTAGGGGAAGAGGGAGAAGAAAGAAGGCTCTGCTGGCAGCCTCAGGATAGTTAGTTTAAAAAGCAGGTGTGGAGGAAAATATGAAAAACAATCTTGTGGGATTCAGTGAGGAAACACTTCAAAAATATAATTTGATTAGGACACAGCCTGTATGATTCAACGAGGGGGAGGAGGTATTGCCTGGAATATGCATCTGACAAACTTTCACATCAAGAATTACTAAATTACTGTCATGCAGCCATGAGGTAGAGGCCAAAACATCTTGTGAAATAGACAACTTTTTTTTACAGACTCATGAACTGCAACTTTTTGTGTTGTTGGCATCTATGATAGGAATCAGCACCATAAGTTACTTTTGCTTCTGGTTTCATTGATGTATTCCACCTTATTTTTACCACGGTGTTATGTGCTGCGTATACTTCCTAAGCTCTCCATTGGACTGGAGAGCAGGTAATAAAATCCTTCACTACAATGGGCAATAGAATGTCAGATTTAATATGAAGACTATCCAGGCTTTGTGCTTGATCGGGCAGACTTTGGCATCATTACAGAACATAATTAATTCAATGACAATTTATTATTATGTGTTAATAAAATAACAATAATCTGTACCGTGGCAGTGCCTATAAATGCACTGCTATGAACAAATAGTAATGGTCAATACCTGACCAATAGAAATTATGTAGGTGGAATCAGAAAAGATAGAGAGTAAAAGAAAGATAGGGTTACTTACAAAATAGCAACAATAATAGAGAAGTATTTAAGCATTTAAAGACTGCAGCCCCTAACCTTTAGGTATAAATGAAATGCAGAATGCTATATTTTGCATCATAGCACAAGAAGGAGATTAGGCAGAATCACAGTGTGGGACCTGCTCCAGCTGGTAAAGGAAATGTGGAGAACAGAATAGGTTCTGAATCTCCTTCATCTTAGTGGCATTTCTGCCAGAGTTTCAGGATTGTACAGTCTAAAACTGAACAAACAGTAAAATGCTATCCATTTTCTTTCAAAGAACTGAGTTCTTTTCATAGCTTTACCTTTTTTAAACTGATGATTCTTGATTTATAAGTCATTTTTTGGTATAGTCATTCAGGTAGAAAGGTGCCTGGGTGTAATTTTTACTTCCGATCTAGGTGTCCATCTTCTGGAAAACAAGCTGCCAGAACTTGACTGTTGTCTGCTTTGAAGAATAACACTCTCCCATCGTGCTGGAATCACGCTAATATCCTATAATTGAAGGTCTGTTTTGTTGTGAGGGAAAAAGAGGGAGAACAATTATTCAAAACAGCTTATACAGTACAGGAAACTGCTTAGTACAGTGCTAGCAACATTCATTTGAAGAAAAGAGACTGTATGCCATATCTGCTTTCAGGATGAATTCTCTACTGTTATCAAGCAGAGAATTTTTGTAAAATACAAGAACAGTTCTGGGAGCAGCAAATATAAAACGTGTGTATGCACACTCTATGATAGTACCATGGTATCTCTTAAGTCATTAGGATTTGATTATTACTGTTTTGATTTTCCACAAAGCAAAACTGAAGAACCACCCTCAACTAGAAGCCCTGGGCTCTTCAGAGGCCTGGGGTACAGGAATGTCTTGTTTCTGAATACAGGTCGGGTTTTGGCAGAAGATGCACATATGACTCCTCAAACTGGGTAGTTTAGGATTTCTTGTACAATTATATGTAACTGCTAAGAAATAGTTTCACTACAAGAAGTTTCTTATATTTCCAGCCCTTTCTTAGTAAAATACAGAAGAATACTGAGTAATTGTTCTCATCAAAGTAATTTTGTTTGGGGAGGAGCAGGTAGGTGTAGAGATGCATCTGGGAAGGTGAAGAGAATACTTTCTTTTCAAAGCTTGCTGTCACCAGAGGAAAATTCCAGAGGGGACAATAAATAGTGTATTCTTCATAAGCATATTGTTACTATAATATTGTCTGATTCAGAAATAATCAATTGTCTTAGCACTGATTTATTCCATGAAAAAACCCACCCACAACCCAAACAAAACCAATCAAACAAAAATGTTATCTTTTTAATATCTATTGCCAAGATGATGGTTTTTTGTCCTTAAGATATTTAGGAAACCCAAATCTTGTTGCAGAGCTAAATAGAGCGTTGGAAGAGATGTTTATTTGCACCAGGTCAGTTTTAAGATATAAGCACTGAATGGAATCATGTATGAAAACAGACAATTTTCTTTGCACATGTGTACAACCTGTTTGGCATCAGTATGATATTCTGTTTTGAGATCTATTCTACATAACAAATTAGTTTCTATTAGAGGTTAAATCATTATTTAGTTAAAGTACAGTAGTTTGAATGCTTTCTTTTAAAGTACCACCCCAGAGAGAACAGAACTATTAATCTTTGGTTTATGTTTGTATTTTCAGGCCCCAATTCAGCAATACATTCTTAAAGTTTATCATATTTCATTCCTCCATTGAAAGTCCATTGTAACATACTGAAACTCACGGGACACTTTAACAGGTAGAGCTGAATTGAGCCAGAAAAAAATGACTAAAATACTAATAATATTCTGTCTTACGCTAGGTAAGACATACTGGATGTATGATTGCTGGATATGCTCTTTTGCCTTAGTTTTTATCCAATTTCCAATGAAAAACATGAAAGGATAGCCATTAACTAGATCAAAACCTACCCAGTTTCATGAAAAAAGTTTTCCTAGTGTTATACAAAACAGTTAATTGCCAACCACATTTTTTTTCACCACTCTTTGGTAAGTCAGAACTTTTTGGGAATGGTGTAATGATCCCTAAACTAAGTATGTATAGGTACAAAGTTTTTAGAGTTTGAGAAGTCTCAGGCATAGAAATTTAAATTAATTTTACCTTGAAAAGAGAATGGTATGAACTTGGTCTTTTTCAGTTCAATTCTAGCCCAAAGTTTTGCCTCTATAAATATGTTGTGAACTGTTGCCCTCTTAATTTAGGGTTCATTAAGAAAAAATATCAACCCTGTGAATGTATGTAGTATTTAAATGGTTCGTGTAACTGGGACTGGGCTTCTGAAAAGGGGTGAGAGATTCACCTGCTGAGAGATTCACTGAAAATGAAAAAGAGGGCTACCATTTATTAATAATTATTAAGGTAAGAATTATTGATGCAAAAGTTCAGATAAATAAGGTGATAGATATATTGAGAATTTGAAGTATGAAATGTGAGGACTCTATACAACTTCTGATTTTGTTTCTAGAAGAAATTATATTAAAGTTATCAAAAAAACAAACTGATCTTTTTTATGAATTGATGAAATTTGCTGATCTGTATATTTTCCTTCAATTTTAAATAATGAAAAAATAATGAACATTCCAGAGAAGCTGTTGAAACTGCTGAAATTTCAGTTCCCTGAGAAAAAAAAGCCCTACAAAAAGCAACAAATTCTTTTTGATAGACATGTTCCTGGACTTTACATGGGGAAAAAAAATGATTGAGTTGTCTTGCGATACTACCTCTTTTACTGTGTTTGTCTTAGGAAAGTAACTGGTTATTTCTAACCTTTGTTTAAAAAGGTTTCTTTTGTCAATCACATGAGAAAAAACATATTTTAAATCTTTTTGGAAAAAAATTACAGTGACCAGCTTTATTAGTAGAAGTCTCAAATGCTGTTGTAAATATTACAGGCAATTGCAGACTATTTTAGTTAAGGACAACTTGTAGCTTCTACTCCTTCAGCAGCAGTGGAGAAAAGAAGAATTCTGAATAATTCACAAGCGTTGTACCAAAACCCAGGAAAACTAGAATTGTTCAGTTGAAGACCAGAGGTCATGGTGTCTGTCAGGGGAGATAGAAACTCTAATAGAGAGTCACAATGGTATTTCTTACAAATAAGAAGTGAGCAATTTCTCTCATTTTCTAATTATCTTTTATTTTCTCTAAGTGGGAATCCTCACATCTATATATAAACACCTAGAGTTGTTGTACAATCTAAGTAAATTGTATAGAAAGTGATGAAAAAATGACGTTTCCAGAATGTGGTTCATCTCACATATTTAAATCACTATTGACAAGCTTCTGACAACTTTTTAAACTGAAAAAGCTTCATATTTAATTTGTCCAACCATTCCTCCCTCTCAGTTTCATTCCCTATCGGTTTCAGATATAGTCTCAGGTTGTTACATGGTTGGCAGGAGATAGGACTTGGAAAGGAGTTACAGCAAACAGCATTTATGGGTCAGTGACCTTTCCCACTTTTACAGGCATACTGCTCTGGGAAACCAGTTTAGCTCATTTTCCTAAACACGGAGTACAACTCAAGTGATTGGAGAGCAATTTTTCAAAGTGAAATTGGCATGATTCACAGTTGAATTCAAGCCTCTTCTCTACTGCCACATCCACTTAAGCTTCAAAACAAGTTCTTAATGAGTTTAATCATATTTAAAATTTTAATCTTTTTCAATGCTATTACAATTGCCTTTGGCAAAAATCAGTAGTATTCTGAGCTCCACATGACTCAGACTCAAACCAGGTTTTGCGTATTCAATTCTTTGTGGATCACCACTCCTTTATGCAAGCCTTTATTTTTTTGGTGGTTTTGCACCTTTAATTACATTATTGTGCATTTGATTAAAGACAATATCTAAGAAACGTTAGTGACTCTTACAGACATATTCACCATCTAGTCAGGATGGAATTGAAACTTATCCTCTCTCTTCCGTTCTCTCTACAGGCTGACACAAAATATGAGTGGATTTCAGAGTTTCTTCCTTGAAGATATCTATCCATTCTTGCTGGGTTGTATAATCAAAAGTGCAGATTTTGGCCTATTGTATCTCAAATAATAGCTTTTTTGATTTGCAAAGGTCTTCCCTTAGCTTAGCTTCATGCTTACAAATAACAAGATATTCTTTGACTTTGGAATCATCACTGGTGGATCTGTGATAGCGTGTTTTATTCTCTGTTCCTTGCTCATTCTTCATATATGCTTGTGCAAAATTTGAAAGAGATACTACAAGCCTTAGTCATGGGGAACAATATTGTATTATACAAGAATGCCTCTGTGAAATGCAAGTTCTCTATTCTGGAAAACAGTCCTAAAAACGAATCACTTTCCCTCAATCACTGTGGTGCTAGAGTACTCTAAAGGTACACAGAGACTTAATATTTCATGGAAAACCTCATTCTTCCTTTCCCAGAATTTGCATCATCAGTTGAAAGTAGATCCTGAACTGGTACAAGTTGATTCTCTGTTTCTAACCTATAAATTATGAAGAAACCTTGAAAAAGAGTGTAAACCATGTGGAGATTGTTTTTTTGGTTTATATTTCAGATGTCAGATTTCCCAGAAACAAAAAGTGGCTTTTAGAAATGTGAATTAACTCCTTTCATCCCACTGATCTTTGGTGTGAAAAGGAATGATGGCAGCTTAAACAAGAATTAGTAACAATTAATAACAATTAATTCTTTCATGATTCAAATTGCCAGCAAATGTGCACATTCCCACACTGTTTCTATCCCTTTTTGTATATCATTATTCTGGTATTTTTCAGCATTTAGAAGCTTCAGTTAATTCTCTCATGCAATCTACAAGGTAGATTGCACTGTGACACTGTGAAAATCACTCCTGAAGAGTACCAAAGAGCTATATTTAGATTCACATCTTCCCTTCATGCTTACTTGCACCTTTAACGCTCAGCTGAATTTAAGCTAATGACCTATGCCACGTTTATGGTGTTGCAACATAACATGTATCTGTGTCTCTGTGTGTGCACAGTTATGTTTGTATTTATAAACACCAAACTGTGCTCATCTTTTTCTGAGAGTCATGGAGCAGAGGGAGAAATCCTCTACCTGTATCATACAAGTGAAATGAAGTGGCCAACAGATTTCCTGTCTTTGGTTCCCATATCCAGAGACTGAGCATGCATACACAGCTAGGTTCTCCAGGCAGAGAAGGATGGTAAGAGAAATTACAATAATATTGAACTTAGGGCTGAACTCATACTCTGCAACCTGCAACTAAGAGAGGAATCATCACCAGATTTTATTTCAGTCAGTGCTGCTTATTCATTCCATTGGTAACTACCAGTTTGTTACCAGTACTTCTCAATTTAAGTGTGTTACTGTACAATGTCTGACTTCCGAGACCTTTACAAATTCTTCCAGTGAGCTGTTTCAGATGATTTAAAGTGAAAAAATATTCATAATATAATGACAATCTATTTTCTAATTTAAAATCTCAACAGAACATACTTCATGTTTTCAGGAGCATGCGCATGCATAAAAATAGGATCAAACTGAGAGATATGCCCTGGACTTTGAACAGGAGGATAGGCCAGAAGAGATGCTGAGGTCCCTTCTAACTTGAATGATTCTAAGATTCTATGATGGCATATTCAAGGATAGACTAAAATTTAGCAAAGGGTTTAATATCTAGATCCTCTGATGTTTGATTTGAAAATCCTTTTTGTTTATTCTTTTACTAAATTACCAGCCAACTATAACATCTCTCCCTTCTCCTTTCTTATATTCTTCCCCTTCTCTCCCAATTGCTTCTTTTAGAAATATGGCTACTTCTTTTAGATTCTGACTCCATATAGTAATTAAAAACCACTATACTTTACACATTGAAAATACTATGAAAATGCACTTTTAACAAATCTTTATGTCAAATACATGCAGACTTTCAAGGTAGAAGATTCTGAGAGACATAATTCTTTGCCTCTATACAGCCACTTTGATTTATATGGATAATAATATTGGTGATCTGTAATTCCTGTTGTTTTATGGTTTTGCGTTACTGGAATGTTTTTGTACTTTGATTGTATGTTAGACTGTTATGATAATTAAAATAATTCAGGAATGCAGGAGTAATGCATGATGGAAAAGCAGACCATCCTGGCTTACCTGTTATGAAGCATTGATTATGTAGCAATATCCAGACTCAAGAGAAAGTATGTCCTTAGAGAACAAATATTAGAAGTAGTAATTTCCAAATAGCAGGTTATAATCTTCACATACAAAACCTGTAATCTGCTTTCCTGAGTAAATTCAGCACACAGGTCAATTGCACAGGTTTGGTTCAGAAGAGAGACTGGGAATTGATTCAAATAGTCATATTTTTGGTTCCTGCTTCTCCTGTGTCCCAAGGGAAATGACTGTCTCTCGCTCTTTTCCTCAAACAAGCCTGTTTCCTCTTCGTATTGTCAATGGTATACAGAGAAGTGCAATTTTCATGCTAAATCTGATGACCAGCTATGCTGACAGTGTGGTATTTACATTATAGAATTTAATTCCTAATAAGATTCCAAAATCAGTTTTGCCTAGGCCACCGCTAAATCAGGAGATAGTTTCAGACATCTCTCAGTCACTTCTTGTCAATGTACAGCTCTTTTGGGATGAAAATCTCAGTATTCCATTGCAACCCCCTTGAGCTACTATATATATCTAAATAAATATTTGTGAGAGATCCATAAAACAATATCAGAAGACAGTTACTGCTGTAATATGGAAACAAGACTGGGACTGTAATCAAGTTAAAATTATATGCACATAAATAAACTGCATAATTATTTTATTAAATGTGTAAATCATTTTTTTATTTCTAGAATGATTTCTTTTAGCAAATCATGAGATATTTAACATGAGATAAGACTTCCCTACACAGAAACTTTTGCAACCTTTCACAGAAAAGAAAGACTGTCATTATGCTCTCTAGAAAAATGGATCCTAAACCAGTTGAGTCAGGCTTATTTGACACCGCTCACAGTGCAGACTGCTGTTGGTATTTGAAGACAATCCAGCACTGAGCTGTAATTATGATGACAGATCTATTCATGTTTGTTGGTGCTGAGGATAGACAGCTGTTTTCACATGCTGGCTTACAATTTGACAACTGCAGTCCCAACAAATGCTTTTGATGTTCATACATGACAGAAATAAAAAGATCAAACAGCACACATATAATGGCCCATTCTCCTTATCTTTATCTTACTGTTGAATCCATGGAAATGTAAGTCTTGAAGGGACTTTGAGGGATTTACCAGATCAGATTTAAGGCAGAGTCATGGCTTCCCAGAGCACAGCAATCTGTACTTTTTTTGTCTCTGCTTACAAAAGGAATGGTTTTCTAGATGTGGTCTGGATTGATTTTCCAAGAGGTAGATTTTTTTTCCTGCTCCAGATTTTCCTTGGCCTAAGTTGCTGAATTCTTATACCTTCCCATTTAGTCCTAATTGTAGACTTCTCATTCTTTCTAATTAATTTCTACAGTAGCCTCCATGGTGGAGATCTGATTTCAGTTTAAGATCTTTAGGTGTTACTCTACTCAGGCTTTCTCTCTGCTTACCTTGCTTTTACAATACATTAGCTACTCTTCACTTATGTTTCACCTTCCCCACCCTGCCATATGCTTAAAGCTAGAGCTGTTATTCTGTATACAGCTATATACTAAATACAATGGATAAAGGCATAAGCCATAACTTATTGGACATCTACAGAGACACCCTGTGAATTAATATTGCTAAGCATAAATAACAGCTCTGTTATCCTTTCATTTGTACTCAGGTGATTCATTCATGCTCAGCTATTTCTCTATATATTTTGTAGGACAGACTCATCATGAAATATATATATATAAGTTTGTACTGTCAGGAGTGAAACCTAGTTTTTGTGAAAAATGTTTTCCTGTAATTTCATAAAAAATGAAATTAAGAAATCAGTAGATATGATTTTAGAAGATACAACTCTGAGTATTGGGTTTGGCTATGGCACTGCCACCAGGCTATTATTACCACATTTATTCAAATGACATTTTATTTCCTACTCTGCATTTCTGAACAGCAGGCTGTTTTAACGACTGCAGAGTCACATCCACAGAAAAGGGACAGATGTTCCACATTTTTCTTTATGAAACTGAAGAACTTTTCAAGTTCACTAGCTAAAATGCCACCAAAGAATCAGACAGAAACATTGTACAATAGATGACATTGTCCTAAAGAGATGAAGAAAATGTACTATTTAAATCACCAGTAGCACTCACAAGGCATACTTGATATAATTAGTAATTGTATGCTCAACAGGCACACATGGTAAAAGATAGTTCCTTCCTACTACTCTAATAATGGGAGATTACATATAGATGTCTATTCAAAAGAGAGGATTCAAGACTGTTGCCAACAACTGAAAGAGAGAAAAAGAAAGAGAGGATGAGGAAGTTTAATTAACAAGTACTACCCAGAGAGATATTTTGAAGAAAGAATGACTCACAGGATAATAATGTAACTTTGCCAGTGGCTAGGATAGAGAGGAAGAATATAAAGGAACAGCTCGCTCTTAATGAAGTAGATTTAGTTGCTGTATCTTTAGGAAGTTGAAAACACACCTTTGTTGCCTCTTACTCATATCCCTGCTGTATGTTCCTAGTTTGTTAAGCTTTACAAAAAAAAAAAAAAAAGGAGAGGGAGGGGGGCTGTTTTCTCTACCACTGTCTGGCAAGGACAAAGGGCCCGAGATGTATCTTCTGCAATAGAAAGAACTCTTTGTATCAAAAATACTGTTAGTGGACAAATAGGGTTAGAATAAAATGTAACATTTTGTCAAAGATTGCCTCTAAATATAAAGTTTACGTGGTTTTCTGGAGTTACAAGATTTTTTGAAAGTAACAGTTTTCAAAGTTGCTTTTCTGGTACCACTATCACTGGAATGGACTGGATCTTTTATGACATTATCAGAATACTGTTCTGATGGTGACTGTAGCCATTCAGAATTACTGGTCTTAATTAATCTTATCGATACAGTAGAATAGATTGTCTGTATTCCACTCCATTCATCAGTCATCAACTTCAGTGGGTTTAGGGTGTTTCTTGGAGTATCCTAAGAAGTCACATATCAGTTATAGGCAGAAACATATCAGAGACATAGCAGTTTCAAGCCACTACTCATTGTGTTGACTTGTAAATTCATCATAAGAGTAATTGCTCAACAAAATTGTGCCAACCCATTTTCATTGTGACATCTTTAGATGTATGCCAATTCCAACTTTTGGCAAAAGAAATTAGAGATGGAGTAACCTGGCAACAAATGAAGTTGTTCATTGTACTGCCTGAAGAAGAAACTGGGTTTTACCTAATGAGGCTGGATGTAGTGCTTCATTTGGCAGACTGTGATCACGTTAGGAACAATGTTTGCTCAAGATTAACAAAATGGTTTGTAGCAAGTGTAAACAAATACTGCAGTTCTCTGTTTCAACAGCACAATTCCCCATTTTAGGGAGCAGTTGTCTATCCCAAGAACTTAGTAAATACTTATATAGTGAGATACTTCAGACACTGAAAAGAAGGGAGATTTCAACAAGGACACCCTTGAAAATGAAATCTATGGTGTATTGTTATTCAGAACAGAATAATTTTTGCTGTAGACATGAATGAGTTCTCTGAGTTTTGATGCTGTGATGACTCAGCATTATTAGCATCTTCAACTTCCGTAGCAACTTAATGTTTAACTTAGTGCCTGCTTGAAAGTGATTTGTCTATGTGATGTATAACTGCGCTGCTAACTGTAGTGTATCCTTTTCTTCCCAGCAGTCTTTTGAAATGCTTTATCTTTGGCCAGCTTCACTGAGACGGTCAAATAACTCTTACCTATTTCATAAGAAATTTTTATGCTCTTGTATCTGTGCTGTCCAACAATTCTACCAGAAAGTGTTTCAGTGCCAAAAAGTCACCATGTTTGTTGTGCTGTCAGTTTAGTAATGCATTGTGATATAAGTCAAGCTCTCTCTATTGATCAGTGCCTACAGTGTATTACAATAAAGCTTCCATTATGTCATTCTGACATGTGTCAAGTATGTCCTACTGTGGAAGGCAAGAGGTGATAAACAGCCTATTTATTTCAAGTAGTTCTCATGACTCTTGAACACAAATCAAAGTTTCAGCCCTTGTAAAAATGCAAAATGTGAAACAAACTGTCGCGATATCTATGATATGTATTTTAACTGATTTTCTACACCGTACTATATACTGGAGTTATATATTCATAATATTTTTCTGTGCTACATCCTGTTTCTTTGTCTAACTGTTGCTTTTTTTAATTTTCAAGATAGTTTAATGTGCAGCATTAAGTTGTGTTAATATGCCATGTACAGATGCTCTGCTTTTTGTGCAGAAAGAGTGGTTTATAAAATTTTAAATATGAAAAATAGAGAACTTACTATTCTTTTTGTTTTCAGCTTAGATAACTTGCAAAGAGCTAAAATTAATGTTAATATTTTATTGGAGCAGACATGGCTTATTTGACCTCAGTAATGCTTATAAGATATATGTACCTGAAAGACACAACTAAGGTTGTGGGTCTGAGCTTTTATAAACCCAGTATCAATATCCTGAAAAGAAAGCTTTTCCTTGAAGCTCTTATAGGATGTATATATTTACTAAGAGAAGTGAATCAAATGAAGCTAGAGAGGTGATTAATAGTATTTTCCTGCCTTGAGTTTGATTTTGGTTTTAAGAAACTATATTATGATCAATGTGCTCCAAGAACCAGAAAAGTGGATACAAGTCCATAGTAATGGTCTATATGGTGCCCATCAAGCTATTCTTTGCTGAGCTAGAGTTGTTCTTGAGAAATTCTGATTTTTTTTCTTTTTTTCATTAATTGTTTATCCCAAAGCCATAACTGAGGGAAATCAGAAAATTTGGCTTGTGTAGATCTGGTGAAGTAGTATTTGATAGTGTATTAAAGGAAGAGAGAAATTTTATGTTTGAGAATTACAGAAGGCAGATGAGTAGATTGGAGAGTTCAGGGTGGTTGTATATTGTCAACTTGTCTCGACTTTTCATATTAGTTTTAGTTTTATTTTCTTAAAGGCTTTAAAGCAAATCTCAGGAGCAACACCAGGAGCTGCTAGATGTTTCTACTTGCTCCTCATTCATCCTTTTTCTGTCATGAAACCACCCATGAACCACAGTACACTGTTGGAGCTATCAAACTCCACACATCAAAGAGGGAAGAAGAATGTGGAGCAGAGGCAGAATAAGAAAGTATTGTATACTTTGTAGTTTTGTCTTCCAGTTTCCAAACATGATATCACAGAAGCAAGGTCTCAGTGTCTACTGCCTGTTCTACAACTGTAGAGGGCACTGATAATTCTGCATGAAGGTTGGTATGCCAGGGTAGGTGCAGACCTTTGTGAAATGAATTTATTGAGTGGTGCGTAGGAATACAGGTTTCTTACTGAAGATATAGGAGGATATTTTCTGTTTGGGATATTAACTCTTTATCTGCTTTCTTTACTGTCTAAATGACCTTAGGGCTACTTTCATTTTGATTTGTTAGAGTACTTTAGAGGGGTGGGTGATTTACTACTTAATTAAAAAACCAAACCCTTAAAAGTCTTATAGTAGCCTCTGTACATTCATTATTGAATCTAAGGCACTGGTGATCTTTATATGAAATGTCTCACAAAAATTGCTATGTGATAACGAGTTTTCAAGGGAGACTGTAGACTATGTTGTCTCCATCTT
The DNA here is from genome assembly GCA_013398125.1 of Aegotheles bennettii. Lineage (NCBI taxonomy): Eukaryota > Metazoa > Chordata > Aves > Caprimulgiformes > Aegothelidae > Aegotheles > Aegotheles bennettii. Next base: position 162,712 of record VZRW01008818.1, read on the forward strand.
TCTCAGATTCTAGGTTCTCCAGGCTTCCCAATATGCAAGTTCTCTAACAGCTCTCCTGATTCTTCCAGGAGCTTTAGGAACATTTGTTAAAAGTCTTTTCAGATTGAAATTAAAAAACCCCAAACCTCAATTCTTTTTGAGGGGTTTTAGAAAGATTTCAGAATTTCTGGTAGAATTGGAATTCTATCTTGTGACCTACTTTACTGTTCTAGCCTAATTTATCAAAGCATGAGCACATGTTTAAAGGTATTCCATTCTGGCAGAGAATAAAACTTTTTCTTTAGTGGTAAGCATGTGTACATAGTGGACAGATGACTTTTCTTGGGGCATTTTTGATTGTATTGATTCTTATTTTTCTAAAGAGATACAGAAAGACTGCCTTTTTCTTTCACTCTCATCCTCGTATTGCATATTCCTAGTTAGCATAGCATACAAATAATTGAACTTAGTAAGGTTTTGGCTTCCCCACATACCACATCTTTTATAGGAACACTTAAAAATTATTTTCAGCCTTCTTGTGCTGCAAACTCAGCATTCAAGTTGGATCAGTGTGAATTTCAATTTTAAAGTTGAAATTCCAAACATGTTTTTTCTACTAACAGATGAATGTGCTGCTTAAGCATTAAAATATACAATCAAATCAAAACAAATCCTTCAAACAACTTCAGGCTATTGTGGGATATCAGTACAGACAGGGTGGGAATCATCTACTATTCCAATAAGGCTTTAATAAGATAGCATATTTCTCAGTAAAGATTAAAACAGGTGATTAAATAAAGTAACATCTGCTTTTCTTTTACAAGCAATTAGCTGTGAAGCAGCTTTTGGTTTAAAGTTATGTTAGAAGGAAAAAGTTATACACTCTGACATTTTTATGTCTTATAAGCAGATATTCCACAGCAGCTCATGACAGGACTGGCCTATGGATACACAGTCATAAAATCCATATTTAATAATTTGCTTGCTTAGGCACAGCCTTTGAGGTCAGCATGTTAGAGGCAGAAAAATGACAGCTCAGCCATGGTTTGTTTTGTTGTTTTGTTTTTGTTTTGTTTGTTTGTTTTAAATAATATTAATTTTTAAATGTTTATGGCCCCAAAATACTCAAATGCAAATAGACTTTAATTAGTCAAAGAGATTTACACTTCTCAGAAGCTTAAATTAATTTTGAAGTTGTGTAAGTGGAGATCAAGAATATATATATATATATATAAATAAATCTGTCGTGGTGATTGGGGCATTTATAAAAGCTAAGCCTGAACGACTAACAGAAAGGTACCAAATCCGACTCATTCTTCACAAGAAAAGTCATGCTGTTGCCACATCTTCAGTGTGTCTTTGCTGAAAAGTTTTAAGAAGCATGTAAAAGAACACCTCAATATAGAGTAATTAAGGAGCAAGCATTTGAAAGCATACAGGGAATATATACGTACAGGAAAGGGAATGTATGCATGCAACATATGTGGCAGCAAGCAGAGAAAGCATACAGGGAATGGCTTTGGAGAGTATACAGAACAGCTAATTAAACACCAGTGAAAGATGACACCCAAAAGCTTGTTGCATCTACACAACCAGAAACATTATAGCAAAAGAAACAAAAAGACATAGAAGTTATTTTGTGAGCTTACTCTACTTTCTACGTGAAATCACGTAACAATTTGGCTGCTACCACAGAATTAATTAATATCTAGTGTTGGGGTCTGTTGGTTACCACCTGGGGATAAGCTTCAATTTCTAGAACAGTTTAGTTGAAAATCTGAAGAGAAGAACTTATAACTACCAGGAAATACTACGCTGAGGAGAAATGGCTCGATTCATGTTATTGCTTTATACAAAAGGCTTTTACTCACTATCTGCAAAGGACATATTCTTGGATTTTAAATAAATTTCCTGAACTTTTATTCCTCCTGTGAACCAGGATATGAAAATATATATATGGAAACATATCTATGTGAACATATTTGAATATACACATACATGTTTTTCTACATATATGTATTTGAATTATATATATATGGATCATATGGAATGTGTGTGTGTATAAATATATATGGAGTAGATATATATATGTGTAGGGAAAGGATAATTCAAAAAGCTGTTCCAGCTTCCTGAAAATAAATTTGTCTTTGGAAGTTCATGGCTTGATAACTGTTAGGTTCAGCTACAGAAAGTAGTTAAAAGTGAAGCTGCACACTCTGAAAAAGCAGCATCAAAAGTTAAGAAGTTTTCATTTAGCACCCATCTGGTAAGCAAACATTTTCATGAGCAATTTGGTTGTAATAGGGACCAGCTCTGGAGCCGGCTCTGTATTGGCTCTACCACTGTTACAGATAGCATCAACAGAATACAAAAGAATTGTATGTAGGCATAAAAGTGCTGAACCAAGGCAGTGTGTAAATGTAGCAAACAGTAATTTCAGTGAAGCTAAATAGTATACCTCACAAGTGTGGATAATCCAACTGATATCTGTGAATCCTACAGTGTCCCAACACCCTCCTCCATTCCAAAAAGACTTTAGTGTAAACACCACTGAAACTTTTTGCTCCTCCTCACTCCTGCAGTGACTATTCTCTCCTTGGCCTGAGCATCTCAGCTGTAAACCTACCTTTTGGAAAGAGTGCAAAGGCTGGGAAGCTGGGGCTACTGATAAAGTGCCCCAGGGTCTTACTTTATAGACTTGTCATGACCTGAGGCGAAGGATGCTGTTACATAGTTATCTTGTCACATTAGACTGAGCCTGGATAAGATTAAATGTACATAAAAGAGTTTGTTCATAACATTCAGAATAAACAAAGTTACAAGTCTATAAAAAAAGATTAAACAAAATGAAAAAAACCACAGCACACTACCCGATATTTAATCTAGTTATGTTAAGAATTGGTTTTCTTTTCCTCATTCCCCTGAGTATGCAGGAACAGAGTTAGGAAAGACAAAGCTCATTGGAATTTAATCTGGTGACGAATGTGAAGGGTTTCTTTATCTTCTTATCAGTGAAAGGAAGACTAGGGAAAATGTGGGCCTTCTGTGAAATGGTACAGGAGACCTGGTGACAAAGGACATGGAAAAGGCTGAAGTATTTAGCGCCACCTTCTCTTTGGTGTTTACTGCAAGGGTTTTGCTCTCAGGAACCCCAGGCCTCCAGAAACAATCAGGAAAGCCTTGACCAAGGAAGACCTACCCTTGGTAGAGAAGGATCAAATCAACAGACATGTAATCACAATGGATTTACACAAAACCAAGGGGCTTGATGGGATTGCACTCACGAGTGTTGAGGGAGGAGACTGATGTTCTTGCAAGGCCATTCTTAATTTTCTGTGGAAGCTTGTGGTGACTGGGAGAATTTCCTGAGGGCTGGCCAAATTTTCCAGGCCAGGTCCTCTTCTTAAAGATGTCTTGTTAACAGTTGTTAGCAAAAATGAGGCATAGTCACTGAATATTTTAAAAAAATAAAAAAAGTGGAAACCTGCAACTTCTTTTTTTATGAAGAAAGCTATATATAAAAAACTAAATTATTGCCTTGTAGTATTTTTAAGTACTGTTTGGTTATGTAGTAATGTTGTACTAGAATATGTAATCTCAAAGGACAAAGTTCATGTTGTATCTATGCATATTAATATTACCTGACTTCCTCAGGTAGGCTTGTGGCCTCAATATTCTTCTCTGTAGTACTTTGTGCATAGAAGGAAAAGATTATTATATTATTATTAATAATTATTAATATTTCAGTAAACAGAAATTTTTTCTCTCACTGCATGATTTTTATCATAAAAGACATCAGTAAATACCATAACAGAAATCAAAGGTTTCATCATGGTTTTTATCATGATATTTAATGCTTTATGCCACCTAGTGGACTCTGTTTGCATTCAGTAACTGCAGAACTTTAAACACATTAACAGATGCTTTTCTAATATGACTTTTTCATGTTTTCTTGATATGTAATTGGATAATGGAAGATCTCATGATGATGCATAGGACAAGTTGCCTTGTTATACACTTTAAGATGGAAGGAATTAAACAAACTTAAATAACAAATGTTCAAAATGTTATTACTAATTTGAATTGTTGCCAGGATTTTTTTTTCAGTATTACGTATGTGTTTTTTCTTAGTTTGGCTGAAATTTTGACTATGAATAATGAAGCACTGAAATAAGTAAGCTGACCAGAAAATAACTTAGAGCAAGATAGCACTGTGTGGAGTGTTTAAAGATTATAATATTATACAAAGAGGCATAACAGCAGTTTTGGGATTTGACTATCCTGAAGAAATATTGTTGCCCTGCAGGATGAATTTATTTTAAAAAGGCTGTTGATTTTTTTAATGGAAGAAAAAAATCTGCCTCTTCTCTGCTGGACAAGGACATTTCTAACACTTCAGAAATGTTTAATCTGTGATGTTGATAGTTAAATGTGAGGTTCTTTGATTAATCTGTCAAAAAAAAAAGTTATTGGATAACAGACACAGACAGACATACTGCCCCTGCAGTTTATCCAGCATATCCATTCACATATTTATCCATTCAAGTACTGAACTGTCTGTAATAGTACAGCAGTAAGTTACTGCTTCTAGAGGAAAGTAAAGTAGCAGCAAATGGACTGAGACAAACATTTCTGATGGCTGATTAATTCCACCACAGAAATTTGACAAGTAGTGTTTATACTTTCCACATACAATGTTGCCAACTGTCAGTCTTCATAATGGATCTTGTTTTGTGGATCTTTTTATCTTGTACCACTTTTTAACTTTTTGTCAGGCAACTTGGTATCTTAAAAACTCAGCTGCAGAATCAAGAAATTACATTTGTGTTTTCATTTTCACTGAAGAAATTACATTTATAGTCTTTTGGTCCAAAATTAGAATATGTGACTCTAAGTGTACAAAAATAGGAAATCTTGAGAAAAAGAAACAAACAAACAAAAAACCCCAAACCATCACAGTGTTCATTATTCGTAAAAGTAAAAATTTTTAAAACCATCCATGATTTTAGAATTTAAATTGGCAATACTGCACGTAATTCTGGCATGGTGTATCTGAATGTGGGCATTTTGCATTCTGGCAATTCATACCAATCATGAATGGAGGTGTCAAATATTTTGTTTTCTGGAGTTCCACTGGAATTGAAGCTGCCAAATTATTTTTACCAGTAATTCTGATTTTAAATCACAGTATCAAAAGCTTTGCTGAAGTTCAAAAAGATTACATCTACTGACTTCCCTTGATCAGCTCGGTAGGTTACCTTGTCATAACAGGAAATGAAGTTTGACAAGCAGGACTTTCCTCTCACAAATCTGTGCTGGCTGTGACCAATGACTGCGTTGTCCTCCAGTTGTTTTTCAATATCTCTCAGAATAATCTTTTCCATAATTTTACTGGGCACCAAAGTGAGATTGACTGGCCTGTAGTCAATCTTCCTCCTTCTTGCCCTTCTCGAAAATTGGAACAACATTAGCCAGATTCTAGTCAGCTGAGATGTGGACCTGTGAGGAGGAAGAGAAACTGTCCAAGCATTGGTCCAACAGCCTACTGAACAGTACTGTGGATTCATCATTTTTCACAGCCGAGATGCCAGCCCACAGGGTGGAAGAGAGGTTGTCTTGATAGTACTGCATCTGTGTATTCCATTCACCCACTGTTGGTATCTCATCATCTTTTCAACCAAATAACTCTAATATGTTAGCATACTATGGTGATGTACTCAACATTCACTTGCGTCAAAAAAGTCCAGTAATTTTGAGTGCTTCTGGGTTTACTTCTGCCTGTGGGTCATCCAAGTCAGTATAAGTCAGCTCTTTCACAGCTATCTCCCACAGATTCTTAACACCTCTCTCAGTAGCTGTCCACTTGCCTGGGTGGTATATGACATCATCTTTATAGGGTTACCTGTCCTTCACACCGAACATAAGTGGTCTCCAGAGAGCGAGGGACTGTGCATGTTTTCCAAGGCCCCTGTCGATACCCACTTCTCTGGCCAGTGGTACCACCTGCTTAGCTTCTCTACCTCCTATGTCCAAACCATCAGCTCTGGCATGGCAGCATTGGAGCAGCCAACTAACCAGTTGCTCACCTTCATGATGGCCATAATACTTATGTATATCTCACAGCTCACTTAGAGACGATGTGGTTACCTCTTCATCTTGTGCTACCCCTGGTTGACCTATTCTGGCAGATTTCCTCTTCTGCACAGGGGAAACTGCTACTGACACTGGGTATCCCTAGGTCAGCTGCATCACCCATCACTGGGGTCTGAGTAGATGCAGTATTTATCGACAAGATCTGGGTAGTTGCAGTGGATGTTCTCTCAACTTGAGTAATTGCAGTACCTGTTGCAGAAATTGGAGTATCCACTGGGGTAGCCACCATGCCTGCTGTGAGGGCTTCAAGGTCTGAGTATCCACAGTGTTTGTCGATGGGGCTGGGGCAGCTGTGGTGCCTGTTATAGGGGCTGACAGAGTCTGAGCAGCTTCAGTGCCTGTCATGGGAGCTGGGGCAGCTGCAATGCCCATCAACCTATACCAACATTTCCCTCTAAGCAAGAGTAAGACTTTCAAAAGGATTGTGAAAATATACAGGGTCATGGATGCGTTGCAGAGGTAGTCAAAATTCTCAAAAGGTGTTCAAAATACTATCAAGGGAAAAGAAAAACTCAAAAAAGATATTGCCCCCCAAGCTTGACCACCCGAACTAACACTGCAGATGTAATCATTAGTGTCCACTAAATGGCTCCCAAAGTATCCAGATGAAGCCTCTGAGTGGTCTCACTTGGCATGGTGCCCAGGATAATAAAAGCTGGCATAAGTCCAAACAGTCCCACACAAATGCACAAAATCACCAAAGTACATAACAAAACGAATCCATAATCCAGTACCCAGAAGTGATAAATGGTGAAAAACCACTAACGCACAACACTAACATCTCCCACAGCTCTTTAAAGAAATACCAGAGACAACAAATCCAGTCATTCCAACACAATGGCTGCTTGTGGCAAAGCTGCTCAAATCTGCTTAAACTTCAACTCTCCAAGACTCAAGGAGTAAAGTTGTACGGTTCTCCAAGATAAGCCCTTTGATCTAAGTGACAAAAACAAGTTGGGTTCCAAATAACTGAAAATCCACGTTGGGCGCCAAATAACTGTTTCAGTGTGGACCATTGCTCTATCAACTGATCCCACCCAGGAGGGGGAATTGGGAAAAGGAAAGGAGACACGTGGGTTGAAATGAAAACAGATTTAATAAAATAATAATAATGAACTAATATTAATCCCAGTGTTAATATAAGATACAAAGTTATACTCAGCTCCAGATAGTAGTCTCAAGCTGGGGCTTCTAGCAGTGAGGGTTGAATGCCCACACTGCGAGCACGACAGCTCTAGTGAGAACGAGTGGTCACAGCAAACAGGTGTAAGCCTCAGGCGTGGGACAACCAAGACAGATGGGACCCTCTTGGAAAGGCAGATGGTAGAAGCTCCAAAACATCCTTGAAAACTTCCCAATTTATAGTGAGGGTGATGTTTATGGTATAGAATACTTTGATTGGCCAGCTTGGGTCAGCTGCCCTGGGCTTCGCCCCTCCTGGCCCACTGCACCTGCATGGTCCAAAAGTACCCTCAATCTTGATCAGTCTGGAAACCTGTATACCAGATCTCTTTTGTTCTCACAGAATTGGACTCTGTAGTCTCTCAAAACTACAGTTTCTCTGAACAGAAAAGCTCATTTAGAGTTCTGTCCCAGAAAAACCAAGACAGCCTTCTGTCACATAAGCAGTTGCGACTAGCAAATTGAGATGTATTTTATAATTTTCTGTTAATTTAGAAGCATCAGTCCAGTGTTACATGTGCATCTTACACCTGACACACAGTATAAGAAAACAAAGGGAAACCAGAAACAAACCTCACACCCAAACTACTTGCTTTTGCAGCAAAGATTTTAAAAGAGGAATAGCAGTTACTTGAAGGACAGATGTTCCATCAAAACCAATATATTTTTACACTGCTGTCAAACTGTTGAACCTTAGAAGCCACGCTTAACTAAAGAGAAAATCTACAGAGGTCTCTTCTGCTGAGTTGTATTACACTGTGGTAACAGACTGAGTTTTAATTTTAGTTTGTAGATATGGGCAACCTGAAACACAGCACCATTGTCAAAAAAGAGCACGTGCTTTGTTGCTGTACCTTTGCCTCTTTGTAACAGGAGAGGTTTTGCGTCAGAGACTAATGTTTCATTTTATTAAATATTTACCAACAGTCTATTGGCCATATGTCATAGAGTTTGCATGGTGACAGACTCAGTATTCGTCACCTTTTCAAGATGATTCTGTTAAATCTGCAGTGTTATACAGGTTCACAAAGCCCTTTCAGTAACCCAGGTTTTTGTTCTTTGTGCTGTCCTTCCCAAACTGGCGTCAGTATCACATTTGTGCTCTGTTGAAATTGTTTTCAGGAATGAGCTTTTCAGGACTTTTCTCTGGGGTACCATGGAAGATGTCAGGATTCCTTTCTCAAGTTCTGTTTATATGACAGTATTTGTCTTCAATTATTTTCTGAGTGTGGAGACACTTTTCATATGGAAACATTATTAGGCAAATACTATAATAATGCTTAAAAGGCTCTTTCAACACTTTTGTTGTTAGGATATTCATGAATCAGGCTCATTTTATATGCAGTTGCAGAATAATCAACTAAAATTACAGAAATCATCATAGGTTAAGTTTTTGTAAGGTTTGGAGAAAATTCATGCTTTGAGTATGGGGAGAGGGGAAACAGTATACTTGTTAAAGATGTTTTCTGTTTAAAATATTATAGGTTTAAGACTCTCACAATATACTTCCCTTATCCTATCTAAATGTAATTATTTTCCATATTTTCTGATGCAGAATAATTTTTATGTAAGATGGTAAAATGATGATCGGTTTCAATTAATTGGAAGATATTAAAAGCTTCTAATTTCTGTAATTGCATAAAATATATTTACTGTATAAACAGGTATCTTTGAATATTGTAATGATGAAAACCAATTAGATATCAAGATTTAAAAGTATGTTATTATAATAATTAAGATTGTCAAAATATCAATTATGAACAACAAGCAACAAATAATTGAGTGACATTCAAGAGAATGTCTTTGATTACCAGACAGAAAAAGAAGGGCTGCAGGGAATAGTTCACTTTCCATGATGTACTTATTCAGTGTAAGTTTCTCACAACTGTTTTGGTCTCTAATATCATGCGCAGCACTGTGCCACAACAAGGAGAGTTATGCCACCTCTGGCACTGAGTCATGCCACTTAGGGATATTCAAAGAGCCTTGCTAGTAAACACATTCACTAGCTCCTTTCCCACTAGTGCAAGTTTCTCTATGCCCATCACATGGTTGATATAGTCACAGAAGTATGGATAGAAGTGACTGGAGTTTTGAGTAGTCTATCAGACAGCAGTAACTCTCAGTGTCTACCAGCCCAACACTTCACATTCATATGCCTGATCCCTAGAAGATTATTTAAGGATAAAGAGTGTCTTATGTCCCATTGTCAGTCTGTATTGCAGGTGGTAGCTGGACGGGAGGTCAGGCTGACACAGATACTTTCATTTCCATTTCTTCAATACCTCGGTCAAAGCTGCTGAGTCAGCATAAAGGACTCAATAGTCTGGGTCAAACAAAGCGGGGCAGGAACAGTACCATGACTCACAGCACTGCCCAGATACTCAACCTCTTTTTTTGGCTAAACATTAGGCAATACATCAGCTCTATAGTTTTATTGTGTCGTGCAAGATATGCTGGATACAAAGACTTCTACAGCATGCAGTGAAATAAATTAGGTAATATTTTGGGAGTGTAAGCAGTATTTATTTTCATTTTCTTCCCTTTTTTTGTGGCTACAGAGAAAATATTTGACAGGTAATGAGAAGCTGCTTAACAATGCAGCCATAGTCTAGCTAGCTAGACTAGCTAGAGAAGAAAGCACATTGGTAACAGGCTGCTGCTTTTTTCCTTATTTTTTACTTCTGTAGAGCTTATGGACATTGAAAAAATATGAAAACAAAATTAATAGCTACTGAATGACTGTGACATGATTAACATAACAGGTAAAGGTATTACTGCTACTCAGATCTTTAGTGATCTCAACAAATCTAGTTGCATACCATGAACACCTGAAGAAGGATACAGTGAAAGAGTATAACTGAAATTCTCCTGTGTTTGTTGTGCTAGATTGCAAGAAAGCATTCTTGTCAGCTAGATTTGTCCTACCTTCTAGAAGGGAATGCTGTATCAGGACCAGTTTGTAAGATGTTCAAAATTATAGAAAATTATAAAAAAAATACTGTCTTATTTGGATTTTTACTTTGAAAAAACCCCCACTCAAAACCAGAAGGCAGGCTAAATGCCTTTAAAGCTAGGCTTAATTAATTGGAAAAAAAAAAAAAAAAAGAGATTTAAAGATGTTGTGCCCTTGATTGTGATAGGACTTCCATAGCAGGTCAATGGGAGTCATACATAACATTTTTTTCTAGAAAGCACTTTTACCACCATCATAGCCATAGTGGTAGTAAAACTCAACAGCTGCATGCTTAAATGTAATTGTTGAAAAGCATGTTTTGATATGATTTTCACTGCCAAGGTAGGTAATATTTCAAGAAAATGAGAAACATTCAAGAGAATTCTGGGTAGTGAGTCAGTCTGTATCGCAGTTGAGTATCACCACCCTCCACAAAAAATTACTGGGATTCTAGTTAGAAAGTAGATTGGAGGCAATCCTTTCATGGACGTATTAATAGGATATGATGACAGGTACTTTACAAAGACAGTGTATGAATAATTTAGGTATTCTCACCACAGTTAGAGCATTTATCCCTCCTCACAATCTGGACAGTGCTTGTTTTTTGACTGAAGTGTGAGGAATGGATTTTCTTTGGACAATAACTAGTTAGGCAAATGATCAAAAGGAGTCATATGCACATAAGAGTGTCTTTAAATTTTTCTTTTGCAATTGTTAACTGACAGATTAAATATTGTGGAACTTAGCTGACCAGTTCTAAACCAAGAAGAGCAAAGCACAACATTTAAATTGAAGTGCTCATATCTAATTAAGAAAACTGAATTAATATCTTTAGTATATCTCAGTTTTCTATGGTGGAATCACTAGCTGCAAAAAGCTAAAGTAATTGAGTCACTTAAAATGTTGAATTTAGCTTGGGAGCTCTGGAACGTGGGCTTGTTTCTCCACTTTAAATTACAGAATAATGGCAGCTGAGGAGCTGATTTAGGAGTGAATCTTATGATGGATCAGGATCTGGAGAGTCTTTGTTGGTACTTAGGTCAGATAAATGTTGCTAGACATAAGTTAGTAAAACTGATAAGGAGCATTCTGAATGCAGTTTGGAGAAAAAGAAATCCTCCCCAGGATTTGTTGTCCAAATGTATAAAAGAAAAGAAAAATGCAACACCTGGAAAGTGTTCTTTTTTCACATTATATTCAGGGGCAAAATTATTGATATACAACTTGATGAAAAACGTAAAAGAAAAAGATGGTTTCTTGGTGAAAATAGATCTGAAAACCACTGTTTAAAACCATTTTAAAACTTATTTTATATGAAAAAGGGAAAACCCACAAAAATATAACTCTTTTTTTGCAAACACTTTCCTTTCTAAATGAAGGCCATTTAAAATCAATAATAAAACAAAAAAACTCAGTGTGTATTAATCAGTTCCCTGCAGTAGCTTCCATGAGCTAAATACCATTTTTCATATAATCTGAGAAAACACATTTATAAATTCTCTGTTTGCTTGCTGAGCTTCTTTTCTCTATGGTTGAAGCCCTTTTTTTAGTATTCTGAACTGCTTGTGAATCCCCAGAGCTTTTTGTTTCTTAGCTGCTTAATCTTTAGATATAGCTGATGAATATTGCCATAGGTAATGGAAAGAATTCTCAACTGCCTGTTTCTTTCAGGCCTGTGACTAGCAGCCATAAGGAGCAGGCTAGGCAGAGCTCTTCTCTCTGCTGGCTGAGACCCAGGTGTTTGGTGTTAGGAGATGCCCCTGGGAAAGATGAAAGGTATGAGCAGTGAAAGGAGGGGGGAAAAGGGGGCTCACAGGGGGTTGCAGACTGGGCTGTTGCAGCTCTGAGGAGGGGGGAGGAAGAAGTTATTCAAGATAATAGTTAAAACAGGAGCTTTGTAGAACCTCTGAGCTAGAGGGAGTTTATGGCCCTTGGCAAGACAATGAACTTACTGCTTTGTTACAGAAAGACAGATGTAGTTAATCTGAGAGAATTGAAAGTGAGGTAGTATTTATTTTAAGGGTTTTGAGTATAAAACAAACTGCTTCCAAAAGATACCTGAAGGTCTATCTGAAACCAGGTAAGAGTGCACCGGCATGGTGCTTATCTGTTGGGAAACAGAGTATTAGAACAATCTGTCTTCCACTTCTTCATTCATTTCTGATGCTCACAGCAATCAATGAAGGACAGAAAGGCCTTGTGCATGCCAGGTGTACAATTCAATAATCATCCTTCCACAAAGATGGTTCAACTCCTTCTTTGTTGCCAAGGCTCAGGGTACAATGAAGTACAATAGCTTTCTTCATAAATTGTATGTCTCTATCTTTCAGTCTGTGGTGGTGTAGTATAATATTTCTGTAGTTGGGAGAGCAAGTAGCTTTTTCCAAACCTGTAAGAGCTATTCCAAATCAATTCCTAAGTGTTAGAGTGATTCAACCTTCACCTTCTCTGCCAGTGTATGAAGCGTCAGCAGCCATGTATGCTTTGAGCTCTTGCCAAGTGCACTTATGTTTCAGGAGAAAATATCAAGGAAGAATGGCTTCATGGCTGTTGCATATTAAAAAAGGCCTTGAGAATTTTGTATGGGAAGGATTAAGTTGTCTGCAGTGTACAGAAAAGATCTGAGTTAAGGAAGTTAGTAGAAATAGTAGTTCTTTAAACCTGTTATGTGCTCCAGACACAAACTCTCTGAAGAGCTGTGTTTGCAAAGTACAACACTTCAGAAATGTAAACAATTAATATTCAGAATCCTTTTTTCTTTCTAATTTGAAGAAACCTTAGCTGAGTAAGAGTAAGCCCAGCATTTGCTATGTGCCACTCTTTCAGAACTCTATTTTCTCTAGAAAAAATAGAGGCAAAACTCTAAGGTATGACAGGATAAAGTAATATTGCAAAACAGGATCTTTCAGAAACATGGAAAATGTTGAATAGTCCTCATTAATATGTCATTTCATTTCAAGTTTCCAAAAATAGCAAGCAACTTAAAATCAATTATTATTATTTCTGCCTTTTGCAGAATTCTGTTAAAATAGTTTTCACAATATGCAACAGAAAAGCCCTGCCATGGTCTCCTTGGTGATTTAGAATGCTAACATGCAAATAATCGCCTTTGTTTTGAGGGAATTTTGATTCAAGCCATGAAATAGTGGGTGAACCAGCATTTTTTTTCCTTCCCCAAGCAGTGGATGTTTTGCATTATTGACACTTATATTTTGAGAGTCTATATGTGTGCATGGAAGGAAAAGATTCACTTAATTAACTTAGAGGAGTTACTCTAAAGGCAGATTTTTATTTTTTTTAATGATCTAAACCATGGATAAATCTTCAAAACAAAGAACAATATAAGAGTCTATCTCTAAATTTTACTATTAGATTACTATTAGATTTACTATTAGTGTTAAGGTGAAACTTTCAGTTCAAATATCAGAGAAGCTGAAATGAGTGAAATCAAGACCTAGTCTAAGGTCCTCTCTTTTCAGGTTATTGAGAGAAGTATGAGTTGTAAAGTAGTGTGTAATTTTCCTCTTACAGGTACGGGAACTGTCATTACTCATTTAAAGAGAGAGAAAAAAACCCAACCTTAACCCCAAAACCATAAGCCAGAAAGCCATCCAGGGCAAAATTATTTTCTGAAAAAAATGCCATGCTGTGATAATTGTAACCTCCTGCGAATGGGGCTTTATAAAAGGATTGTTGACAGATCTTTTGCAATTGGGTACTTCAGTTCTTCGTTTTGTTCTGTCCCTAGACATGAAAAGTATCTGTTTCAAGAACTTAATTCACAAATTGGTCTGCTTTGAAATGTTAACGTCTAGCAAAATATGCTAACACAAAAGAACCTTTATTTGTAGAATCGGATAAAGAATGTTAATAATAGAGTTGCTTCAAACCCTTTATTAAACACAAATCAGAAGCTATAAACTCCTTTTCCCAAACACATTTTTTGGTTTTTTGTGCATGTGTGGTTGCTTCTTGTGAAAAGGAAGTCTCTGTATGTTTTTAGAACTCTGTATGTGTATATATGTATATTTAGACAACTTTGTAAGAAATATTTTCACTTAAAGATGATTAGTGTTTTAATGGTAACTCTATGTATTGTGAGCAATACTTAAAAAAATTCATCTTGACAGTGAAAATAAAATGTTCTTATGCAAGGAGTTAATGTTAATTAACTATAATAAGAGGACAGAAGTCACTATTTTAATTTTACACATTATTCTTTCTGTTGCTGTGTTGCAACAGAGCCTAGTTGCCTGCAAGTCCCATGGCTAATCAACAGCACACACATGTTTCTCATGAAGCAACGTTGATTTCTAGCAGCTGGTTGAAATCTTCAGTGGAAGACAGAAATTGGGAAATTACTCTGCATAGAATGGTAGCTTACTGCAAAAGAACAACAGCAAAATGGAGATAAGTAAGTAGACTACATTGTTTATGTTGAGTAGGCTTTTTTTGTGTATACTTTAGAACTATGTAGTAGTGCAAGATACAGTGTAGATTTTCTCTAGGTAATGTTGAGTTGCTGGAAAAGTGATTTTCTAACAAAGCTGCAATTTAGTTTAGTAGTGGTTCACCTAGAAGAAAAAACCCTGAGACTTCTTAAGAAGAGTATTTAAAATGAAATCTCTGCTATAACAATCATTGTACTTTGCCAGAGAGTCAGAAATTGTGCTTTGCAACAGAAAGGGTATGTTAGTTGAAGTTCCACTTCATGGAAATGTAAGCAGGTTTCTGAGACATTTTTTTTTTTTTTTGGTCACAGTAAGGGAGAATTCTGAAGTGCACTTCACCAACAACATGTTCCCAAACTGGAACAAAGACTTAGTAGCTCAAGTTCATAAAGTTGATTTTCTTTTTTTTTTCCTCTCCTTGGGAGAAACACTGTGGATTTTCTTAACTTGTGCTCGACTTCTGTGTAATAAGACTTGTAAATATTCTTTATGATTCTGTACATTAAAAAAGGTGTCCAAATAGTGTTTATGTTATATTACTGAAGGACAACATGCCAATTAATCCTAAACTCACGTGAAACTGCAAGAAAAAGAAAATCTTGCCTAGGCTATGGTTAGTAAGAGATCAGCTGAAGGTGGGTGGGCATGGAGCTGCTTTTCACTGTGATATGTAAAAGGCAGAAAACAGCTGCTAGCTTGCAGCTGTATGCTATGTAGAGAGTTTCCCTCTTTTGTTGCTATGATGTAGGTGATATAAGAGGACCAAAGAAAGATGAGTCCAAGCTGTCCTTTGCAAGAAAATAGCATGTTGTTTGCTTTACCTACAACAGTTGAAGTCATGTCACTGTCTAGGAAAGAATTCAATATTTAAGGTGCCAAAAACTGTAAGAGCAAGATTAAGCATAACTGTGTAACCACTGAGTGAAATTGATGTATGACTCAACAGACTTGATTTTTTTCTCTGTGTGTATATATAAAAAATATATTGGGGGAACTTCTCATTTTTGAAGCTTTTGTATGCTTTCTCCTGGTATTTTACTTTTTAAATATTTAATGATCTGTTTGGGTTTTTTTCCCCTGAATCTTCATACAGATGGACTTCATACAGATGGGGTTTCATTTTTCTTAAAGCTTAAAAGGCTAGGATTAATTGTTGGATATTTGTTGATACCCTTTCTTTTCGAAAAAGAAATATTTCCTTTTTGTGTTGGAAGTTTAGAATTCCAAAATGAATGTTTCTGAAATGGATACATTTACATTTGAAATCTGTATTTTTTTTTAACCAACTTTAACCATCTCAGTAGCAGGCAATAATATTTGTTTACAGAAACTCCTAAATTATAGGAATCATTACTTGAAATACTGTGTACAGTAGCTGCTAGCAAACTCCATGACCAGAACAGTTATCCCCTAAGGTACAAGAGGTAATTATAGTAAAATGTACAATGTGCTTTTTAGGATCACCACAAAACTGACAATACTTAGTGTGTAACCCCTCATTTCAGTAGAATTTTAATAGGTATATTTTTTCTTCAAGCTCCTTTTCATTGGCTGAAGCTTGAACCTGTAGCTTCAGATCTGGCATTTAGTTGACAGAAAATTACTCTTAATTAGATGTGATATATGAAAAGGCTTTGGTTGTCCAAAGCACCCAGCTAGCAGTCAGTACTGGCTTATGTTATCTATACTGCATAAATGAACAGTTTATCCTCTAACCAGGAGTTCCCAATGCCTAATTGTTCAAAACATCTGAAAAATAGGAAGTTCAACATTGCATGTTTGTGTTTTCGCATATGAAATGTGGCCATATGTGGGTGCTGGATTCAAATATTAATTAGGATTTAAAATGGGGTTGAGTAACAGCTAGCTGTGGAGAAAAGGGTTAATTATGGTAGCAATGAAAAGTTAACAGTTAATGGAGAAAGAAGGATCTCGTATGTACACAGCATAGGGTTCTTGCTTTTCTCTAGAACTTAGAACTAGTCATGTAAGAGGACAAGGATAAAATAGACAGGCATGACCAAGAATTATTTTTCCTTTATAAATTCCAAGACGGTTGGGTTCAGCTACTATGGAGTCACTAGGAGCTTTCCCAGTTGCTTTCATTTGGGACAGGCCATATAAACATGCATTCTAATCACAAATGAAAACACCTGCAGCTGGAAATGGCAAGTTTCACTGACTTTGTCAAACTCTAATTTACTGCTTCTCTTCCATTATAGATGTTTTATTTGTTGCACCTTTTTTATAGCTTTATCCATAATTGTGTTAAAACAATGGTATCACTTTGGGTTGTCATTTTTAGATCAAAAATTACTGAAGTAGTTGTAATGATTGTTATCAATATCTTGCTAAATATATTGGGAAGCTAGGAAACTCAGGAATTATTATGTAGGGTATGAATGACCACAGGTGTTGCAAATAAACTAATTTGATCTCACTGCAAGGGGGACTAGAGAGTGACCTTTGGTTTAGACAAATAGCTATCGAGTGTTGAGTGGATCAACTGGTGGTGTAAATATTTCTTCCATTAAAAGTTCATTAAAAGGATATAAACAGCTCCCTGAGTTAGCCAGACCAGCATGGGGGGAGTGAATATGTGGCTCAGGCCAGCATAGGGTACAAAACCTAGACAAGTAGCAAAAGTATTTTGAAGAGAACAATGGGCTTGAGCTGGCTTCAACCCACATGATCCTTCCTGGTGACTGGCAATGCCCAGCATCACGATGGCAAGAACATTACAGAGAATGATAATGGGAATCAGATTGGTGTTGTGGTTGGACCATATATTGCAGTTGCTATATTTTGCTGAGTGTAGCTTAAATTTTTGTTGTTGTTTCAGTATATTTTCTAACACTCTGCTAAAACAGAAATCCCATGTAACGCCAGCTATCTTTAAATAAGTTTTAAATTAAACATTATAACCTTCATGAATGAAAACGTAACGCATAACTGTCACGATTTTTTGAAAACTCTGTTTTCAATTTTAGGGCTTCATATTGAAGTTCAATAGGATGTAAAACTTCAGGTTTCAGAAACAGCTAACTTGGAAAATTGAGAGTTTCTGGTGACTTTGTGATGTGATATAGCCAAAACTTACTTGAAACAGAGCTGATATTTATCCTATCAAATGTTCCATAGTAGGTGCTTAAAATGTTTTGTGACTTGTGAATTTATTCTGGTTGAAAAGAGAGACTTGATTCATTTAGTCAGGGATTTCTGCATAATGTTTTGCACTCTCTTATTTATACGTAGTGTTGCCATGCAGGTGTCATTCCACACTAATGTGTGGAAAGTGGCCTGGTTTACTTTTCTGCAGAAAAGTTTACTAAGAATAAAGTTGGCTTCTGGCTAGATGGGAATAGTGTTATCTAATAAAAGAAAAAGAACAACACTGTGGCAGGATACTAAGAATTTTTGCAGAGTTTAATGCTGCCTTATTTAAGAGCTTCAGGAATGTGCATTCAAAATTAGGTGTTTTAGTCCCATCTTCAGTTACGCTGTACTTGCCCTGCCTGAACTGTCCTACCTCCAGAAAAAAGGTACTTGTTACTCCAAGGATCAGTAAATGCCATTTGTTCATGATCTTAACCTTTCCCACAGTGTTAAGATGTTGTCTTCCCCCTGATTTCATGAACTATTTTGCAGTGGATTTCATCTGACAAGAATTCAAGATACCACAGTGACTGGTGGGTGTAATGATATAAAATCTCCCAATTCTCTGTTGGATAAATATTTGTTATAAACTAGTTTTGCTTGTTTGCAGGAGTGTATCGCTTTTGTCTTCTGTGTGTGTTGGAGATAGCAAAAGAGTTTCATTAATCATTGTTATTAGCAAAGTTCACTTTGTTCTTTACTTCAACACAATCTGTTGGTAGCTGGTGTCACGAAATAGTCATAAGATTTTAATTAAGGGTTAAAATTACAGTCCCTCATTCTTGTATGTATTCTCATATTGAGCAATATGGCTTGCATTGAAAGGCTAAAAGGACCAATTAAGATTGTTATATTTCCTCTGATTTAAAAGAAAATGTCTGCATCATCTTTTTTCCAAAGGGAATCTGAATTAAAAGGAAAAATGAGAAATGCTTAGCTTTAAAGAGCCATTTTCTTCTCTGAAATACACATAAAAGTACAGCTGCAGCATCACAGTGTTCACTCTAGGGCAGGTAAAGCTGTCCCTTTTTGACTCTTCCTGTATGTGTGATGGGAGAATATTCCTAGGCTGTCTACTCATCTCTTCTCATCAGCCTGGTAAAAGAGTGGAAAATATTTGCATCTGAGTCTGTGTGGCAGGACTTCAGTTTGAGTACTATCTGCTGTATGATGAGGATCACGTAAAACCTGGTTGACACATTTGGAAGAACAGAGGGTTCAATCAGATCTATAACATTTTGCGAGCAGGTAGAGGCCTTTTAGGGCACTGATAGTCTGCAGTAATCTCTAGCCTGAAAGGTAGGAATGGTCTAAGTAAAGAATATGGTGGCTAAAAGAAAGTTGAAAGAATATTGCTGTACTCATTTTGCCTAAGCTTTGTTGTCCAAACATGTTTCTATTTGACTAGCAGAAATATTTTTTGGCAGTAGAAGACTTACAAAGGGAGTATGTGTATGTATTCACCAGTGGTAGAATTAGGGTCTCTAGTATACTGAGTACATTTGAAGGGGTCCTTTGGGAAGCTTTGTTGCCTGATGCAAACACTGATCTGATGAAGTAGGAGGCTTCCTACAGCCACCGGAGACAGAAGGGGCAGAGAGTGTTGTAACTGCTAGTAAGATTTCTGTATTAATAAATAAAGAATCTGAGGAGATTCTACTGCTTGACAACAGGCAGCCTAAATCTATTTCTTTCTTTTTTTTCTTTTTTTGGGTAAAGCTGGCGATTTTATTAGTTAGAATTGTTTGGGTTTTGGTAATAACTAAGTCTGGGTATGACTTTCCAACAGTACTTTATTTGAACTTAATTAAACACTTTCCAGATTTTGTGGTCTTGTCCTCTATTGGATTGTAATTTCAAATGTCTACTTCAGTTAAAAAAACCCAACA
Organism: Aegotheles bennettii; assembly: GCA_013398125.1. Lineage (NCBI taxonomy): Eukaryota > Metazoa > Chordata > Aves > Caprimulgiformes > Aegothelidae > Aegotheles > Aegotheles bennettii. Next base: position 182,478 of record VZRW01008818.1, read on the forward strand.
CCCTAAAACTAGCTGGCTGAGGCTCACAAAAGTTCATCATGCATAGTTTGGCTCTCAGGGTAATGGTCTGTTCTGCTCTACATAGACAACAAACATTTTATCATATTTTATTTTATTTTTAATTGGTGTGAATAGCAATATTAAAGCCAGACATTTAATTTAAAACCAGTCCTATTGTAATTTGGCACCCATGGTCACACCTCAGTTCTGTATATAATCTTTATAGAATATAGAGGATTCTTTACTACAAAAAGCTAAGGCACTTAGGAGAGTACACTTGAATTTAACAGGCAGAACTCTCTAGGACACTGATATTGTTAGATGAGAGAAGTGAAGCAAAAATAGGACTGGAAGAGCTGACGCACACAAATGCTGAGGTCAGAATGAAAACTGGTTTGTCTGAAGATGGCATAAAGCTGAAGGAACTGAGACTTTACCTCCGGCAGTTTTTTTGAAGCTGTGGTCGCCTTGTGTTGCAGTGGCTGTGTTATTTTTTTTCATTTTCAGGTTGCTGTTTGCGCTGTTCTATTGAGAGAAAAAAAAAAAAGAGCTCAGCCTCTAGATACGCACATAATCCAGAGGATTTGTTCTAATGTACTTTCTTACATAACAGCTCTGCATTTATTCTCCCTGAAGAATGAACTTTTCAGTGTAAGGCCAGAGATATATTCTGCTAGGGTTTTTTAGGTAAATGCATTATCTTGGAGAGTCTATTTTAAATTTTTTCTCCTTTCATCATGACAACTTTGTTAATAGTAGATTTTTCTGGAAAGTAGTAACGTTTCAGGGGTTGAAGAGAACCTTAGGCAGTATGATGCAGTGCCTTTGAGATTCTTTTAAGCAAACACTCTTTTAATTGCAGTGCTGGGATAGAGAATTTCCTTTTGAAGACTTTCTACCCTTTTGAAGAGTAGTATTTCTAAGCTATGTTTTGAGCTGCTATGAATGCATACCAGTGAGGTGGATGAGGATGCAATTCCTGCTCCTGTACGTACAGGAACAGTAAGATACAGAACTTATAATTTGCACAGACAGATGGCACTTCTACTTAGCATCTAGTATCTATTGGTGCAAACTATTTTCAGATTGTCCAGTAGTCATTGTTACAGACTCTTTAAGAGGCAAATCTTTTTTTCTTTTTTTTTCCCCATTATCAGTGTTTTCATATTTGTGGAGCGGATCAGGAATATGATTAAATGTTCTTGGTAAAGATACAAACCCTCAGTAATGAGGCAGATTAAGATTGGCAGGTAGTATAGCTCTTTATTTAAGGTAAAAAAATACATTCATGAATCTGGACTCTGTACTTGACCTTGGAAATGTTTAATGGTAATAGCCTGGATGAATAAAGAGAGAAGATGGGCAGTGAGCAACAGGTTGCTTTTTTGACAGAATTTATTCAGATCTTTTAGGCCTTTTTAAATGTAAATAAGAAGAAAGTATTCTCCCTTTAAGAAAAAACCTGTAAATCTGTCTCTATTTTATTGATAGTATTGTGAATGAGCACATGGAATGTTATTAAATTCATAGATATCCTCAATCCTGTCTCTCATTCACCAAGTAATGGATTATTTTCATTTAAGATTAGAAGTCTTGTTGCAAAGTGAAAACGTGCTTTGATACCAACATGAAAAAGCACTTCCATACCTAAAGATGAATTGTCTATAAATAGATAGCAGTGACGTTACTGCAGTTGAGGAAACTTCACCCCATTAAAAACATCAGTGAAGAACTAGAGTAATGTTTAATAATTAATGACTATGATTTAAGTCCATTTTAAAGCGATGACACTTTTTAATGGTCCTGTAATATTTATAAGAAACTCTTACCTCCCGTAATTCTAATGAATGAATTTTCCTGATCCTTATTGAAAGTTACACTTGTAAAATAGGTTTTCAGCTTGCTACTAAAGAGTCTTTTGTTCAAAACCACAGTTCATTTACATAATTTTGGTAGTGCCTTCAGGCTCTATAGACTTGGCTCTTTTGTTTGGCATAGTGAATTTCTTGGAAGTTACTATTAGCTAACACCTGACTACTTTAAGAAGGATTAAAAGTCCCATACATGGAATGATTTGGGTTGGAAGGAACCTTAAAGATCTTCTAGTTCCAAACCTGCTTCCATGGGCAAGGACACCTTCCACTAGATTAGGTTTGTACACAAATCACATTTTTCCTAAAAAGAATATTATTTTCATGTTTTCCATACAGAAAGTCTAGGCTGTGTCAGAAGAAAGCACAAGGTAACAAAACTATATATATATTTCATTACAAGTACCAAAGTTTTTCCACTGACCTTACTGTGAAGGCCCCTACTAGTGAGACCTTAAGAGTAAGGACATTGTTCATCTTAATTCAATGAACTGAACTCCATTAGGGAGCTCTGCACTTGGTAGTAGGAAGATCATGTGAATAAAATTTCAGGATAGGTTCAGATTCAGTCCAGTCCACTGTGTTCAGGATATTCCATGAGTATTGGGATATGTTAAAGGTCTGACATGAGCTGGGGGGGGAAACACGGATTGGGATAGTAATTATCTCCTGCCATTTGCCTTTGCTTCCAGTTCATTTGCAGGCTATTTGTACTCCTCAAGAAGGCATGGTGGAAAACCAAAGTAGTGCTAATAATATGTGAGTGTGTGGTGCCCATTTATGTCTGTCCTGCTCAAATGGCATCATGAGACATCTCAACCTTCCTGCTTTTTCCAACCCCGCCTCTCCTGCTAACAGATTGATTGTGTGTATGCCAGCTTTCCCAGCTAAGGGCTTATGATCTTTACAGATCTAGTGAAGGAAAAGCTGGGTTTTGCGATTTCATACTGAAAAAGGATTTCTGTGTAACTGATAGGAAGTGAACATCCAGTGCTCTCTGGACTACAGAGATGCTTAAATCATGGCTAAGTGCTAGCCACTTGCAGCCATTAGGGATTCAGAGTGAATGTCTCCTCCTGAAAGAGGGCAAGTATTTAAAAAGAGTGACTATATTTTTTAAATCATCATATTAATTTAGGAGGACACCTGAGTTCTTGGCCACCATCATACTGAGACTCTTCATGCCTAGAGTTCTCACAGCTCTGGAATATTCCAACGTATCCCAGTGATCAGACTATAGATTAGGTTGGAGTGGACTCGGACTTAGTCCCTTAAACTGAATTGAGATTCCTAAAAAAAAAAATGCAATATGTGTGAAAGCCAAAGATATGTGGTGGAGTTCTGCACCATAGTTTGTGCTTCCAGTGCTGTTAATGTGTTTTAGCTGATAAGCATTTGCATTTTGCTGTCACTCTTTTGATGCTAAGGATCCAACTTCACTCCTGGGGGATTGGAAGCATGTGATTTTGTTTATCTTGCCTTTAGCAAATATCCAGAGTCAAGTTTTACTGTCTTGAGAAAAGCTCAATTACATCAATGAAGACAATGAATTTTTAGGTTTCAGTCCATGAACTGCTTTTCTGCTCACTTCCACCCTATGTACCAAGCATGACCTCAGAGCTGGACACTTAGCAATTTGTAAAAATTTCATGAGATTTTTAGGAGAAGGTAACTTTAGGCACTTTGAAGTCTAAAGTTTATCTGATGAAGTTTCCTATTGAAATATTTCTAAAATATTTGACTAAATTATAAAACTAGCTTTTATTTCTCCCACCAAAACTTTACAGTCTGGGGTGGGGTAGTTGCTTCTGAGCTTTTAATTGTTATGAATCTTGAACTAAATGATTTAAACTAAATGAATTAAAACTTGGTGTTACGGGAGAGATGAGCAAGGCAATGGAAAATGCTAGTCAGGCAGACAGGAATTGTGAATTGAGCTGTGCAAAATGTTCACAAAATAGGAAACAGCTAAATATTGTGGTAGGATATTGTTACAGTCGTGAAACACAGCCCAGCTTTGCTTTTAATCAATATAACGAGACAAATTCAGCACATTTTTTTAAATGAAAGAAAACTGGTCAACATTTGCAAAAGTGCTAGTCACTGTGGGTTTGAGTGTTAGACACTCTCTGAAGTTTTGTAAAGAAAGAAACAGGAAGCAAAGCAACTGAAGGATAAAGTTCAAGGAGTCTAAACTATGGCACATGAAAACAAAAACAAATGTCTGTGTAAACCCCCACAGTATGAAAGTGCTTTGTTTTTAATGGTTTCATTCCTAACAGATGTTTGAGATGAGCTGACCTTTTGCCAGGAATGTCATTATCACCTATTGCATTATCCAGCTAATACCAGGCATTTGTTGTCAATTTCTTTGCATATTTTTCAAATTATATACCCAATTTCTTTAGTCTGTTTCCATTTTTCCCTTATGAGTGAGTACATGGAAATGCTGTCAACAAGTAATTGGTGAGTTTGGGATGGAAATTTCTCATGGTCTTTTTGGATGATATCAAATTCAATGTATCATAGAATCATAGAATGGTTTGGGTTGGAAGGGGCCTTAAAGATCATCTAGTTCCAATTCCCCTGCCATGGACAAGGACACCTTCCACTGGACCAGGTTGCTAAAAGTCCCTTCCAACCTGGCCTTCCAGCGAGGGGGCAACCACAGCTTCTCTGGGCAACCTGTGCCAGTGTCTCACCACCCTCACAGTAAAGAATTTCTTCCTATTACCCAATCTAAATCTATCCTCTTTCAGCTTGAAACTGTTTTGCCTTGTCCTATCACTCCATGCCCTTGTAAAAAGTTCCTCTCCAGCTTTCCTGTAGGCCTCCTTCGGGTACTGGAAGATGCTATAAGGTCTTCCCAGAGCCTTCTCTTCTCCAGGCTGAACAACCCTAACTCTCTCAACCTCTCTGCATAGCAGAGGTCCTTCAGCCCTCTGATCATCTTCATACCCTCCTCTGGACTCACTCCAACAGCTCCATGTCCTTCTTATCTTGGGGACTCCAGAACTGGACACAGTACTGCAGATGGGGTCTCACAAGAGCAGAGTAGAGGGGGAGAATCCCCTCCCTTGACCTGCTGGTCACACTTCTTTTGATGCAGCCCAGGATACCATTGACTTTCTGGACTGTAAGCACACACTGCCAGCTCATGTTGAGCCTTTCATCAACCAACTGTCCCAAATCCTTCTCCCTGGGGCTGTTCACAATCGGTTCTTTGCCCAGCATGTATTTGTGCTTGGGATTGCCCTGACCCAGGTGCTGGACCTTGCACTTGGCTTTGTTGAGCTTCATACAGTTTGCATGTTTCCACCTCTCAAGCCTGTCAAGATCCCTCTGGATGTCATCCCTTCCTTCGGTTAGGTTCTCTAGTAGCCTTATTTTGATATAATTTCCAGCTCATCAAGTATAAAAAGCCTATAAGACATGAGACCAGCAAAACTGATGACTTTTACTAATGTTTTTAGCTGTTGTTGGATTAAAATTTAAGGCTTAAATTTCATTATAATATAGGTTTTTATTAAGGTTTCTTAGAAAGGTAAAAGTTATGGTAGGAACTGATTTAAAGAAGCACCTGAATGGTTGGTGCCTGCTTTTTCTGACTGTTTTGAAGGTGTTTTGTTTATATAAGAAGTAGCCTAAGACTGACAAAAACATCCCTCCACTCACCTCCCCCCCAAAAAAAACCCCAAACAAACAAGCAAACACCACCCCCCCCCAAAAAAAAACCCAAACCAAACTTCCTTTAATATTTCAAAGTATTATTTAATATACTCTAGAATGATTGATTCTTTTTAAAAATTGAGATACTGTCTGTGAAATGTCAGGAAAGAATATTCTATAGTTGCTAGAGTCAAAGGCCAAATTATTTCTTATCTATTTTTAGGCATTGATATCCATTTAATTTTTAAGAAAATGAACAAATGGGTATAACACAATTACTCTGTGTGCTCTAGAAATTTCTGGAGATATTCAAAACTCAACTGAACACAGGCCTGGGCAGCCTGATGTACCTGATCCTGCTTGAGCAGGGAAGTTGAACTAGATGATCTCAAGAGGTGCCTTGAAACTTAAATGATTCTGTGATTCTTAATTTGCTTGTTTATAGACTCTTAAGTTTGCTTTTATATTTTTCATATTAATTTGATGTGTCAGCATAAATTAAAAAACTGCCTGAAACGATGAAAAGGAAGCATTAACAACATGTTAAGAGAAACAAAAGCTAGCAAATCAAAGCTCAAATGAATGTGTTATGTTAGAAACAGAGAAGCATAAAAGATGAGTTGGCTCCCTTATCTTGATGTTAATGTACAACCCAACTGGGGGAGGGAATGGAGTATTAAAAGTGCTGTACCGGTAAATTCTACTGGCTCTTGTATTATAAATCTTTTGTTATAGATATTACCGTACTTGTACCAATAATTCTTTCAAAGACATGCAGTGTATACTGAAAACATTAATCATCATAACAGAGCACATTAATACTTATACTCATCCCTAGCACTAAGAGAATATACGAGAATTTTTATTTTGTTACAGATCTTTAGAATTGCATTTGAATTTTTACTTCTGCATTAGAACCCCAAAGTACCAAGCTATCTGAAAACATTTCAGTGAGACAAAGGTAAATTGAACTTCTCTTCCTGATGGAAGAAGTATCAGCAAATATGCTGGATTCTGTTCATGAAGATTTGGATCTTCCGTTCCTGTGAGTAGTTGTCTACCTGAAGTGTGGTAATTTGAGGGCAAGATGTCTGTCACTCTTGATCTTCCCCACCTGGGCAGCTTCTGAATGATGCAAATTGCTTAGTACATTCTAATTTATTCTTAGTTCAGTACAGATCTGAAAATGTAACTGTTTTGTATAAAGGACCAGTAGGTACACGGATCCCAAGTTCCTTGAGATGTATTTGAGGGTTGTTCTGCAGCTGAATATGAAGAGAAACTGTAGAAAGTAATCAGAGCCACCTGCAAGGAAGGAACGAAAAGCTCAAATAACAGAGAGAACATATAAGGGAAGAAGGCTAAGACAGAAATCACCCCCAATCTTTCATATGAGAAACTAAAATTTTATTTCACCGGTTTTTATTAGGCATTTAAATTCCTGTTAATTATTAAGAACTGCAGATTCAAGCCAGAAGCAACCGGGAAGCTTGGAGCAGGCGGTGCCTGTGCCCCAGCGGTTCAGCACGCTGGACAGGGCTCTGGAGCCAGCCCCGCGGCTGGGCGCAGGGGGGGACGCTCCAGCAGCCGGGCCAGGCTCGCTCACACTTAAGGACAATTGTATTTGTCATGTGACACTACTGAGGGAGACAAGATTCCAGTCACTGTTTCCCTGAAAAGAAGGAGAAAAAATTCATAAGTCTTAATAAATTATTTCAGTTTATTCTCGGGGCTGCCTATGTCTTTGTGTACCTGCTGGTTTAGGCTGCAGCTGTCTGATGGAAGTAAGTTGGCTAGAACTAACGTGATGAGTATGGAAGGACTAGAACTGGAGTCTGATGTCATCAACTTCACTTGGGTATTTATCATACGACTCATTGTACAGCATTAGAATTCATCATACAAGCTAGCTCTTCATCAAGCAGGGCTTTGGACCAGATGACCTCCTGAGGTCTCTTCCAACTGAATTTATTCTATGACTCTGTTTTCACCATCTGTTTCTCCAACTGTCTGGACAAATACTGGGTCTCTGGAAGGTGCCAACCTTCAACCTTCTTTCATGGCCTTTCTAAGAGCCAGAAGGATAATGTATCTGCTCACACTGTTATCCAAACAAATAATTAAAAATGCTTTGTGTTTCTTCTTATATCCTAAAGTATTTAATCAGTGCCCGTGCCTGCCTTGAATTAGGAATCTGCCTTGAACATAAGTAGTTCTTCAGTATACTGATGATGGAAGGAAAGAGGAGGTGGAAGGGAGGAAAGTAAGAATGATGTGGAGTATGAACTTTAAAGAATTATTCATGTAGTCTGTGTCTGCTCCTTGATAGATTTTTTGCTGTAACTGACAGCCAAAAGAAAAGTAAAAAAGAAAAGAAAAAACTCTCAAAGGCCAAAAAGGGAATTTGCAAGGGAGGTATTTTGGTTGGTTTCCTCTGGTAACACGGCTGAAATCAGTAGGAGTTATTCTATTAATTTCTGTGAGAGTAGGACTACATCCTAAAGGACTCCTACAAGCACGTTTTAAAACATTTGCGTTGAATGCTAAAACCAAGATATAAAACTCTACAAATAGTAACTGTCGACTCAGAAGAAGGAATCTATGCTAGCGAGACATCTCGTACCATGTGTGAAGCTGCCTATTTCTGGAGATTTTGTCATCACACCCAGACAAATGGTGGTAATAGCCAAATGTAAGAATAATGACTAATACAAAATCTAAAGTGAGCATCCTCTAGTTTTCCCATCTGGCTATGAATAGGATTATATTCCTTCCAGAAATCTCCAAACTGCATTAAATTTTCCTTGAGCTATAGCAATGTACAAAATGTTGAGTTGTATTGTAAAATAAAAACTGCTGAAAGATTGTGTAAAGAATCATATTTCTTCCTTCTTTTTTTAATCCCTAATCCGAGTAATCTAAGCAGATGAAATGAATAAGAGTAATGCAATGCTTTGGTAAGTTTCATCTACAGTACATGAGTTCAAGATACCTAATTTTTAAAAATTGTGATCCTGTAGGAGTACATGATAAAGTAACAAAACTTTGGTGATTGATATCTTAATAAAGTTTAAGCCAACTGCACAAGAAAGATGGTCAGTGTGAAAGATCCTTAATTTTAAGAAGGGTTACATTTTTATTCAGAACCTCATTTCTCTTATACTCCTAGAAAGCATATGTGACCTGTGCAGCCCTGCAAAAGTGGCTGGAGGCTGGGAAGATAGTACAAAGAATATCCCCATTGCTTGCTTTTTACATATATACATTTCATTATAAACTACTGTGGCCACAGACACCACACAAATCTTTGGTCAGACTCAGTACATTCATTTTTATATTCTACACCAGGTTTGTCAAGGCTAGGCAGATCTAAAGAACATGACTAAAGAAGAAGGAATTTGTAGAATTACCTCCAGTTTCTTTTCTTTGAATAATTTGAAGGGCTTTAAAGTACTAATCTGTTGATCTGAAAACAATGTATAGCATTAAGTAGTTTTACCAGTGTTGTAATTTCATTTCATGAACATTTTTAATGGCAGTGGAGTTATGGGAATAGTAGTTGCTTACTGTTCATTCTTTTTAACTCTAATGTTACATGTTGGTAATTTTCAAAAATTAAATGTTTAAGTAACATGCTGTCAAATATCTATAGTAAATCATAAGGTCTGAAAATGTTACATCGGCATTTATTTTTGAATGGCTTGGAGGTGTTTTATTGTAAGAGAATGTCAGGCAAATAAAAGGAAAGGTCAAAGAGAGATCTTTCCTTTTAATAGCTAAAGAAGAGTAAATATCTTAGTAAATCTTAATAGACTTATGGAACTCTCTGATGTTTCTAAAGTTAAGCCATTCTAAGAAAGCCCTAAAGATATAGCATTTTCAATGCTTCCAATAGCGTTCCTCACAGCTGCTAATCACAAAGTTGCATGTTATTTGGATCATATATTCCAATAGTGTTTATTACAGACTCTTAGCTATGGGATATAGTAGTATGTGGACTAGCTTGGAGGACTCAAAAGACTCTCTCCCACCTTTCATTGCCTGGACATTGTACATAAACTAAGACCTGGCTTACTGTCTTGGCCACAACACTAGTGTGTTGTCTTCACTACTATTGTACTAGTACAGTACAAGAGTAGCAATAATAGAAAAAAATTACCATGTAAATCTGTCCCACCTGCACATCAGTCAGAAGAAAGAAGTGGTCAACCGAAAAGTAAGAGCTCTGTGTACTGGCAGTACTCACTCACTGAGAAACAACGTCCCCTATGACCAGTGTACCCCAGACCTTAGCTCTTATGACCTCAATTCCACACTTTATCCTGAAGACACTTAGGCTTGCAGCTACATGTTCCTTTGTAGCTTTGCTTGATTCTGGTTTACACTGAAGTGAAGTAAGCCTTTCATCTTCAGTGATATTGTTCGTAACATGCAACAGTTGCTTCAGTTTCTTAAGCAGAAACACCTTGATTCTCATTGTGTTGGCCAATACTCTAATTCTAAATCAAAACGGAATACTTATTTTATTCAGGTTCATCTGGTTATATGTCTATCATTCTACTTGGGAAATTAACTTTGTCAAATATAGACTTCTCCCTCCCCCCACCCCTACCTCTGTTGAGGAAGCACTGTGTCTTTAGGCATTGTTGGGGTACCAGATAGTGTATCTCTTTATTCAGTTATCTCATGCAAAACAGTTTGAAATGCAAGAATTTTTATTTTTGTGTTCTATGGAAATTTTCTTAGATAAAGAATTAAAAGTAGTGGGAAATCAGTGATGTACGTGCAGTAACAAAACTTGCCTGTACTGCTTGCTCACATTTACTTATATCAAAGCACTTTTATGAACCTGAGCTTACAAATAGGATACTCAAATTATCCCAGTTTAAAAGACATAAGGGTATTAGTGATCACTGTTTGGACTTGCCCGAGAAGTAAAGTGAAGAACACATTTAACTGAGGAAGAAAGGGCAAGGTATTAGTTAGAGGGTTGTGGAAATAGCTAGTCACAATATGGTCTGATGCAGATGGATAAGTAGTTTTCTCTTTCCTTTATCCTGTACAATCCTAAGTTTAATAGTGTCCATTCACACTCTTTTCTAGATGAAGACCCAAATGTTTTGTAGTTTCAGAGACATATAAATTTCAAACTTTCACTTGCATGATTAGAAGGGTGAAATGGAGGGTTTTATTTGATAATCTTTTCCAGAAACCATTCATAACTAGAAAAGTATAAAGCTAAAATAAAACATCTTTATATTTTTCTTCAGCTATCTTTCCTTTGTTTAAAACTTCATACACTCAAGATGTCTCTTCTTTACTCTAAATTAATCATGAATAATCCCAGCACTGTTAAGATCTATCCACTTAAGAGAGATTTGGTTTTTTTAATGTTGGCTGCACATGATTTTCTATAAAGTAAATTTATAAGTGATTTATTTTGTAGCTTTATAGAGTATGTTTTGCTTTAGTCTCCTTGTTTAAAAAATACAGATAAAAGTACATCACTGTAAACCTTCAATAAGGATTATTTTATAAAATTTATTAGGGTTTTAAGAACATAATTTAAAACTGTTCCTGAATATATGTTTTCCAATTGTTTTTAAGACTTGTAGAAGTATATAAAAACATGGACACGCAAGGGAATATAGAGATTAGGGCTCTCTTTATAGTGGGAGGCCACAAGGGCTGTCTAAAGGAGGCTCAATACCACAGCTCTACCAGTGAGATGGGGGAATATTAATCCTTGTTTTACTGATAAAAACATAGAAATAGATATGACCTATTCTCCCAGGTAGGTGGAAATTGTGAAAAACAGTAGTAAATCTAGCATGGTACAGAGACTTGAGTTTAACTGGAAGATGAACAGCTTAGGTTCTAATGCTGTATATTTCTGTTAGCACTTCACCCGATTTATTTGGTTTGATGTATTTTGGCATAGTACTCATAATATGGCCACACACCTTCTGCAATTAACCTGATACTGTGCTGCACTGTTTGAATTTATGAGGCTGGTTCTATGTAAGTCTTTGGAATGATCTCTAGTTCACAGGTTGGAAATCACTTGCAAAACAGTTCACCTGGTCAAGCTAGGAAAGGAACATGTTGGTCAACAGTCAAGGACCAGTTTTTCCAAGCTCAGGATCTGAGCATCCCAATGGTTAGGAAATCAAGAAAATGAGCCAGGAGACCAGCATGGTTAAATAGGGAACTGCTGGGCAAACTTGAGAGGAAGAAGAGAATATACAGATAATGGAAAGAGGGGCTGGTCACTTGAAAGGAATATGACGGTTGTTAGAGGATGCAACCAGAAAAGCTAAGGTCTCCTTGGAATTAAACCTTGCAAGTGGGGTCAAGGAAAACTAAAAGGGCTTCTTCGAGTACATTGGAGACAAAACTAACACCAGAGACAATGTAGGCCCACTGCTAAATGAGGTGGGTGCCCTGGTGACAGAAGCTACAAAGAAGGTGGAGCTACTGAATGCCGCCTTTGTCTCTGTCTTCACTGATGCAGAGTGTCTTCAGGAGCCCCAGACCCCTGAAGCCCCAGGGGAAGTCAGGATAAAGGAGGAGTTCGCTTTGGTTGATGAGGACTGGGTTAGGGATCAATTAAGCAATCTGGACATCCACAAATCCATGGGTCCTGATGGAATGCACCCATGGGTGCTGAGGCAGCTGGCAGAAGTTATTGCTAGGGCACTCTCCATCATCTTTGGTAGGTCGTGGGCAACAGGAGAGGTGCCTGAGGACTGGAGGAAAGCAAATGTCACTCCAGTCTACAA